>JAVJIX010000050.1:52500-245000 GCA_036785185.1 Paratrypauchen microcephalus | reverse complement strand
TTTGGTCTGCATGCCGATTCCACTGCTGATTTGACTCAACTTCAACCTGGTACGACCTTGGCCCTGCTTGCGATGAAACTGTACCAGTCATCCATTTTCCCTCCCCCTTCCGATAGTCCCGGACAAGCACCGGGTCGCCCACTCCAAAAGTTCTGGCTTTAGCGTGTGCACCACGGTAACGCTGTTGGTCCTCTTGCGCTTGATCCACCACTGCTGACACGCTCGGTTTCAGCAGGTCTAAGCGGGTGTGCAGTCTGCGACGGAGGAACAGCATAGCTGGTGACTCTTTTGTGGAGGCGTGGGGGGTGTTTCTGTAGTGTAACAGGAAAGCATCGAGCCGTCGCTGGACTGAAGCTATCCCCTTCGACGACTTCAGCAAATGTTTAAATGTCGAAACGCTCTGCCAGGCCGTTCATTGCCGGGTAAAACGGAGTGGGCAAACTCTTCCGAAGTGAATTGAGGCCCATTGTCGCTAACTAGGACCTCTGGTACTCCGTAATGACTGAAAAGGCCTCTTAACACTTCAATCGTTTTTGCAGATGAGGTTGAGTCCATCAATATGACTTCAGGCCACTTGGAATGAGCGTCAACAATAACAAAGAACATGCGCCCTTCAAAAGGGCCGGCGAAATCGATATGAATCTGTTGCCACGGACCTGTTGGCCAGGGCCAGGGGTGCAGCGGTGTGAGGGCAGGACTCTTTTGACATCGCTGGCACGGGGTGCACGTCTTGCACCTCTCCTCCACCTGCGCATCCAGCCCAGGCCACCACACGTAGCTTCTCGCCAGGGATTTCATCTTTACCACGCCCGGGTGTCCGGCGTGGAGTTCATCTAGGACGTGCTGACATAGTCTGGGTGGGACTACAACTCGATTTCCCCACATTAAGCAACATTGAAGAACCGAGAGTTCATCTTTCCGTGTTATGTACGGGACCAGACTCCTGTCTGCGTCCTTGGCTGGTGGAAAACGACCGGTTGACGCCATCTCGACCACCTGTGAGAGTGTGGCGTCTGCCTTGGTTTCTCTTTTCACCTCTCTGCAGTGGATTGGAAGACTTTCAATGTGCTTAATCAGGAATGCGTCCACTGTCCCCTGTTTCTCTTTGTGTTGCCCTGGCAGCGGCAGACGCGAGAGACCGTCTGCGTTCCCATAGTCGGCGGCGGATCTGTACTTCATTGTATAGTCGTGTGCTGCTAAAATGAGTGCCCAGCGCTGTAGTCTTGCCGCAGCCATGGACGGGGTCGCTTTGCTGGGGCTCAAGATTGTTGTCAAAGGCCGGTGATCTGTAAGTAGGGTAAAATGACGGCCATAGAGATATGAGTGAAAGCGCTTGACCCCGAATATTATCCCTAATGTCTCTCGCTCAATTTGAGCATAATTCTGCTCTGCTTTGCTAAGCGTCCGTGAAGCAAAGGCTATGGGGCGTTCTTCGCCATTTGGCAATCGATGTGAGATGACCGCTCCAACGGCATATGGCGATGCATCGCAGGCAAGTATAACTGGCAATCTGGGATTGTAATGTGTCAGTACACTTTTGCTGGATAACTTTTCCTTCGCTTTCTGGAAAGCTTCATCACACTGCCCGGACCATGCCCACTTAACTCCTTTATGTAGCAACGCATTCAACGGGTGTAAAAGAGTTGACAGGTTTGGGACGAAGCGTGCGTAATAGTTGATAAGCCCAAGGAAGGAGCGCAACTGGGTTGCATCGGTCGGCACAGGCGCATCCACAATGGCTCTGATCTTATCATCTGACTTGTGGAGACCTACAGCATCAATCGTGTGCCCCAAGTACTCCAGCGAGCTCCTGAAAAACTCACATTTCTCCTTTTGGACTCGGAGCCCAAATTTTTCGAGATGACTCAGTACGGCGTCGAGATTTCTGAGATGGTGCGCCTCATCCTGGCCAGTGATGAGAATGTCATCAAGAAAACAATGCACATTTGGCAGCCCTTGGAGCACTTGGTCCATAATTCTCTGGAATATGGAGGGTGCGGAAGTAATTCCAAATGGTAAACGATTGTAGCAGAACATGCCCTTGTGAGTGGTGATCGTGAGATATTTCCTTGAATCTGTCTTAACTGGTACCTGAAGGTAGGCCTGAGAAAGGTCCAGTTTGCTGAAACAATGTCCCCCAGACAAAGACGTAAACAGATCCTCAATGCGAGGTATTGGGTAGTGTTCAGCGCACAGGGCTGGATTTACAGTCACCTTAAAGTCTTCACATATCCTCACACTCCCGTTCTTCTTCATTACAGGCACTATGGGGGTTGCCCAGTCGCTGAACTGAACCGGGGAGATAACCCCTTGTTGGAGGAGGCACTCAATTTCAGCTTCCACTTTAGGCCTCAATGCATACGGTACCACCCGAGCTTGGCAGAACTTTGGCTGCTGGTCTGGTCTCATTGTCAGTGAAGCTTCGAACCCTTTCAGTGTTCCCAATTCCTTGCTAAACACTCTCAAGAGTTTCACAATGCGCCGTATGCCCTGTTCGCACTGTCTTGATTTCACGCCAGTCAATGTTGATGTTCTTTAGCCATTCACGGCCGAACAGTGGTGGTGACTCTCCTTTTACCACATATAAGGGCCTAGCCTTCTGCTTGTTCAACTTAACCCACACCTTGAGCATCCCCTCAGGCTGCATTAACTCTCCTGTGTATGTTTTCAGAACGTCAGTAAACCAAAGTGTGCAAATTTGTGTTTGTATAGCTGACTGGATATCAAGGATACCGCAGCCCCCGTATCCAGCTCCATATCCACTGACTGTCCTTCGATTTTTGGCTTAATCATTATTATCGACGATGCAGCATGTCCCGTTATAACTGCCTTCACTTGTTTTGTGTTCACTGCAGAGACCATGTGCAGAGTGAAATCCAAGTCTGAACCAGCTGATGACTCCTTCTCGCTATCTGATGAATTAACAGTAGCCACTTTATGAATTTTGCCTTTGTCTGCATCCTTGTATTTCTTGTGTTTGATTTTACTGTCCTGTTTTGATTTTGCCTGCTTTGTTTCACCCTTTTTGCTCCTACACACCCGAGCTATGTGGCCCTTTTTATTGCAATTGTGGCATTGCTGCTCCTTGAAATAGCAGTCACGTTCATGATGATTTATTTTGCCGCATCGAAAGCATTTGTCGCCCCCCTGTGACGATGACGTGGACACAGCATGTACTTCCAATGATCTTTTTAAGTGCTGTGATTCCCTCGCTACTGCTTGACATTTCGACTGCTTTCTGGAATGTTAGTTTTTCCTCCATCAAAAGTTTCCTTTGAATAGTCTCATTATTGAGCCCACAAACGAGTCTGTCGCGCAGGGTGTCTTGCAAATACGCGCCAAAATCACAATGCTCCGATAACTTTTTCAAAATCGCCACATATTGTGTTATGGTCTCCCCCTCTTCCTGATTGCGTTTGTGAAATCGGAATCTCTCCGCGATGATTATGGGCTTTGGGGAGAAATGACTATCCAGGGTGTCCACTAAGACTTTGTAAGTTTTACTCCTCGGTTTAAGCCGTAGGTAGTTGCCCCAATGACACTTAAAAATACTGCACTTTCTTCGCAACATTGGCTTCAATAAAATGTTCAAACCTCTCGACATAAGTCGACCATTGCTCCGATGATTCATCGTAGGCATCAATGTGTCCCAGAAGCGTTGCCATTCTTACAGGCGGTGCTGGTGCTACTCGTCTGGTTTCGTTTTGAACTGGCTGTTCTCCGGTCCGGTTTCCCTGGGATTCTTCTCCCACGCTTTCTAAAGCTGAGCTCGCTCCATCAGAAGATGACATGAGTGGGTTACCTTACTCATTGCCAATTTATTATATCTTGTCAAAGATTGGAGCTCACACAAACAGGACCACATTGAGCTGGGCACTATCACACTGATTTATTCTACTTCAGGCACAAAAACATATAGGAGGGCAGCGATGCCACCTGTTGGTGTGGTGTGGTCCGATATCGAATACCAATACATCACAGTAGTAATAGTAGTAGTGGTAGCTCAACTACCGGCTGGTTAGCTCAACTGGTAAGTCATGGACTTTCCCCCTGGGGGTTGTGGGTTCAAATCCCCTCCCGGGCAATGAGCTAACCAGTGTGGGTCCTTGGGCAAGACCCTTCACGGTACTGCCCCCCGGGCGCCGAAAAAAGATGGCTGCTCACTGCTCCTGAAAAGGATGGGTCAAATGCAGAAGTCAAATTTCTCCCGTGTGTCACTGTGTGTCATTGTGTGTGAGACCAATAAAGGCTTAAGCTAATCTTAGTAGTAGTAGCAGTAGTAGTAGCAGTAGTAGAAGTAGTAGCAGTAGTAGAAGCAGTAGTAGTAGTAGTAGTAGTAGTAGTAACAGTAGTAGTAGCAGTAGCAGCAGCAGTAGTAGTAGTACTTGTATTTTATAAAACACAGACAGCAGAGGAATTTTTGTTTGCAGTTTAATCTCAGAACATGAACAGAAAGTGAAGAAAATGAGTAAAAAACAAAGTTATGATCAAAATAAAAGTGGATAAATACTGATTACAACAGGAATAAACGAACAGAAAACATGTTTAAAGTTTAATTCCCACATCAAACCGGCCGCTGAAGTTCATCTTCATTTTGGAGGATTTATATTTCTGAAGAAAATTCATCGTATAGTTTATCGTATAGTTTATCGTATAGTTTATCATCAGATAAACTAAACACAAATGCAGTGGTGGAAAAAGTGGTAAAAGTATCACATGAAAAATAAAAAAGTCTAAGTATTAAAGTACCTGTTTATTAGATCTCAAAACCTGCGCAAAATACTTTTAATTTTTACTCTTTTAGTACATTTTTAAAGCTTCAAATTTTGTGATTTTGATACAGATTTTGGCTGAATTCTGAATTTTGTTCAATAGAAACAACTGAATTTATATATATATTTTTGTATACAGTGGTCCCTCGCTCTATCGCGGTTCACTGTTCGCGTCCTCGCTGTTTCGCGGATGTTTTTTTTTTTCATTTTTTAAAATAGTGTAACATTGTGTTCTGCGCCCTGATTGGCTAAGAGACTGTAGACCTTTGCCGATTGATACAAGGAGGACGCGGGGGGGACCGGGACCAGACTGGAACTAGACCAGGACCAGACCGGGACTAGACCGGTACTAGGCCAGGACTAGACCAGGACTAAATGTGGACTGGTCCTGGACTAAACCAGGACTAAACCAGGTCTAGACCAGAACTAAACCAGGTCTAGACCAGGTCTAAACCTGGACTGGTCCTGGACTAAACCAGGACTGGACCAGGTCTAGACTAGGTCTAAACCTGGATTAAACCACCACGTGCCGCTCTTTGCTGGTTTCGTGCGGCTGGTTTGCCGCTATAACTACAATAACTACAAAAAAAAACTTCAGTACATGTTAAAATGTACTTAAAGGGACAGTGTGTAGGATTCGTGGCGCATAGGTGGTTAGTAGCTATTCCACTTCCTCTTTTGGCTATGGCAGACCACGAGGGTCACCCGGGCGCGCCGTAGCGCCGCCAGCTCGCGTGCACGAACCGCTGTATACATAAAACACTTTTTTTTTTTCTTTTCGCATGAAAACACACAATCCCGATCATGATTCATGACAATCTACACATCAAATGAAACCTTACAGTCTCCTCTTTTTGACTATGCAATTCATTTCCCTGCAAAACAATCACTCCCCGAGCACATGGGGCTTTTATACAGAAAAGCACAAAACTTAGCTTACTTAGCTTACCTTTGAAGGCTCTGCACAGGTCAAACTCTGTATTTCACCATAAACTTGGTCTCAATCTGTCCATAAGGATCCAGCGAATAAAATCCAATAAAACAATTTAGTCCAAAATACGTGTTATATCCATTACGATGTGTGATCCAGCAGCATGCTTCTTTACACGAGGCTCTCCCCTTCCCCCCTCCCCTTCCCCTTCTCTCCTTCGCTCCTGGCTGCATATGGGAGCAGAGGAGCGAAGGAGAGAAGGGGAAGGGGAGGGGGGAAGGGGGGAGCCATCTGCAGCGCGGCTGAGCAGCTGTTAGCAGGAGCCTCGGCGAAGGATGAGCCCAAATGTCCTTCTGCGGCTCTCGTATTCAAAATGGCTGCCTCTATATGGGGAAGATCCCCCTTTTATGTGACTATATCTAAGTCCAAAACAATACTTTGATTTCATGATGGAAGTGAAAAGGCTTGGAAAACAATGTATTTTTGAATGGGTATCTTCAATTTCAGTAATTAACGGGTAAAAATCTTACACACTGTCCCTTTAAGTAAAGTACAAATACCTCAAATTTATTCTTAAATTTCGAGTTTTACTACTTTGTTAGTTGTTACTTTTACTTTGTTTTATTCCACCAGTGCAGAAGTGAACGAGGACAGAGGGGGGCGGAGGGGGACAGAGGGGGATAGAGGAGGACGGAGACAGGAGTTAGCGGCGTTTGTTGTCGGCGTTGTATTGGATGGCGTCCAGAGCGGCTCTGACGTCGCCGCCTTTGGCCTGGAGCAGTCGGGTCAGCCACCCCCCCTCATCTGTGAAGCCCATGGACAACATCTGGGACAGTGCCTCCACCAGGCCGGGGTCCGCCTCTGCAACAAGAACACGACAACTGTACGTGAGGGCGGGGACAGGGACACTTCACCTGTCCATGAGTATGGGGACAGGGACACTTCACTTGTACGTGAGGGCGGGGACAGGGACACTTCGCCTGTACATGAGGGTGGGGACACTCCGCCTGTCCATGAGGGCGGGGACAGGGACACTTCACCTGTACATGAGGGCGGGTCAGGGACACTTCACTTGTGCATGAGTGTGGGGACATGGACAGGGACTTCACCTATCCGTACATGTGGACAGGGACTCTTCACCTGTCCGTGTGTGTGGACAGGGACACTTCACCTGTACATAAGTGTGGAGACAGGGACACTTCACCTGTACATAAGTGTGGAGACAGGGACAGGGAGAGGGACACTTCACCTGTATACGAGTGTGGGGACATGGACAGGGACTTCACCTGTCCATGTGTGTGGACAAGGACACTCCAACTCTCCCTGTCCTTGCTGGTGGACAGGGACACTCCACCTGTCTGTGTCCTTGCTGGTGGACAGGGACATTCCACCTGTCCATGTGCGTGGACAGGGACACATGTCCGTGTCTTACCTTCGGGCAGGTGGGGGTAGAGAGCCGCCTCTCTCAGTCCACTCGGTCCCTGGTCTGGCCTGGGGTTGGGGCCCTGGTTTTGGCTGGACCTGGGTTTGGGGCTGGGGACGTCCTCCAGGTCTTGGTCCAGGTCTTTGGGGTCCAGGGACTGCAGCTCGCCGGTGGAAGGGTCCACCTCCTTACAGCACAGGTCCGTCCACTCCTCGTCCGAGACATTCTGGAGGAAACAAACAAACGAGATCGAGTTTTGGTCAAAAACGTCACCAAAGTCCAACAGGGACACTGGACAGGTACAACTGAACTAATCCAGGACTACAGCAGGACTACTCACCGCTGCCGGAGCCTCTTTAGAGCCGCCCTCGCCGTCAGCAGCCCCGCCCTCTCCCGCCTCCATGTCCACGTCTGCGCTCTGATTGGACGGAGTCATTTTGGTGCGCTGTCCGTCGTGTTCCACATCGATGTCCACGTTGATCCCTTGAAACACAACGCACCACGAGTTGAGAATAAATACACGTGTGATGTACGGGCGAAACGTGTGATGTACGGGCGAAACGTGGGGAAACCGCTGTACGTTTTTATTCTGTTTTTATTAGAACTCACCCAGAGGACTCAACATGGCCGCCACTCCTTCTCCAATGTTCAAGAAGTCCACATTGGTCTGGGCCTCTAAAAAGGAGATCCGAATCCACAAATGAGTTTAAAACAAAGACTGAAGCAGGACTAAAGCAGGACTGAAGCAGGACTAAAGCAGGACTAAAGCAGGACTGAAGCAGGACTAAAGCAGGACTAAAGCAGGACTAAAGCAGGACTAAAGCAGGACTAAAGCAGGACTAAAGCAGGACTAAAGCAGGACTAAAGCAGGACTCACCAGAGGAGGGTCCAGACTGCTCGGGCCCAGGGTTGGGCTCTCCGCTGGGGGTGGCCTGGTTGGAGTTCTGGGCCTGGTTGGAGTTCTGGGCCTGGTTGGAGTTCTGGGCTCCACGGTTCTGGCTCCACATGCAGTGCCTCATCCACTTCCCCCGAGGGAACCATTGCTGACGGACAAATACTACTGTTACTACATATACAGTATTACTACTACAACTACTTCAACTACTACTACTGTTATTACATATACTACAAGTACTACTGTTACTACCAGTACTACTACTATTAGTGTTACTACAGGTAATATTACTATAACTACTACTACAGCCCAGTACTGCTCCTGCCGCTGCTCAAATCCACTTTTACTACATTTTTATTTTATTTTTTTATTACAGTATTACAGTATTACAGTATTACTTTTGCTCTTGTGAGTGCTCCGGTTGGGGCGAGTACCTGGATGGGGTGCCAGAGGGGCAGCAGCACGTGCTTGGTGTGGACTCCTTTGGCCTGGCAGCCGGAGCACAGGTCGTAGTTGGGGCAGACGGAGCACTTGAAGCGGGTCCCCGCCACCGGCCCCTCACAGCCATCACAGGTCACCCCGGGGTGCACCGCCAGGGGACCCTTCGGCCCGAAAGGCCCGAACGGGGGTGGGCCGTGGGGGCCTGGGGGCGGGGCGTGTTGAAAAAGCGGGAATCCAAACGGAGGGAAGGCGTGAGCGGGGAAGTCACGCCGATGCTCCTTCTTCTCTGGAAACCACAAAAACACCACAAGTCATGTTACTGCTGGTACTAGTACTGAAAGTACTACTGCTACTTATACCACTAATAAAACTACTACTGCTAGTACTGCTACTGCTACTCGTACTACTACTAAAACTACTACTGCTACTCGTACTACTACTGAAACTTCTACTGCTAGTACTGCTACTGCTGGTACTGCTACTCGTACTACTGAAACTACTACTGCTAGTACTACAGTAATCCCTCGTACTACAGTAATCCCTCGTTTATCGCTGGGGTTAGGTTCCAGAAATAACCTGTAATAAGAAAAATCCGCGAAGTAGGACAACTTTATATTTTACAATTATTCTCCATGTTTTAAGGCTGTAAACGCCTCACCACACACATTATACGCTTTTCTCAGACTGGAATTAACCTTTTCTCACATTTCTCTCTCGTTTAAACACTCAAACTTTCATAGATTTTCAACAAAATGTATTAATAGTGAAGCGTGGGGGGGAGACACGGCCCCAGAAGCCCCGCCGGACGCGCGAAGAGCGCCGCCACCTCCCGGGACACGACGCGCACCAACCCCTTGGAGAAGTGCGCGACACGTGCTGCTCTGTCACGGATTTGTCCACGATGAGGGGTTCATCATGGACAAATCCGTGACAGAGCAGCACGACCGGCATGAGGCCGCGCGTACACCGGGGCTGCAAGCACGAGATCGAACCACGGCGCCTGGACCATGCCTCCCCCTTGGGACCGCGTCCTCGCAGCCCGAGCCACAAACCGAACATGTACAAACAAACGCAAGAGCCGCACAAAACCAGCAAAGAGCTGCACGGGGTAATTTAATCCTGGTTTAGACCTGGTCTAGTCCACGTTTAGTCCTGGTCTAGTCTCTTAGCCAATCAGGACACAGAACACAATGTTACACTATAAAAAACATTGAAAAAAAAAAAAAATCTGCGAAACAGCGAGGCCGCGAACAGTGAACCGCAATAGAGCGAGGGACCACTGTAGTATAGAAATCAAAACATGGATGCAACACAATTTCCTAAAACTAAACTGTGACAAATCCGACTTAATCATTATTGGCCCCAAAAACATCACCAAATCCACTCAAGACTTCAGCCTGACCATAGACAACACAACCCTCACTCCATTCCCACTCATCCGAAACCTTGGCATTCTTTTTGACACCACACTCTCATACAAACAACACATAAACTACATCTCAAAAACATTGCACGACTCCGCTCATCCCTTTCTTTCTCTGCTGCGGAAACTCTCATTCATGCTTTCATCACCTCTCGAATCGACTACTGCAATAGCCTTTTCTATGGTCTAGCCTCCAAAACTCTCAACAAACTCCAATACATCCAAAACTCTGCTGCCCGCCTCCTCACCCACACCCGCTCCCGAGACCACATCACTCCTGTCCTCCAAAATCTCCACTGGCTCCCCATCCCTCAGCGCATCCAATTCAAAGTCCTCCTCCTGACCCACAAAGCCCTCCATAACCTGGCCCCATCATACCTCTCTGACCTCCTGCACCTCCACACCCCATCCCGCTCCCTCCGTTCCTCCGACACCAACCTCCTGTCCCTCCCCTACAGGACCACGCTCCGAACCTGGGGTGACAGAGCCTTCTCCATTGCTGCCCCCACCCTCTGGAACTCACTCCCACAACCTATCCGTGACTGCTCTGACCTCCCCACCTTTAAAAAACTGCTCAAGACTCACCTTTTTCAAACTGCTTTTAATGTTTCTCAATGTTTAATGTTTTTCTGTTTGTTTTGTTACTTGTTTTTATTACTGATTTTACCTCTTGTACAGCGTCTTTGAGTGTCTTGAAAAGCGCTTTATAAATAAAATGTATTATTAAATGTATTATTAGAAACTACTACTGCTACTGCTAGTACTGCTACTCACACTACTACTGAAAGTACTACTGCTACTGCTACTCGTACTACTAATAAAACGACTACTGCTAGTACTGCTACTTGTACTACTACTGAAACTACTACTACTGCTAGTACTGCTACTGCTGGTACTGCTACTCGTACTACTGACTAGCACTGACTTTTGGAATGACATGGAAATGTACTTTTTGGATGTGTTTCATTCATGACAGATGAATATAAAATGATGTGAATGAAAAGGAGCAGGAAAAAGTGTAGACTTAAAATGTGCCCTCTTTTCACACAAAATAAAACATTTATTCTTTGGATTTATTTGATAATTGTTAGAAAGTTGGACGCTGCTGCTGATGTCCTGAAACACCTGCAGTTACACGACTTATTCTTAATCATAAAAGTCATCAAAAAACGTTAAACTTAGGAGATTGTACCGCTCTGATTAGAACATTTTCCACCTCTGTGTTGTTTTTTCCACTGTTGCCCCACCCCAGTGTGAGCAAGAAGCTCTGAGTCATTTGAGATTAGAAACAACAGCACGGGGTGAGGTTCTGGGGCAAAGGCTCCGCTCAGAGTGAAAACGGTGGCGGGGGGAGTGGTTCTGGGGTAAAGGGTCACGCTCGGAGTGAAAACGGCGGCGGGGGGAGTGGTTCTGGGGCATTACCTTTGATGAAGAGTCTGAGGGTGTTGTCTTTGACGCAGGCCAGAGCCATCACCAGCTCGTCGTCAGAGGAGAACGCCACCATGTCCTCGTCCTCATCTGAAACACAAAACAGACCTGAGACTGGGCCAGGACTAAAACAGGACTGAAACAGGACTGAAACAGGACTAAGGGTGTTTTCACATATAGTCCCCTTTAAGCGAACCGAACTCAGTCCCCTAAAAGTGGACCAACAAGGGGACCAAGAGAACACAAACTCAGTTCTGTTTGTGTTCACATTGTGAAAGAGGACCAAGTTCTCTTTCTGGTCCACTTAAGCTCTGATGGAGCCTCAGTCCTCTTTCTGTTCACACTGTAGCATCTCTAGAGCTCTGAGACCTTCACTCCTTGGCATTCTCTGTGAGGGCCATCCCTCTTAATCATGGCCCCAGTTCAGAGAAAACCCACAAAATAGAACCGGGGTCCTATTCCATTATTCCTAGCTGCAGTATTCAGGCGACCGTGCCTGCCTTGAACACTCTAATTTTTTCAAAGTAAACACTTCGGACCCCGCGGGACACTCAGCCAAGAGCATCAAGGGGGCGCCAAGACCCAGGGGCTGGGACAGACGGGGGCCCGCCTCGCGGCGGACCGTCAGCTCAGACCCGAGATCCTACTACGAGCTTTTTAACTGCAGCAACTTTAATATACGCTATTGGAGCTGGAATTACCGCGGCTGCTGGCACCAGACTTGCCCTCCAATGTATCCTCGTTAAAGGATTTAAAGTGCACTCATTCCAATTACAGGGCCTCGAAAGAGTCCTGTATTGTTATTTTTCATCACTACCTCCCCGTGTCACTGTCTACGGAAAGCTTAGAAGGTAATAAAACTGCACAAAAGGCGAAGTGAACCCGGAGCGTTATGTGTACACACTGCGCAGGTTAGGCGAACCGTACCGCGGACCTTTTAGCGAACCGTACTGAGAGCACCTCCCGAGATGGTCTCAGTTCGGTTCGTTTTAAAGGGGTCTGAGTGCGCTTAGAATGTTCACATATAAACCTATAATGCTCAGTTAGCGATCTGAGTTCGCTTTAAACGCTGAAAGGGACCAAGTGTGAAAACACCCTCAAACAGGACTCAAACAGGACTAAAACAGGACTGAACCAGGACTGAACCAGGACTGAACCAGGACTGAAACAGGACTAAAAACAACACAAAAACAGAACAAAAACAAACAGTCCCCTTTGTAGGAGAGGGTGAAGGGCAGGTTCAGACCTGGTTTAGTCCTGGTTTAGTCCTGGTTCAGACCTGGTTCAGTCCTGGTTGAGTCCTGATTCAGACCTGGTTCAGTCCTGGTTTAGTCCTGGTTCAGCCCTGGTTTAGTCCTGGTTTAGTCCTGGTTCAGCCCTGGTTTAGTCCTGGTTTAGTCCTGGTTTAGTCCTGGTTCAGACCTGGTTTAGTCCTGGTTTAGTCTTGTACCTTTGTAGAAGAGGGTGAAGGGCAGGTTCTGCAGGTGGCTGAAGGCCCCGGTCACTTTGCGGGTCAGGTACTCGAAGCTGGCGCTGACGTCAAGATCGACGATGAAACGCCGGATGTCCTTGACCGTATCCTCTTTGCCGAGGAGGTACGCCTTCACTGTGACTGCCATGTTCATGCCGGCCTACGGCGAGAGAGCAGGGATAAAAAGAAGAAAACGGTTCATATTTCTGATCTATGTTCTTCTTTTTCATTCACACGTTTAACACAAACCCGCAGAGCTCTTCTCTCAAACTCAAAACACTCTGTTCCACCTTGTGATGTCATCTGGTCCTGGTGTAGTCCTGGTGTAGTCCTGGTTTAGTCCTGGTGTAGTCATGGTTTAGTCCTGCTTTAGTCCTGATTAAGTCTATCCTAATGCCTGGTTTAGTGGTGCGTTGTGTTCTGGGCAGCAGATCTGCTTGGACTGCTGCCCCCGCGACCCAGAAATGGAAAAGTGGAAGAAGATGGATGGATGGATAGTTCCTATCCCTAGTTTAGTCCATAGATTAATCCTGGTCTAGTCCTGGTTTAGTCCTGGTCTAGTCCTGGTCTAGTCCTGGTTTAATCATGGTCTAGTCCTGGTCAAATCCTGGTCAAATCCTGGTCTAGTCCTGGTCAAATCCTGGTCTAGTCCTGGTTTAATCATGGTTTATTCCTGGTTTAGTCTTGGTTTAGACCTGATTTATTCCTGGGTTAGCCCTGGTTTAGTCCTGGTCAAGTCTTGGTTTAGACCTGATTTAGTCCTGGTGTAGTCCCCGATTTATTCCTGGGTTAGCCCTGGTTTAGTCCTGGTCAAGTCCTGGTTTATACCTGGTTTATTCCTGGTTTAGACCTGTTTAGATCTGTTTAGATCTGTTTAGACCTGGTTTAGTCCTGGTTTAGTCCTGGTTTAAACCTGGTTTAAACCTGGTTTATTCCTGGTTTAAACCTGGTTTAAACCTGGTTTAGGGCACACACCTTCACTAGACTCATGTCAAGATCAAGGATCAAAGATCAATGATCAAAGTCAGCTTTATTGTCAGTTCTGCTGTATGTGTTCAAGGGTGAATCGAAATTTTGTTTCTGTCTGGCCGAGTAGTGCAAAAAGACAGTGTACAAAATACAATATAAAGATGAAACAAAACAAAAACTAAGTTTGTCTTAGTTTTTGTTTTGTAAATCTAAAATCTGAAATCTAAAATCTGAAAGCAGTGCAACAGAATAGATAAATAAATGTGGATCATTTCAGTCCTGGAATTGCTGATCTCCACTGAACTAAAAGGTAAAACTACCAAAAACTCCCAATTGATGACATCAGAAGGTGGAACAGAGAGTAAACAGACTAACAATAAAGGATTACAGAAAAGTGTGAATGAAACAAACACAACTCCAGCTCTGTGTTTGACATTAGAACACAACTTAAAGGTACACTGTGTAGGATGGTGGTGCATTGGTGGATGGTGGGTATTGCAATTCCGGTTCTAGCTACGGCAGACTTCGAGGGTCACCCGGGCGCGACGTAAGGCGGACAGCTCTTTGTACCCGGAGGTGGGTTCACCGGCAGCCGCGCACAAACCGCGTGCACGAGTGAAGCGCAGCCGGCGCTGTGCTCGGGTGGGGGGAATCGGGAACCGGACCGCGGAGGGCGGAGGTCGGTCTGAACCCGGGGTGCGGGCCCGCGCTGCCACAAAGCCCCAGCCGCGGTAGGTACTATGTCCTTCTTCTTTTCCTCTTAGATGACGGTGCTTGCTCCTGCGATGTATGTGCGGAGTAAGTGTGATCCGGCAACATGCTTGTCGTTGTTTATCCAAACGCGTATTATCTCGTTGTGTGAAAACCACGAGCCCTTTGACAACTACTGTATAAAGAAAACGGCGAAGGCGGAGCCCAAATGTCCTTCCGCGGCTCTCGTAATCAAAATGGATGCCTCTACATGGGGAAGATCCCCCTTTTATGCAGGTATATCTAAGTCCAACAGAATACTTTGATTTCATGATGGAAGTGAAAAGGCTTGGAAAACACTGTATTTTTGAATGGGTATCTTCAATTTCGGTAATTAACGGATAAAAATCTTACACAGTGTACCTTTAAAGCTTAAATCAGAACAGAATTTTACAAAACTGGTCCTAAACATTGTTCTTGTTATAGAAATTTGAGATGATCAGTTCTATTTTGAACTTGTCGAGTGTTTGAGCGTAAACAGGAAGCAGGTGAACGGAGGAATGTCCAAATAAAACAGATAACAGAGATTATATAGTCTAAACTAAACCAGAGTGACCAGATCTTCTGAACTGGGACACGCCCGGGTTAGAGTTCGGATCGGGACCGGGTCGGGATGTTTGGTGGAAATAAAACTGTGAAAACAGCGTGAAACTCTGTGCGGTCTCGTGTCAGAATCTCAGGGACTTTTGCAAACACAGATTTCTGTTTTATGGCTAAACAAATAATTTATGCTCCTCTTAAGTGTTGGCGGGAATCAGATTTGTCAAAAATTGTGACAGTCCAGTTTTAGTCCTGGTTTAGTCTTAGTTTAGTCCTGGTTTAGACCGGATGTAGTCCTGGTTTAGTCTTAATTTAGACCTGCGTGAAGTTCGCCCCTCCTCAAACGCACACCTACACAAAAACTATGTCAATTGTTTGTGCTTCGTTTGTGCTGTTTTGTGCTGCAAAAAGTTTTGTTTGTGCTGCTTTAGTTTTTGAGATATTAACGATTCTTTTATAGGTCAAATTGGGGTCAGCCAGCCCCCCCTCAAAAACTAAAGCAGCACAAACGAAACTTTTTGCAGCACAAAACAGCACAAACGAAGCACAAACGATTGACATAGTTTTTGTGCAGGTGTGCGTTTGATGGGGGGGGGGGCAACTTCACGCAGGTTTAGTTTAGTCCTGGCTTAAACCCGATATAGTCCTGGTTTAGTCTTAGTTTAGTCTTGGTTTAGTCTTAATTTAATCCCGGGTTAGACCTGATGTAGTCCTGGTTTAATCCTGCCCTAGTCCTGTTTTAGTCCAGGTTTAGTCCAGGTTTAGTCCAGGTTTAGTCCTGTGTCTGTCTTGCAGATGTGGACCAGATCCTCCAGGAGCAGATGACGGGTTCGGCCATGAACATGCCCCTGGACCCCAACAAAGCCTTCATGACGACTCTATTGTCCCACGTTTACCTCCCGCCCTCCACTTCGAATTTATTTTGAGTTTGTGGAAAAAGTTTGGGCGTCCCTGTTCCGGTGTTTCCTCAGTTTGTTTTAGATCCTTCTCAAATCTGTCTGGTCCACAGAGTGAGTGGGAGGCGCTGCAGGTGGTGGAACACAAGTGGGCTTTGGAGCAGAGACCTGCACAGGTTCGGGTACCCGCGGGTGAACCGTTAACTTTTATAAAACGGGTGAAAAATGTTGCGCTGTGTTGGATGCCGGCTCGGGTCGGGAGAACCAGAGCGCGGGGTCTATCTGCGGTTTACAAAATGCGCCCTCCAAAAAAATAAATATTATACAAATATAAAGGCCTATGTTGTAGCGAAATGCAAACACCATTTCCAAGATAAAAAGTAATCTTTTTTTTTTTTTTGTCTGTACGTGCGCACTGTTTAAGTCACGCGATGTCCTGCAGTGCATTTGAAAATGACTACGGAAGAGCTGAAGAAGAAGTTTTTGCTCTCCTATTTATTTTCATGCGGGTACGGTTCGGGTCGTGGGTCTATTTATAGCGGTTCGGCTCGGGTGCGGAACCAAAATTTTAATTCTGTCGGGAAACGGTTCGGGTTCGGAATGAAGTATGACGGGTTCGGCTGGGTGCGGTTTGCGAAAATTTGACCCGTGCCGGACTCTGCTTTGGAGAACGTCGAGCAGGAGCTGATGGCCCACAACCTGGACCTGAGCTTCACCTGAGGACCACCTGAGGACTACCTGAGGACTAGGCCTACCTGAGGACCACCTGAGGACTGCATTTGGACATACATATGGACTACATGAGCTCTACCTGAACATCAAAAAAATCTGGTCATGAGGACTTCAGGAGGACTACCATGACAAAATAACCAAGCACAGTTAATTCCCGTGATCAGCAGACAGCGACATAAGCATAAAATTTCTAATAAATCTACTGCTAATGTCCATAATCTCAGATCTCTTCCAAAAGCACACTCATCGCAAATTCCTATCCCTACTCAGTCTCAGCTAACTTTAATCAGGAATCAGGAAGGTTTTTATTGCCATATGAGTGAACAGGTTCACAACATTAGGAACTTGCTTTGATACCTGGAGCGAACAGACACTCCGAGCACCAGAGCTGCCATTCGCAGCGCCAACTTGGTTACAACAGAGTAGAAAAAAAAGGATGCAGACAATTTTACAACATGTAATGACAGAAAAACCAATTGGAGAGGTAAACATACCGTGATCTTTTTCTTTGGCAACAGAAGGAAGGGTGGAGGGGGGGGGTCAGATTGGAAATCAATGATTGGAAACTGACAGAGGCAGACTTACTAAATAGACAGGGCAGAGTGTTTTACATTTTAAACATGGCCCTTTTAAATGTCCGCTCTCTGCTGAACAAGACCACAAACTTGACTGTTTCTTTTTAACTGAAACGTGGTTAGGTGCAGATGCGCCAGCTGTTCTCAGAGGCCTCACCACCCACTTTTAACTTTGCATTTTCAACTAAAAATGGTAAAAGGGGAGGTGGCACTGCTTCTATATGTACAAGCACTCTGGCCACCAAACCTATTTTATTAAGCAATTTTACGAGTTTTGAATATCATTCAATTGTTTTTAGCAACCCTATATACAGACCATCAAGAAAATGCAACATTTTCTAAGTTTCTATCTATTCTACACAATTCATTTAATAGGATTATTATAACTTGCACATAGATAACCTTTCAGACCCTAATGCAAATGAATTTTTATATGTTCTTAATTATATGGATTTTACTCAACACATCACGCGGCCGACTCACAACAGGATGCACACTCTGGATCTGGTCATTACTTACAGCCTGACCGCTAGTGTGTCCTCTGTTGCTGACCTGGCCGTGTCTGACCACTACTGTGTGTTTTTTAATATCACTGGTGTTATACAGCGGGAGACCTCTGTGAGGACTGAAGAAGCGCCGTCTGACCCCTGAAGCTGCAGCGAATTTTATCGAGGTTTTAGAGAAAAATCCCTCAATGATTTTACCTGCCTCTTGTGATTTCATTACTGATGATTTTAACAGACTGAGGTCAGCCCTGGATCTGGTTGCTCCACTCAAAATCAAAAGCATTCAAACCAAATCAAAGCCTCCATGGATGAATGAAGACTTGAGAAAATCCAAGAGAGTGCAGGAGGGCAGAACACAGATGGAGAAAAAACAAAACGACAAGAAACCACCAATTATTCAATCAATCAAAAACGATCACTCAACAATGCCACAAGGAATGCAAGAAATCGTTACTTCTCCACAACAATCACCTTGTCAGAAAGGGCAAGGCCAGAGGACCCAGGAGCAGACCCGGAGACAGAAATGTTAAACAATGATCAGTTTATTAAGGACAGAGGTGAAGGCACAGGTTGAGACAACAGTCTTAAAAAACAAGAAATCCTCACGTGGCAAAATGTCAAAAAAATAATAAAACACAGGAAACCCTCACGTGGCAAAATGTCCAAAAATAATCAAAAAAACACAGGCATGAGTCCAAAAAGGCAAGAGTCCGCAAAGATCCAAAAACAGGCAAAAACTGACGTGGCAAGGACAACAGACTTGGCAAGGCATGAGCAGAGCAGAAACAACAATCTCGCAATGAGCATTGTCTTGGCTGGGTTAAAAAGCTGTCACTAACGAGGGGATTGGGAACAGGTGTAGCAGGATGAGGTTGGGGATTGGCTGTTGGTGGAGTGGTGTGAGTCAGGCCAATGGCCACCAGAGGGCAGGGTCACACCTGTATGACTGGTGGTAGGACAGGTCAGGGATGGGGTGTGACAGGACCCCCTCCTCTACGGACGCCACGAGGCGTCCCAACCAGGGCCCCAGGATGCCTGCAGTGAAAGTCAGTGATCAGGGTGCGGTCCATGATAAACCGGGCAGGCACCCAGCTGCGCTCCTCAGGACCATAGCCCTCCCAATCGACAAGATACTGGAAACCCCTGCCGCGCCGTCTGGCCTTCAGAAGACTCTGCACAGAAAACACCTCACCACCATCAACAATCCTGGGAGGGGGCGGGAGGACAGGGGGCTCGAGACAAGGGGTTTGAGTTGGGAAACATGGAAGGTGGGATTAATACGGCACATGGTCAGAGGCAAACGAAGCTGAACGGAGCAAGGGTTGATTACCTTGGAGATGAAGGGCCCGATGAACCTGGCGTTCAGCTTGCGGCAGGTGGTCTTAAGGGGAAGGTCCTGTGTGGCGAGCATCACCCTCTGGCCAACCTTGTACGTAGGAGCCAAGGACCGGCGCATATCTGCCTGACGCTTGACGGCAGCAGTGGACCGCAAGAGGCGAGTCCTGGCCCGAAACTAAGTCCTCTTTCAGCGACGCACAAAGGTCTTGGCTGAAGGGACGGCGACCTCCTCCTCCTGAGAAGGGAATAGTGGGGGTTGGTACCCCAGACAGCAGTGGAAACGGGATAGTCCCGTGGCAGAAGTAGGCAGGGAGTTGTGTGCATATTCCACCCAGGGCAGAGTCTTGCTCCACAAGGTGGGGTCCTGGGAGGTCATGCACCTAAGTGCTGCTTCCAGCTCCTGGTTAGCCCGCTCTGACTGTCCATTGGTCTGGAAACCTGAGGACAAACTGGGAGAGGCACCTATCAGTTTGCAGAAGGCCTTCCAGAACTGGGAAGAGAACTGTGGGCCACGATCAGAGACAATGTCAGAGGGAAGACCATGCAGGCGGAAAACATGAAGGACCAACAGTTCAGCCGTCTCCTTGGCTGATGGCAACTTGGGTAGGGGAATGAAGTGGGCTGCCTTAGAGAATCGATCTACCACAGTCAATATACATGTATTGCCATCAGACTCGGGAAGACTAGTTACAAAGTCCACAGCTATGTGTGACCAAGGACGGCGAGGGACAGGAAGAGGCCTCAGAAGGCCCGCTGGGGGTCTGTTACCTGACTTGTTCCTAGTACAGACATCACAGGCTGCCAGAAATGTCTGTACATCCCTCCTCATAGCTGGCCGCCAAAAGTGCTGTCCGATCATAGCCAGGGTTCTGGATGCCCCAGGATGGCAGGCAACCTTGGAGCTGTGTCTCCACTCCAGGACCTGAGAACGGACAGTGGAAGGCACAAAGAGACGGTTAAGGTGGTCCGTTACCTGGACCAGGTTCCTGATTTTGAGCCTCCAGGACGATGGCCTCAATCCCCAACAGAGCTGCCGCCACCAGGCACTTTGGAGGAAGGATGGTCTCCAGGGGGTGAGGCTCCAGGGCTGAGGAGAATTGTCTGGACAAGGCATCGGGCTTGGTGTTCTTGGAACCAGGGCGATAAGAGAGGGGAAAAAAGTGACCACTTGGCTTGTCTGACGCTTTGCTGTACGGAGGTACTCCAGATTTTTGTGATCCGTCCAGACAAGAAAAGGAGGATTAGCCCCCTCCAACCAATGTCTCCACTCTCCTAATGCCAGCCTGACCGCTAGCAACTCCCGATCTCCAATATCATAATTCCTCTCTGCAGGAGTGAGACGGTGAGAGAAGAAGGAGCACGGATGCAGCTTATTGTCCTTGGGTGACCTCTGTGACAGTATGGCCCCCACGCCTGACTCGGGAGCATCAACCTCGACAACAAACTGGAGAGAGGGGTCAGGGATGGTCAGAACAGGAGCAGAAGTGAATCTAACTTTTAGATGTTCAAAGGCCCTCTCAGCTTCTCATTCCATTGGAAAGGGGTCTTGGTAGACGTGAGCACGGTGAGGGGTCCAGCCACGGAACTGTAGCCTCTGATAAACTGCTGGTAAAAGTTAGCAAATCCAAGGAACTGCTGGACTGCTCGCCTTGAGAAAGGTGTGGGCCAGTCCTTAACAGCTCTCACCTTCAGGGGATCCATCTGTATCTGGGACGGAGCGATGACAAAACCCAAAAACGACACAGTATCTTTGTGGAATTCACATTTCTCTGCTTTTACAAAAAGTTTGTTCTCCAGCAGCCGCTGGAGAACTTGACTGACATGGTGCCTATGGACCTCTAAGCTGGGTGAAAAAATCAGGATATCATCAAGGTAAACAAAAACAAAAACATTCAAAAAGTCCTGAAGGACATCATTGACTAGGGCTTGAAAAACTGCAGGGGCATTGGTTAAACCAAAAGGGACCACCAGGCATTCATAATGGCCCGTAGGGGTATTTGAACGCAGTCTTCCATTCGTCCCCCTCCCTGATCCTAACCAAATGATAGGCATTTCTTAAGTCCAGGTGAAGACGATGGACGGATGATACCGGCAGCCAGGGAGTCAGAAATATACTTTTTCATGGCGTCTCTTTCAGAGGGAGAAAGGGAATACAACCTACCCTTGGGAGGAGAAGTGCCAGGAAGGAGTTCTATGGCACAATCATATGGCCTATGTGGGGGTAGAGACACTGCTTGGACTTGCTGAACACAGGCTTGAGGTCCAAATACTCCTTGGGGACATTAGACAGATCAGGAAACTCCTCAGGGGCAGGAGGGGAGGGGGCAGAGGTGAAGGCAGACCCTAGGCATGAAGACAAACAAAAGGCACTCCACCCTAAAATACTGTTGTCGGACCAGTTAATATGAGGGTTATGCACAGACAACCAAGGGAATCCAAGGACTATGGGGACATGGGAATCCTTTATGACATGGAAAGAGACTCTGAGTGATTCCCTGAGATTCTCAAAGTGACTGGGACTGTACTATGGGTGATGGTGCCCAGGCTGTTGCCATTGAGTGTCAGGACAGAGAGGGGACATTCAAGACGGGATAGGGGAATACCCAGTCTTTGCGCCGTGGCAGAGCTTATTAAATTCCGGTCTGCACCTGAGTCAATGAGGGCTTGAAGATTATGGGACTGGTTATTGTACAACAGAGAGATGGAAAGGTAGGAGCGTTGGGAAGGGGAATGGTTGGTGGCCGTACCCGCCAGGCCCCCTATTCTCACTGGCGGGCCTTGTCTTTTAAAGGGCATACTTGACAAAGATGGCCCACCTTTCCACAGTAGAAACAGGCACCTGCATTTCGTCGGCGTTGACGCTCCTCGGGAGTGACCCGAGCTCGATCGATTTGCATGGGCTCAGGAGAGGGTACCTCAGGAGTTGGGACCCTCTCTCCGAGTTGGAGAGGGGCTGAAGTTCTCTCCCGGACCCTTTGCTGGATACGGGTGTCAATGCGTCCGGCCAGGTCAATGAGTTCAGCAAGACTGGAAGATAACTCTCTTGGGACAAGTTCATCTTTGACCAGATCAGATAAGCCATTCAAGAAGGCATCATACAGGGCATCATCATTCCAATTGCATGAGGCTGACAGAGTACGGAATTCAATGGCATAATCATAAACTGACCGGGAACCTTGACGGAGAGCCATGATCTCTCTTGCTGCCTCCCTGCCTGAGGAGGAGCGGTCGAATACCTTTCTCATCTCATCCGTGAAGGACTTGAAGGTACAGCAGCAAGCGGCATTGGCGTCCCAAACAGCAGTTCCCCAGTCCCGAGCCTTTCCGGTGAGGAGTGATGAGGTAGGCGACTCTGGAGCGCTCCGTAGGGAAGGCGAGAGGCTGGAGCTCTAGGGACAAAGAGCACTGGGAGAGGAAAGAGCGACAGGTGTTAGGGTTACCGTCATACGGCTGAGGAGCAGGCAGTCTGGGTTCTCTGAATGAGGCGACAGTGGGAGGAACTGGATCAGCCTGTGGGGAGGTCAACTGGGGCTCAGGGATGTTGGCCAAAAGTTGTTGCATTTGTGCAGAGAGGGAGTTGAGCTGCTCAGCAACAGCTCCAAGATTCTTGTTGACTTGAACAAGGCCTAGTTGGTGACTTCCTAACATGGCCCCATGTTCTTTCACTGCGGTCTTCATCCGTTCCAAGTCTGCTGGGTCCATGTTGGCGAGATTGTTCTGTCAGAAAGGGCAAGGCCAGAGGACCCAGGAGCAGACCCAGAGACAGAAATGTTAAACAATGATCAGTTTATTAAGGACAGAGGTGAAGGCAGGGGTTGAGACAACAGTCTTAAAAAACAGAGGAAATCCTCACATGGCAAAATGTCCAAAAAATAGTAAAAAAAACACAGGAAAACCTCACGTGGCAAAATGTCCGAAAAATAGTCAAAAAACACAGGAAAACCTCATGTGGCAAAATGTCAAAAAATAATCCCAAAAAACACAGGCATAAGTCCAAAAAGGCAAGAGTCCGCAAAGATCCAAAAACAGGCAAAAACTGACGTGGTAAGGATAACAGACTTGGCAAGGCATGAGCAGAGCAGAAACAACAATCTCGCAATGAGCATTGTCTTAGCTGGGTTAAAAAGCTGTCACTAACGAGGGGATTGGGAACAGGTGTAGCAGGCTGAGGTTGGAGATTGGCTGTGGAGTGGGGTGAGTCAGGCCAATGGCCACCAGAGGGCAGGGTCACACCTGTATGACTGGTGGTAGGAGAAGGTCAGGGATGGGGTGTGACACACCTACCGCAAAAATAATCCAAAAGTTCTTTTCTCAACCATTGAAAACATTCTAAACCCCGATTCTAACGCCTTTTACTTGACCCCCACTGACTCTCTGTGAGCAGTTTGCTGACCACTTCATGGGAAAGATAAACACTATCAGATGTGATATTTGATCTCGTTAAAGCTCTGTAACACACCTGAGTGTTTGTCTGGACCAGAGAAAACTCTGGACAGTTTTGCCTTGGTTAATGCTGAGATGCTTGACAAGGTTTTCTCCTCAGTGAGGCCCACCACGTGTCTCGTAGACCCAATCCCCACTCCATTTTTTCAGTCATTTTATGGATCTTTCAGGGATGAACTTTTGGTCATGATGAATTGCTCTCTTCAGACGGGGGTCTTTCCTGCTGCCTTCAAAGCGGCGGTGGTGAGGCCCCTGCTGAAGAAGAGCAATTTAAATTTTAACGATTTTAACAACTACTGACCAGTGTCTAACTTACCATTTTAAAGCAAGATTCTAGAGAAACTTGTTTCTATCCAATTAAATGATTTTCTAGATGATCACTTGCCTGGACGAATCCATGACTCATCGCTGTTCCAGCGGTGAGTCTGGTAACGCTTGGTCCATAATGCGCTGCGGTTGCGCGTAGACAGACAGCTAAGTGAACCAATCAGAGATTGCACCATCTTGATTCAAAACTGGGGAGGAACTTCTGCTGCCTAAGAGTGACTTTGCGGGCAAAGGCGGGTGCACTGACGTCACCATCTTTGAACGAATCAGAATCGCGGAGTCCGTTTTTAACTGGAGGAGCGAGGGTGGAGCGAGGGTGTCCAAATGGTATCGCGCTGTATAGGAAATACAGAGAGATATCATTTGGCTGGCCAGGTAAGATGATCACAACATATTGGAAAAAATTCAGTCTGGTTTTAGGGTGAACCACAGCACCGAGACTGCCTTGGCAAAGATTTTAAATGATTTTAGAATAAATTGGGATTCTCAAAAGGTGACTGTGTTAGTTCTGCTGGATCTGAACGCTGCCTTTGACTCAGTAGACCACACGATTCTTTTAACTCGCTTGAAACACCTCGGCCTCTCCGGTGCTGTTCACAAATGGTTCACGTCTCATAGATAGAACATTTATGGTGAGTGTGGACACATTCTCCTCCAAGATCCATAAAATCACATGTGGTGTTCCCCAGGGTTCCATTTTAGGCCCTGTACTTTTCAACTTGTACATGCTCCCCCTTGGCGGCGTCATCAGGAGACATGGAATCAACTTCCACAGCTCTGCAGATGATATGCAGCTTTACATCTCCGTCTCTCCTGATGACACCAGGCCAATGGATGCTCTTTTTAACTCCATTCTAGATATCAAATCCTGGATGGCAAGAAACTTTCTCCAGCTTAACCAGGACAAAAGTGAGGTTTTAGTCATCGGTCGTGAGGCCCAGAGAGAGAAACTTTTATCCAAACTACAAGCACAGTCTTTTAACCCATCTCCTCAAGTGAAAAACTTGGGCGTCATTTTTGACTCTGAGCTGACTTTTATCCCACACATCAAGAACATCACAAAAATAGGTTTCTATCACCTAAAAAACATAGCCAGAGTCCGCCCTATTCTCTCTCGGGCCAACACGGAGACACTGATGCTTTTGTCACCAGCCGTATAGACTACTGTAATGCCCTGCTCTCTGGTCTTCCCAAAAAGAGTATTTCAGGTTTGCAATTATTACAAAACTCAGCAGCACGTGTCCTGACTAGGACCAGTGGCGGGATCACATTACACTGGTCTTAAAATCTCTGCATTGGCTCCCTGTGAGTTTCAGGATAGATTTTAAAGTTTTTTACTGTTTTTTAAATGTCTTAATGGTCTTGGGCCTTCTTATCTTTCAGAACTGCTTTTTCCTTACGAACCTTCACGGGCCCTGCAATCCTCCGGCAGCTCCTGGTCATTCCCAAAGTCAGGACACACACTCACGGAGAGGCGTCTTTTCAGTACTACGGCCCTCGTCTATGGAACAGCCGGAGGACCTCAGGGCTGCAGAGAACGTTCATGTTTTTAAGAGTGGCTCAAGACTCACCTGTTTAGCTTGGCCTTTGATTGACTTCGGTTGTCTGTTTGCTTGTCTTTCGTTTGTTCTTTTGCTTGTTTGTTTGTCCATCTGTTTGTTTCTTTGTTCATCTGTTTGTTTGTCTGTTCGTCTGTTTGTTTGTTTGTCCATTTGTTTGGTTTTTTTTCTTCCTGTGGCAGCACGGTGGCTGAGTGGCTAGCACTCATGCTTCACAGCAAGAAGGTTCGGGTCGCCCGGGCCTTTCTGTGTGGAGATTGTATGTTCTCCCCGTGTCTGAGTGGGTTTCCTCTGGGCACTCCGGTTTCCCCCACCAACCCAAACATGCGCCATAGGTAAAATCCTCCGGCTTAGGGCCTGACCAAGACTAAATAATAAAATCACGGGGATGGTCCCCGGGTCAAATATAGAAACAACTTCTCCTGTGTGAGATCAATAAAAGTCAATCTCCTAATCCTTAACCACTGTAAGGCGCTTTGTGCTACAATTTTGTATGAAAAGCGCTTTATAAATATTGTTTGATTGATTGATTGATTGACTACAGGAAGACCAGCGGAGGACTACCTGAGCTCTACCTGAAGATCAAACAACCTGGACCTGAGGACTAGTTGTGGACGACGCAAGGACTACATGTGGACTACATGAGGATTACAGGAGGACTACTTGTGGACTACAGGAAGACCACAGGAGGACTACATGAGGACTACATGAGGACTTCAGGAGGACTGCAAGACTACATGAGGACTACAGGAGGACTACATGAGGATTACATGTGGACTTCAGGAGGATTACATGTGGACTTCAGGAGGACTACATGAGGACTACGGGAGGACTACATGTGGACATCAGGAGGACTACATGTGGACTTCAGGAGGATTTCAGAAGGACTACAGGAGGACTTCAGGAGGACTACATGTGGACTTCAGGAGGACTACATGTGGACTTCAGGAGGACTCCCTGAGGACCTGATGCCTACCTTAAAACCAAAGAGATGCAGTAATAATTTTGTATTATAAAGAATGTGTTAAATATGAGATGATTCAGACGGTTTGTAACTTTGTGCCAAAGACGTGTTCTAAAACTGTGATTTTTGCCAAATAAATTGTAAAAAGTGAACGTCTAAAAGTTCATTAGACTAACGAGCCCTGATAATTCTTCATAAATAAGACCGTGTTAAAAGTGTTGAAAATCATATTAATCAGGACTAAAAAAATATCAAAACCAAATCCTAATTTCTCACAGGTGTCGACACTAAAAAGGTCTGACAGAACAGAGCAAAACCTGAATGTGTTTAGACCTGGTTTAGTCCTGGTTTAGACCTGGTTTAGACCTGGATTAGACCTGGTTTAGTTCTGGTTTAGATCTGGTTTAGACCTGGATTAGACCTGGATTAGACCTGGTTTAGACCTGGTTTAGACATGGTTTAGTTCTGGTTTAGACCTGGATTAGACCTGGTTTAGTTCTGGTTTAGTTCTGGTTCAGACCTGGTTTAGACCTGGTTTAAAACTGGTTTAGACATGGTTTAGATCTGGTTTAGACCTGGATTAGACCTGGATTAGACCTGGTTTAGACCTGGTTTAGACCTGGTTTAGTTCTGGTTTAGACCTGGATTAGACCTGGTTTAGTTCTGGTTTAGTTCTGGTTCAGACCTGGTTTAGACCTGGTTTAAAACTGGTTTAGTTCTGGTTTAGACCTGGTTTAGACCTGGTTCAGACCTGGTTCAGACCTGGTTTAGACCTGGTTTAGACCTGGTTTCCAGTGTCTTCTTCAGTCTCTCCACACACACTGGTTCTTCACTGTGGCCTTAGTTCAGACTCGGTGTCTTGCCGAAGGGCACAACACCCCGGTGGTCTCTGAGGAGATCTGAGGAGGCTTCCACAGGCCGGTGTGTTTTTATTGTCCTGTAGCGCCCCCTGGAGGATCAGAGGTGGTTTTACTCATTCACATTTACTCAAGAACAACTGAAATTCTTTGACTAGTTTGAACATTAAAACTAAAATATATCGACTTATTTTACTTCAATGAAAAGCTGGAACATTATAAACATCGTATTTTTCTGAAACAGTGGTGAGATTTTTGCCATTTTTATGTAGATTAAATAACAAATAAAAACAACTTTACTGATTCTCCTGCTCTGTGTCATTGGTGTGAAGTAGTTTAAGTAGTAACAGTAGTAATAGTACTAGTAGTAGTAGTAGTGGTATTAGTAGTAACAGTAGTAGTAGTAACAGTAGTAGTAATAGTAGTAGTAGTAGTCGCAGTAGTAGTAGTAGCAGTAGTAGTAGTTACAGGGCTCTCAAGTCTCACGCATTGAAAGTGTGACACACGCAATTCGACGTGTTCACACGCTCACACGCTTACGCCCGGAATACGCGGGGCCCAGAGCCGAACTGCCCATGGTGAGACGTGGTGAGACGCGGGCCCGGTGCATTAACCAGACTCTTACATGAATCCGTTAAAAATGTCCCGGTCCCTCCTCCCCGTCCCTCTCAGCGCGCACTGACAAAGTGCGGTGATGATAAAACAAACTGAGAACCATCAGGTAATAACTTAATTTAAAACACAGACAGCAGAGGTATTTTTGTTTGCAGTTTAATCTCACAGAACATGAACAGAAAGTGAAGAAAATGAGTAAAAAACAAAGTTATGATCAAAATAAAAGTGGATAAATACTGATTACAACAGGAATAAACAAACAGAAAACATGTTTAAAGTTTAATTCCCACATCAAACCGGCCGTCTTCATTTTGGAGGATTTATATTTCTGAAGAAAATTCATCGTAAATAAAGATTTAACCAAACTCCTCCTCAGATAAACTAAACACAAATGCAGTGGTGGAAAAAGTGGTAAAAGTATCACATGAAAAATAAAAAAGTCTAAATATTAAAGTACCGGTTTATTAGATCTCAAAACCTGCGCAAAATACTTTTAATTTTTACTCTTTTAGTACATTTTTAAAGCTTCAAATTTTGTGATTTTGATACAGATTTTGGCTGAATTTTGTTCAACAGAAACAACTTTTTGTATATTTGTGTTAGCTCGAACTACAAATATTATAACTACAAATAACTACAAAAAAAGACTTCAGTACATGTTAAAATGTACTTAAGTAAAGTACAAATACCTCTAATTTATTCTTAAATTTCGAGTTTTACTACTTTTTCTTAGTTGTTACTTTTACTTTGTTTTATTTCATGAGGAGAAAACAATCCCGCACTCCAGCGAAATTAGAAATTTATTAAGACATGCAACGTTTCTAGGGCCGAAATGTTGCATGTCTTAATAAATTTCTCATTTTGCAAGTAAGACGGATGCTTCCTCGCCTCCAACGCACCCATCTGAAGAGAGTGAAGTGCGAAGTTCTCATTTTTGGACTTTGTTTTATTCCACCAGTGCAGAAGTGTACGAGGACGGAGGGGGACGGAGGTGATCGCAGACAGGAGTTAGCGGCGTTTGTTGTCGGCGTTGTACTGGATGGCGTCCAGAGCGGCCCCGATGTCGCCGCCTTTGGCCTGGAGCAGCCGGGTCAGCCACCCCCCCTCATCTGTGAAGCCCATGGACAACATCTGGGACAGCGCCTCCACCAGGCCGGGGTCCGCCTCTGCAACAAGAACACGACAACTGTACGTGAGTGTGGGGACAGGGACACTTCACCTGTCCGTGTGCGTGGACAGGGACACTCCACCTGTTCCTGTCCTTGCTGTTTGACAGGGACACTCCACCTGTCCATGTGCGTGGACAGGGAGACATGTCCGTGTCTTACCTTCGGGCAGGTGGGGGTAGAGCGCCGCCTCTCTCAGTCCACTCGGTCCCGGGTCTGGCCTGGGGTCGGGGCCCTGGTTTTGGCTGGACCTGGGTTTGGGGCTGGGGACGTCCTCCAGGTCTTGGTCCAGGTCTTTGGGGTCCAGGGACTGCAGCTCGCCGGTGGAAGGGTCCACCTCCTTACAGCACAGGTCCGTCCACTCCTCGTCCGAGACATTCTGGAGGAAACAAACAAACGAGATCGAGTTTCGGTCAAAAACGTCACCAAAGTCCAACAGGGACACTGGGCAGGGACAACTGAACTAATCCAGGACTACAGCAGGACTACTCACCGCTGCCGGAGCCTCTTTAGCTCCGCCCTCGCTGTCAGCAGCCCCGCCCTCTCCCGCCTCCATGTCCACGTCTGCGCTCTGATTGGACGGAGTCACTTTGGTGCGCTGTCCGTCGTGTTCCACATCGATGTCCACGTCGATCCCTTGAAAGACAACGCACCACGAGTTGAGAATAAATACACGTGATGTACGGGCGAAACGTGTGATGTACGGGTGAAACGTGGGGAAACCGCTGTACGTTTTTATTAGAACTCACCCAGAGGACTCAACATGGCCGCCACTCCTTCTCCAATGTTCTTCAAGAAGTCCACATTGGTCTGGGCCTCTAAAAAGGAGATCCGAATCCACAAATGAGTTTAAAACAAAGACTGAAGCAGGACTAAAGCAGGACTGAAGCAGGACTAAAGCAGGACTGAAGCAGGACTAAAGCAGGACTGAAGCAGGACTAAAGCAGGACTGAAGCAGGACTAAAGCAGGACTAAAGCAGGATTGAAGCAGGACTAAAGCAGGACTGAAGCACGACTGAAGCAGGACTAAAGCAGGACTAAAGCAGGACTGAAGCAGGACTAAAGCAGGACTAAAGCAGGATTGAAGCAGGACTAAAGCAGGACTGAAGCAGGACTAAAGCAGGACTAAAGCAGGACTAAAGCAGGACTGAAGCACGACTAAGCAAGGACTAAACTGGACTAAAGCATATGCAGGACTAAAGCAGGACTAAAGCAAGACTGAAGCAGGACTAAAGCAGGACTGAAGCAGGACTCACCAGAGGAGGGTCCGGGCTGCTCGGGCCCAGGGTTGGGCTCTCCGCTAGGGGTGGCCTGATTGGAGTTCTGGGCCTGATTGGAGTTCTGGGCCTGGTTGGAGTTCTGGGCTCCACGGTTCTGGTTCAACATGCAGTGCCTCATCCACTTCATCCACTTCCCCCGAGGGAACCATTGCTGACGGACAAATACTACTGTTACTACATATACAGTATTACTACTACAACTACTTCTACTACTGTTTTGACTTCGCCTCCCTGCAAGAACACTACAAGGCCACAGATGTGGTTTTGTTATCATGAACTCTACATAAACAGTGGCACACACTATTGGACTATTCACAACACTGACATGATTGTAAAATGTTCCCTGTCTTTTAGAAAGGTCTGATCTCTGCTCTCGGTTCAATCAATTTCATTGATTTCCAATCTGATCCCCCCACACCCCTTCCTTATGTTGCCAAAGGAAAAGATCACCGTATGTTATATCTCCAATTGTTTTTCTGTCATTACATGCTGTTAAATTGTCACTGATTGTATTGCATCTTTTCTACTCTGCATCTCCCAGTCGGCGGCGCGCGCATGCGCAGCGCCCCCTCCTCTAGCCACTCTATCACTGTCCTGCCTGGTTAGTGGGGAAACGAAATTTCGAATTCACTCTATGTACATGTACATGAATGTCTTTCGACAATAAAGCAAACTATGACTATGACTATGATGACTACAGCAAATGACTACATTACTACTATAACCTTACCACTACTACTATAACTACTACTACAGCCCAGTACTGCTCCTGCCGCTCAAATCCACTTTTACTTTTACTACTACAGTATTACAGTATTACTTTTGCTCTTGTGAGTGCCCCGGTCGGGGCGAGTACCTGGATGGGGTGCCAGAGGGGCAGCAGCACGTGCTCGGTGTGGACTCCTTTGGCCTGGCAGCCGGAGCACAGGTCGTAGTTGGGGCAGACGGAGCACTTGAAGCGGGTCCCCGCCACCGGCCCCTCGCAGCCGTCACAGGTCACCCCGGGGTGCACCGTCGGGGGGCCCTGCGGCCCAAAGGGCCCGAACGGGGGTGGGCCGTGGGGGCCGGGGGGGCCTGGGGGCAGGCCGTGGGGGCCTGGGGGCGGGGCGTGGTGAAAAGGCGGGAATCCAAACGGAGGGAAGGCGTGAGCGGGGAAGTCACGCCGATGCTCCTTCTTCTCTGGAAACCACAAAAACACCACAAGTCATGTTACTGCTGGTACTAGTACTGAAAGTGCTACTGCTACTTATACCACTAATAAAACTACTACTGCTAGTACTGCTACTGCTACTCGTACTACTACTGAAACTACTACTGCTACTTATACAGTGGTACCTCACCTTACGAAATTAATTCGTTTCATTTTTTTTTTATAGTGTAACATTTGTGTTTTGCGTCCTGATTGGCTAAGAGACTGTAATAAACCAGGTCTATACCAGAACTAAACCAGGTCTAAACCTGGACTGGACCTGGACTAAACCAGGATTATCCCGGGACATGGCAGTGCCGTTGGATGAGCGCGTTGCTCGTGTCTCCGCGCTCCTTGCGTGTTCCACGCTAGAGCTAAGAGGCCGAGAAAGACGCTCTTTCAGTGGGAATAAGAGCGGGGCGGGGCGGGCTCTGGTTCTATGTGACTTCCAGAGCCGGGGCGCCGACACTGTGAGCTAACAGGCCGAGAAAGGTGCTCTATCGGCGGGCAAGACCGCGGGGTCTCGCTCGGGGCGGGCTCTGGTTCTATGTGACTTCCAGGTCTAGACCAGAACTAAACCAGGCCCGGACCAGGTCCAGACCCGGACCAAACCGGGACCAGACCAGGATTAAATCCCCCCGTGCTCGGCCCCGAGGATGATCCTTCGACGTCGGCTCTTCCTATCAATGTGAAGCAGAATTCACCAAGCGTTGGATTGTTCACTCACTAATAGGGAACGTGAGCGGGGTTTAGACCGTCGTGAGACAGGTTAGTTTTACCCTGCTGATCATGTGTTGTTGTGTCTCTGCTCCCCTCGCGCATTCGCCGCTATATTGAGCCGTGTCTACCCCCACGCTTCACTATCAACACATTCTGTTGAAAATCTATGAAAGTTTGAGTGTTCAAACGAGAGAGAAATCCGAGAAAAGCCCAACTCCAGTCTGAGAAAAGTGTAGAATGTGTGTGGTGAGGCATTTCCAGCCCTAAAACATGTAGAACAATTGCCAAATACAAAATTGTCCTACCTCGTGGACCTCTCCCACCGCGGGCCACCTCTGGAACCTAACCCCGTGTGTGTTGATAAAGTGTATTTACATTTCGGGGCGTGCATCTGAGCGCGCATTAATTGAATTTTTGAGATTTCGCGTTTTGTAACTTGAATTTTCTTTCGTATCTAGAGACCAAAATTTAACGTGAAGGCGTTTCATAACTTGGATTTTTCGTATGTAGGGTCTTTCGTAAGGTGAGGTACCACTGTACTACCTTTTTCCACCTCTGTGTTGTTTTTTCCACTGTTGCCCCACCCCAGTGTGAGCAAGAAGCTCTGAGTCATGTGAGATTAGAAACAACAACACGGGGCGAGGTTCTGGGGCAAAGGCTCCGCTCAGAGTGAAAACGGCGGCGGGGGGAGTGGTTCTGGGGCATTACCTTTGATGAAGAGTCTGAAGGTGTTGTCTTTGACGCAGGCCAGAGCCATCACCAGCTCGTCGTCAGAGGAGAACGCCACCATGTCCTCGTCCTCATCTGAAACACAAAACAGACCTGAGACTGGGCCAGGACTAAAACAGGATTGAAACAGGACTGAAACAGGACTAAAACAGGACTGAACCAGGACTAAAGAAGGACTAAAAACAACACAAAAATAGAACAATGAACGTTCTTAGTCTCGTAGTCCCCTTTGTAGAAGAGGGTGAAGGGCAGGTTCAAACCTGGTTTAGTCCTGGTTTAGTCCTGGTATAGTCCTGGTATAGTCCTGGTATAGTCCTGGTATAGTCCTGGTATAGTCTCGTACCTGGGAAATCCCAGGCTGCTTTAGTTCGTTCTGATCTGAAAGACAGCCTGGCGACTATGGCAAGTGAGCTCTCCCGATTCTGTGATATGGTCTGGTGTAAACCAGGCAGGGTGAAAGACGGGTTCAGACCTGGTTGAGTCCTGGTTTAGTCCTGGTTGAGTCCTGGTTTAGTCCTGGTTCAGACCTGGTTGAGTCCTGGTTTAGTCCTGGTTTAGTCTTGTACCTTTGTAGAAGAGGGTGAAGGGCAGGTTCTGCAGGTGGCTGAAGGCCCCGGTCACTTTGCGGGTCAGGTACTCGAAGCTGGCGCTGACGTCGAGATCCACGGTGAAACGCCGGATCTCCTTCACCGTATCCTCTTTGCCGAGGAGGTACGCCTTCACTGTGACTGCCATGTTCACGCCGGCCTACGGCGAGAGCAGGGACAAAAAGAAGGGTCATTCCAGAATTGGAGGACATTTTACGTCCCACCCATCAAATATTCAATAATCCACATACAAAATACTAAAACATACAGTTTCTGAGTGAATTTACTTGTCCTGAGACCAAAAACTAAGAGAAAAGAATGCTTTAAAATAGTTTTTAAAATACCAAATAAGTCTGGGGTACCCCCAAAATGCCATTTTCCTCTTGTCCCAACCCTCTAATGGCCAAATTGAATCTCAAATAAAACAGTTAAAATTGAATTGAAATTTCTTGTTTTTTCTATAATTTGTCATCTCTTGTAAATGTGGAAACATTTGTTTTAATAGACATAATATTTCAAATAATAATTATTATTCATGGAACATGTGTCCCACAACCTGCACCAACCCTGTTACCAGAACATTTTAGTCTGGTAGAAGAAGAAGAAAGCAGAACCACATGATCAATCAATCATTCAATCAACAGTAAACCACATGATCCCCTGGACCTGACATCATCAAACAGTTTTCCAAAAGAATGGGCAGAGCAAAGGTTTATCTTCTCTTCTATTTTTCATATTTTTATAACATCGTTAGCCTTGATTTAATGTCTCACTCTGCCTCATGCAACCCTGTTATGCAAATGATCAGAATAAGACAATTATTATTTTTTTCCTTTACGTATTTGCATAAATAAGTTTTTCCTCTTGATTAGTAATAACAGCTAAACAGCTTCTACTCCTGAGATAAAGCGAACATTAGCGCAATTTTGCAACCCTGTTACTGTGATTAGAGGAAATAAATAAATAAACCATATAAATCATATAATAAAAATTTTACCATTAACCGTAAGCTGAGCTAATCAAGCATTTGATAGTTTATGACCTATTATTGATGAATATGTAGCAGAAAATCAGAAAAGTGAAGGTTTATTTTTCAAGAATTTTAAAGCCAAAATGTCCTCCAATTCTGGAATTACCCAGAAAACGGTTCATATTTCTGATCTATGTTCTTCTTTTTCATTCACACGTTTAACACAAACCCGCAGAGCTCTTCTCTCAAACTCAAAACACTCTGTTCCACCTTGTGATGTCATCTGGTCCTGGTGTAGTCCTGGTTTAGTCCTGTTTAGCTCTGGTTTAGTCCTGCTTTAGTCCTGATTAAGTCTATCCTAATGCCTGGTTTAGTGGTGCGTTGTGTTCTGGGCAGCAGATCTGCTTGGACTGCTGCCCCCGCGACCCAGAAATGGAAAAGCGGAAGAAGATGGATGGATAGTTCCTATCCCTAGTTTAGTCCATAGATTAATCCTGGTCTAGTCCTGGTTTAGTCCTGGTCTAGTCCTGGTTTATACCTGTTTAGACCTGGTTTAAACCTGGTTTAGTCCTGGTTTAGGGCACACACCTTCACTAGAATCATGTCAAGATCAAGGATCAAAGTCAGCTTTATTGTCAGTTCTGCCGTATGTGTTCAAGAGTGAATCAAAATTTTGTTTCTGTCTGGCCGAGTAGTGCAAAAAGACAGTGTACAAAATACAATATAAAGATGAAACAAAACAAAAACTATCTAAGATAAAAAATCTAAATCTAAAATCTGAAATCTGAAATCTAAAATCTGAAAGCAGTGCAACAGAATAAATAAATAAATGTGGATCATTTCAGTCCTGGAATTGCTGATCTCCACTGAACTAAAAGGCAAAACTACCGAAAACTCCCAATTGATGACATCAGAAGGTGGAACAGAGAGTAAACAGACTAACAATAAAGGATTACAGAAAAGTGTGAATGAAACAAACACAACTCCAGCTCTGTGTTTGACATTAGAACACAACTTAAAGCTTAAATCAGAACTGAATTTTACAAAACTGGTCCTAAAGATTGTTCTTGTTATAGAAATTATTGATTTGAGATGATCAGTTCCATTTTGAACTTGTCGACTGAGTGTTTGATCGTAAACAGGAAGCAGGTGAACGGAGGAATGTCCAAATAAAAGTTAATAACAGATTATATCGTCTAAACTAAACCAGAGCGACCAGATCTTCTGAAGTGGGACACGCCCGGGTTAGGGTTCGGATCGGGACCGGGTCGGGATGTTTGGTGGAAATAAAACTGTGAAAACAGCGTGAAACTCTGTGCGGTCTCGTGTCAGAATCTCAGGGACTTTTGCAAACACAGATTTCTGTTTTTTGGCTAAACAAATAATTTATGCTCCTCTTAAGTGTTGGCGGGAATCAGATTTGTCAAAAAGTGTGATAGTCCAGTTTTAGTCCTGGTTTAGTCTTAGTTTAGTCCTGGTTTAGTCTTAGTTTAAACCTGATGTAGTCCTGGTTTAGTCTTAATTTAGTCCCGGTTTAGTCTTAGTTTAGTCCTGGTTTAGTCTTAGTTTAGTCCTGGTTTAGACCTGGTTTAGTCTTAGTTTAGACCTGATGTAGTCCTGGTTTAGTCTTAATTTAGTCCCGGTTTAGTCTTAGTTTAGTCCTGGTTTACTCCTGGTTTAGTCTTAGTTTAGTCCTGGTTTAGTATTAGTTTAGTCTTAGTTTAGTCCTGGTTTAGACCTGATGTAGTCCTCGTTTAGTCTTAGTTTAGACCTGATGTAGTCCTGGTTTAGTCTTAATTTAGTCCCGGTTTTGTCTTAGTTTAGTCCTGGTTTAGTCTTAGTTTAGTCCTGATTTTGTCCTGGTTTAGTCTTAGTTTAGTCTTGGTTTAGTATTAGTTTAGTCTTAGTTTAGTCCTGGTTTAGACCGGATGCAGTCCTGGTTTAGTCTTAGTTTAGTCCTGGTTTAGACCTGGTTTAGTCTTAGTTCAGAGTCTGAACTAAGACTAAACCAGGACTAAACTAAGACTAAACCGGGACTAAATTAAGACTAAACCAGGACTACATCAGGTCTGAACTTCAGACCTTCAGAGATGTAGTCCTGGTTTAGTCTTAATTTAGTCCCGGTTTAGTCTTAGTTTAGTCCTGGTTTAGTCTTAGTTTAGTCCTGGTTTAGTATTAGTTTAGTCTTAGTTTAGTCCTGGTTTAGACCTGATGTAGTCCTGGTTTAGTCTTAATTTAGTCCCGGTTTAGTCTTAGTTTAGTCCTGGTTTACTCCTGGTTTAGTCTTAGTTTAGTCCTGGTTTAGTATTAGTTTAGTCTTAGTTTAGTCCTGGTTTAGTCTTAGATTAGTCCTGGTTTAGACCTGGTTTAGTCTTAGTTTAGACCTGATGTAGTCCTGGTTTAGTCTTAATTTAGTCCCGGTTTAGCCTTAGTTTAGTCCTGGTTTACTCTTAGTTTAGTCCTGGTTTAGTATTAGTTTAGTCTTAGTTTAGTCCTGGTTTAGACCTGATGTAGTCCTGGTTTAGTCTTAATTTAGTCCCGGTTTTGTCTTAGTTTAGTCCTGGTTTAGTCTTAGTTTAGTCCTGATTTTGTCCTGGTTTAGTCTTAGTTTAGTCTTGGTTTAGTATTAGTTTAGTCTTAGTTTAGTCCTGGTTTAGACCGGATGCAGTCCTGGTTTAGTCTTAGTTTGGTCCTGGTTTAGTCTTAGTTCAGAGTCTGAACTAAGACTAAACCAGGACTAAACTAAGACTAAACCGGGACTAAATTAAGACTAAACCAGGACTACATCAGGTCTGAACTTCAGACCTTCAGAGATGTAGTCCTGGTTTAGTCTTAATTTAGTCCTGGTTTGGATCAAATTGGTCAAAAATCGGGACATGTGGGACATTTCTTGTATAAAATTGGGTCAAATCACTGGTTGTGGATAAACCTGCTGGGACAGGGGACACAGAGCTGAAAAATGGGACTGTCCCGGGGAAGTAGGGACATTTAGGGGACATAGAAGACATTTGGACACCCTTGTCTAAACCTTTAACAGGGAAAACAGGGACATTTGGACACCCTTGTCTAAACCTTTAACAGGGAGCGAACGCAACAGCACAAACACGGAAGTGACCAAGCACACGTCATAAACATGAACTACGCAGTAATAAAAACAGGCCAAGATCTAAGACTAAACAAGGACTAAACCAAGACTAACCTGGGTCTATGTGCAGGTTTGAAATGGGATTATAGATTGGATATAAATCAGACACCCCCATTTTTTGTTTTTCTGTTTTGTTTTGTTTTTAAATTGAGAAACGAGTGCGTAAATAAGGAAAACTGTTTGGCACTCGGCCCATTCATAACAAACATGTGAGTGAAAACAGACACATTTTCTTTGCGTTTTGGTCATTTTTAAGCAGTTTTTTTCTGTATTTTACCTAAAAAAATGACAATGTATGCCGCTATTTACTGCCTTAAGGGATCAAATTGGTCAAAAATAGGAACACCTGGGACATTTCTTGGATAAAATTGGAACAAAACACTGTTTTTTTGGATAAATCTGCTGAGACTGAGGACACGGAGCTCAAAACTGGGAGTGTCCCTGGTAAAAAAATGGACATTTGGACACCCTTTTCTAAACCTTTAACAGGGTAAAAAGGGACATTTGGACACCCTTAGCGTAGTAAAATGTAGTAAATAAAGAGCCGTACTCACTGCAGAAGACTCCGGGGGTTCTCTCAGGTCGTATCCGGGGTTTGGATGAGTCGAAGCGGTCACTTTACGCGCTGGAGCTCGCTGGAGACGTTTTTGCGCACTGAACTCTGGAGCGGAGTTTGACGCAGCGCAAAAATCAGCCGTTTATGTTTACAAAACTCCGCGCACTCCCATTGGCCACGCGGTCCGGCACTTCCGGTGTGCGGCCCAATCAGAGGCAGAGTCAGCTGACCGTGAGTCAGAGCCGAGGCAAAACCGCTGAGTCACTGTGATTTCAGATTTAAGGTGGATTTAAGGAGGACTTCTCATGGATTTATAATGTTATTTATAAAATTATGTCCATGTAAAACTATATTTTGAGGTCCTGTATCATTTAAAAGGTCTTTATTTAACAACAAATGACTCTTGTGCGCTTTAAGACATGTTATAATGTTTATATAATATATAATGTTTATATAATGTTATAACATTATCTCATCAAATATAGTTAATAATGGAAATACAGGTTATTCTTTAAAAAAAAAGACAGTTCATAATTTATAGTAAAAATATATATCAATAACATTATTATTATTATTATTACGGTATTATTATTATTATTTAAAAATCCTTAAATCAGACATAGCACCCAAAGCGCTTTACAACAAGGAACCAATCACCCAATCACACACGCATTCACACACCAGTGTATGCAGACACTGGGGGCGAGGAGGGTTAAGTGTCTTGCCCAAGGACACAACAGCAGCATTCATCTGTCGGAGCTGGAATCGTACCAACCAACCTGTGGGTCAGTGGATCTGACCGCTCAACCACTGATGTTTCTTATGTCAAGAGCGGGATTTGAACCGCCAACCTTTGGATCAGTGGACAAACCGCCAACCTTTGGATCAGTGGACAAACGCTCTACCAACTGAGCTACTGCCGCCCCTTTTTAATTTACAGTTAAAAAAAAGATAATTTCTATAAAAAAACAAATAAAAAATACAAATAAAATAAAATAAATAATGCATCATAATAATTTAAAAACAGGTCATCCTTAAAACAAAGACAGTTCATAATTTATAGTTAAAAAAACAAAACAAATAAAAATAAAACAAAAATATTCATGTTAATAATAATAATAGTAATAATAATTATAAAATCATAATATAATAATAATAATTATTATTATTTAAAAATAGATAATCCTTAAAACAGACAGTTCATTATTTGTAGTAAAAAAGATAATTTATATTAAAAACATAATAAAAATAAAATAAAAATAATATATTCCATTGTAATGTCTATATTTAATAATAATAATAATAATAATAATAATAATAATAATAATAATAATAATAAACATTATCTCATATATTTATGTTATATATAAAGCCATGTCCATTTCAAGGTCCACAAAACTGAGCTTTAAGCCATTTTCTAATGTCAAAAACAAACAAACTAAACTTTTACTTTTTTAGCTGGCAATTCCATGGCTGAAATGATCCAAATGATTCTAGTGAAGAAGTATGGAGTAATGTTTTTCTGTTTGAGAGAACTCAGCCCAAATATTGTTTGTAAAGCATCTTAGAGTGTTAAAAAGTGTAGTATAAGTCTGATGTATTATTATTTTTACTCTTAAATCAGCAGGGTTTGTGTGTTAAACATGTGTGAATAAAATAAAACACAACTCCAGGTCTGTTGGTGAAGAGAAACAACATTAAAACTTAGAAAAAGATCAGAAAAAAAGCCCTTTAAATCCCTCCCAGAGATAATCACATCCACATTTTGGTCTTATCCTGTTGCAAAGGGTTGTTTCCACACCCTGCTGTTTGTTTGCATGACCTGGTCACATGAGGAAAAACGCCGTGTCACCTCCACCTCAAGAGTATGACATCACCTTATTCTGGAACCTGCCACGGAGGTTTCACCTTCAGCTGACGTTGTTACATAACAAAAAAATTGAAAAAACACCACCAATTCCAAACAATCAGCCGAATAATACGAAAGAAAATACTGCAGCCTGTATTTTGAGTGGAGAAAAAGGCTCAAAATGGTGCCTGTATATGTAAAATGTCCGAGGATGTAGGTCACATGTTTTGACCATTTTTTTTTTTTTTACTTTATTAATTTACAAAACATACATAAACATTTAAATACTTCATATAACTCTATAGAAAACTCCCCAGAAGTTACCTTAGCTTATAGAAGGGGCACCTGATGTAAACAAAACAAAATACATAGTTAAATGTTACAATTAGTATTTGTTTATGATTGTTTATATATATTTTTTTTATATTATATTATTCACTTAGTGTCACTGTTATTACTTAAAGGGCCCATGTTACACTATTGTCTATATTCTATCTAAGATCTTCTAATCTAAACCAGGTGAAAACCAGGTCTAAACCAGGTCTAAGATAGGTCTAAATGAGGTCTAAACTAGGTCTATACTAGGTCTAAACCAGGTCTAAATCAGGTCTAAACCAGGTCTAAATCAGGTCTAAGCCAGGTCTAAACTAGGTCTAAACGAGGTTTAAATCAGGTCTAAATCAGGTCTAAATCAGGTCTAAACCAGGTCTAAGCCAAGTCTAAACTAGGTCTAAACTACGTCTAAACCAGGTGAAAACCAGGTCTAAACCAGGTCTAAACTAGGTCTATACTAGGTCTAAACAAGGTCTAAATCAGGTCTAAACCAGGTCTAAATCAGGTGAAATCAGGTCTAAACCAGGTCTAAACTAGGTCTAAACGAGGTTTAAATCAGGTCTAAATCAGGTCTAAACCAGGTCTAAACTAGGTCTAAAAGAGGTCTAAATCAGGTCTAAATCAGGTCTAAATCAGGTCTAAACCAGGTCTAAACCAAGTCTAAATCAGGTCTAAATCAGGTCTAAGATAGGTCTAAACTAGGTCTAAACCAGGTCTAAATTAGGTCTATACTAGGTCTAAACCAGGTCTAAATCAGATCTAAACCAGGTCTAAATCAGGTCTAAATCAGGTCTAAATCAGGTCTAAACCAGGTCTAAACCAAGTCTAAATCAGGTCTAAACCAGGTCTAAACCAGGTCTAAATCAGGTGAAATCAGGTCTAAATCAGGTCTAAACCAGGTCTAAATCAGGTCTAAACCAGGTCTAAACTAGGTCTAAACGAGGTCTAAATCAGGTCTAAACCAGGTCTAAAGCAAGTCTAAATCAGGTCTAAATCAGATCTAAACCAGGTCTAAATCAGGTCTAAACTAGGTCTAAACCATGTCTAAATCAGGTCTAAACCAGGTCTAAACCAGGTCTAAACCAGGTCTAAACCAGGTCTAAACCAGGTCTAAATCAGGTCTAAACCAGGTCTAAACCAAGTCCAAATCAGGTGAAATCAGGTCTAAACCAGGTCTAAATCAGGTGAAATCAGGTCTAAATCAGGTCTAAACCAGGTCTAAATCAGGTCTAAACCAGGTCTAAACTAGGTCTAAATGAGGTCTAAATCAGGTCTAAGCCAGGTCTAAACCAAGTCTAAACTAGGTCTAAACTAGGTCTAAACCAGGTGAAAATCAGGTCTAAACCAGGTCTAAACTAGGTCTAAACGAGGTCTAAATCAGGTCTAAACCAGGTCTAAACCAAGTCTAAACTAGGTCTAAACTAGGTCTAAACCAGGTGAAAACCAGGTCTAAACCAGGTCTAAACTAGGTCTATACTAGGTCTAAACAAGGTCTAAACCAGGTCTAAATCAGGTGAAATCAGGTCTAAACCAGGTCTAAATCGGGTGAAATCAGGTCTAAATCAGGTCTAAACCAGGTCTAAACTAGGTCTAAAAGAGGTCTAAATCAGGTCTATACCAGGTCTAAACCAAGTCTAAATCAGGTCTAAATCAGATCTAAACTGTTCTAAAGGTTCAGGAAAGGCTCACTTATGTCCTGTTTTTATTTCGTTTCAATGCTGGTTTTAGTTTCTAGAGATGACCTGTGTGTGTGTGTTCTAACTGGACAGGATCTTTTACTTTGATTTGAGTTGTTATGTATTTATGTTCTTTTGCCTCAGCATCTGTACTTCTGCTTACTAATGCAGAAGAACACATGCAAATCACACATTTCTTGGACTGTTATAAGAATAAAGCGGCTCTGGGGTAATTTCCAACAGTCACATGAAAGTGGAGTTTTAACGAAAAGTGCTGATTCTTCTGTCCCTCCCAAAACCCATCCTGTGATTAGACCGATGAGTGCTTTCCTTTTTAGTTCTCCTTTCTCTGTTCACATTTCTGTTCTTTCTTTCGACATCCCAGTGTGCCTGATGCCCTCAAAGTTCATCTTTATTGTAGAAAACCATATGTACAGGTCGCACACACAGGATTTGAAATTGCAGCGCCCCCTAGGCCCACAGTGAACATAACACATCTGATAAAAAAGACAATAAACAACATGACTAAAACATCACATATACCCGTAGCTAAAGTACAAAAGGCTTGTGTATAATACAAATAAGTAAAACACACAATGTGGAGTGGAATAAAGCTCAAATGTGTCATTTAAGCAGCAGTGTCAGTGTCATTTAAGCAGCAGTGTCAGAGTAATTTAAGTGTTATTTAAGCAGCAGTGTCAGTGCCATTTGTGTTGTTTAAACAGCAGTGTCAGTGTCATTTAAGCAGCAGTACCAGAGTCATTTAAATGTTATTCAAGCAGCAGTGTCAGTGTCATTTAAGCAGCAGTGTCAGTGTCATTTAAGCAGCAGCGTCAGTGTCATTTAAGTGTCATTTAAGCAGCAGTGTCAGTGCCATTTAAGTGTTATTCAAGCAGCAGTGTCAGTGTCATTTAAGTGTCATTTAAGCAGCAGTGTCAGTGTCATTTAAGTGTCATTTACACAGCAGTGTCTGTCATTTAAGTATGGAGATAATTTTGTCTCAAAGATTTGTATAAATAAAAAAAGATATATATAAATATAAATACATTTATATATATTAAAACACAAAATACAAATACAAAAACGCGACATACAAATAATTGATAGAATGTATATAAATACACAGGCATTTGTAAATATTATTTTAAATATATTTTCGAGATTTGTAAATATATTTTCGAGATTTGTAAATATATTTTCGAGATTTGTAAATATATTTTCGAGATTTGAAAACAAATGTATTGGAGTCTGCATTTGTGGATCCATTTATTGCTTTCGTGTCGATGATGTAATTGTGAGACAGTTCTACCGCAAACACATGATTCGCAAATAAATGTCACCGGATTTGAATACAAATAGCCTTCACTGGACATCCAGCAGATGGCAGTGTTAAGCAGCTTGTCGGTAGTTGCTCTTTAGATGCGTGAATGAGTGAATTTCTCCTTTTATCATAGTTGCTTTTTAGTAAATGAGACTACAGTGGGCCCTCGCTCGAGTGGAAAGTCGAGTGGAAAGCGACCTGGATATCATTTTGGGCAAAACTCAGGCCACCGCTAACAGTGCCGAACTGACTGACTACATACAACGCCTCTGAGCACCAGCCCTCACCACCTGACCAGGTACACAAGCTGCTCAACACTGCCATCTGCTGGATGTCCAGTGAAGGCTATTTGTATTCAAATCCGGTGACATTTATTTGCGAATCGTGTTTGCGGTAGAACTGTCTCACAATTACGTCATCGACACGAAAACAAAAAATGGATCCACAAATGCAGACTCCATATAGAAAGTTTTCAAATCTCGAAAATATATTTATAAATCTTGAAAATATATTTACAAATGCCTGTGTATTTATATACATTCTATCAATTATTTGTATGTCGTGTTTTTGTATTTGTATTTTGTGTTTGAATATTTATAAATGTATTTATATTTATATATATCTTTTTTATTTATACAAATCTTTTTTATTTATACAAATCTTTATGAGACAAAACTATCTCCATATTTAAGTGTAATTTAAGCAGCAGTTTCAGTGTAATTTAAGTAGCAGTGTAAGTGTCATTTAAGTGCAATTTAAGCAGCAGTGTCAGTGTCATTTAAGCAGCAGTGTCAGTGTCATTTAAGTGTTATTTAAGCAGCAGTGTCAGTGTCATTTAAGCAGCAATGTCAGTGCCATTTAAGTGTCATTAAAGCTGCAGTGTCAGTGTCATTTAAGTGCCATCCAAGCAGCAGTGCCAGTGTCATTTAAGCAGCAGTGTCAGTGTCATTTAAGTGTCATTAAAGCAGCAGTGTCAGTGTCATTTAAGTGTTATTTAAGCAGCAGTGTCAGTGTGATTTTAACTCATTTACTGCCGGCCTGTTTTCAGAATTCCAACCCCAGACTGCCAGAGGTTTTACTGCATTTTCACCGATTTTACAAGACTCACAGAAGTTCTTTGACTATATAAACATAGCACACATCAAAATAAAATGTAGACTCTCTTCTTTCACCTGGAAAATATTATGCTTCTAATCTTTTTGGTTCTCAAGTAATTGATAGTAGAACATAGGGTAGTTTCAGCAAAAACACTATTTTTTGACCACACACACACACACACACACACACACACACACACACACACACACACACACACACACACACATACATATATGTACATTCACACAAGCCCATGCATAAAACTTTACACACACACAGCTATACCCATACACACACACGCACGCACATGCGCGCGCACGCATGCACGTACGCACACATAACTTCATTCATTACAATTACCACACAGCAGCATCATGTGTAAACTTAATTCTTCTCATCTCATGCCTCTCCAGAAACGAGGATCTACTGTTCCAAGTCAGTATTCGTCGTCTTTGGCGCTGTCGTAGTTCTGATCTCTGAGTTCTGAGTCCCTGCTCCGCGCAGCGCACGCACGACACGTCGCCTGCCTCAGACAGAGCAGATCTCTGCTCCGACCTCGCTGCTTGATCCGGTGTGTCTCTGCGATCCTCTGATCCGGGATCCTGGGTCCCAAGACCAATCAGACCACTCTGGAGGCGCTGATCAAGAGTTTTCTGCTTTTCCGGGTTCCCTCGCCTCGCCATCTTGCTTCTCTCGCCAATACACAGTACACAAATTACACTCCTCCTCTCTTCCGGGTCTCTGATCGGCAGATAAGATCGCTACCTACAGGTTGGGAGGTGTGAATTACACCTTCAAAGTTGCTCCAGGTCGTATCCTAGCAACCCCCGCTGAAAAACGTCTTTGACGTCTATAGACGTCACGGCACTCAACGTTTGGATTCGACATGACGTCAATCGATGTCACCGGCAGTCAATGAGTTAAGTGTCATTTAAGCAGCAGTGTCATTTAAGTGTCATTAAAGCAGCAGTGTCAATGTCATTTAAGCGTCATTAAAGTTATTTAAGCAGCAGTGTCTGTCATTTAAATGTCTTTTAAGCAGCAGTGTCAGTGTCATTTAAGCAGCAGTAATACTTTTACATAAGTCGATTGGTCATGTGTTACTTTTACTCCCGGCAGCCCTGTCCCTGCTGAGTTTTGTGGAAGAGGAAGTATCAGTACTGTCGAGATGTGGAACAAAAAGTGTATGTGATAAAAGTGGACAGTAGGTGGCACTGGAGTCCTGACGGGACTGTCTCTGAATCACAGCTGCTTGTTCTGGACTCTCTTTCTATACCTCGTGTGTTTAAAGCAGCACAATTATAGCACAAGAAATGAAAACTACTTTCACCACTGTATAACAGTCATTGCTCTTTAGACAAACATTTACACAGGGCTCTCAACACGCAATTCACACGGCATTTCTCACACAATTCAAGCCCTCCCTTCCCCCCCTGGAAAAAAAAAATTCACTCGCAGTCTCACGCACGACCCCGCTCATAACTTGAGAGCCCTGGTATTAGTAGTAGTAGTAGCAGTAGTAGTCGTAGTAGTAGCAGTAGCAGTAGTAGTAGTAGTGGTAGTATTAGTAGTAGTAGTAGCAGTAGTAGTAGTAGTAGTAGCAGTAGTAGTAGTAGTAGTAGTAGTAGTAGTGGTAGTAGTGGTAGTATTAGTAGTAGTAGCAGTAGCAGTAGCAGTAGTAGTAGTAGCAGTAGTAGTAGTAGTAGTAGTAGTAGTAGTAGTAGTGGTGGTAGTAGTGGTAGTATTAGTAGCAGTAGCAGTAGCAGTAGTAGTAGTAGCAGTAGTAGTAGTAGTAGTAGTAGTAGTAGTAGTGGTGGTAGTAGTGGTAGTATTAGTAGTAGTAGCAGTAGCAGTAGTAGTAGTAGCAGTAGTAGTAGCAGTAGTAGTAGTAGTAGTAGTAGTAGTAGTAGCTGTATCAGTAGTAGTAGTTAGTCCAGGTTTGTTCGAGGTTTAGTCCAGGTTTAGTCCAGGTTTTGTCCAGGTTTAGTCCAGGTTAGTCCAGGGTTAGTCCAGGTTTAGTCCAGGTTAATCCAGGTTTAGTCCAGGTTAGTCCAGGTTTGTTCGAGGTTTAGTCCAGGTTTAGTCCAGGTTTAGTCCAGGTTAGTCCAGGTTTGTTCGAGATTTAGTGCAGGTTTAGTCCAGGTTAGTCCAGAGTTAGTCCAGGTTTAGTCCAGGTTAGTCCAGGGTTAGTCCAGGATTAGTCCAGGGTTAGTCCAGATTTGGTCCAGGTTTAGTCCAGGTTTGGTCCAGGTTAGTCCAGGTTTGGTCCAGGTTTAGTCCAGGTTTAGTCCAGGTTTGGTCCAGGTTTAGTACAGGATTAGTCCAGGGTTAGTCCAGATTTAGTCCAGGTTTAGCCCAGGTTAGTCCAAATTTGGTCCAGGTTTAGTCCAGGTTTGGTCCAGTTTAGTCCAGGGTTAGTCCAGGTTTGGTCCAGGTTTAGTCCAGGTTTAGTCCAGGTTTAGTCCAGGTTTGGTCCAGGTTTAGTCCAGGTTTAGTCCAGGATTAGTCCAGGGTTAGTCCAGATTTGGTCCAGGTTTAGTCCAGGTTTGGTCCAGGTTAGTCCAGGTTTAGTCCAGATTCAGTCCAGGTTTAGTCCAGGTTTAGTCCAGGTTAGTCCAGGTTTGTTCGAGGTTTAGTCCAGGTTTAGTCCAGGTTTAGTCCAGGGTTAGTCCAGGTTTGGTCCAGGTTTAGTCCAGGGTTAGTCCAGATTTAGTCCAGGTTTAGTCCAGGTTAGTTCAAGGTTTAGTCCAGATTTAGTCCAGGTTTGGTCCAGGTTTAGTCCAGGTTTAATCCAGGTTTAGTCCAGGTTTGTTTGAGGTTTAGTCCAGGTTTAGTCCAGGTTTAGTCCAGATTTGGTCCAGGTTTAGTCCAGGTCGCATGCCAAAAGATCGGATATGTATCGGTTTTAGGACCACATATCTTGGGCTACGTTCACACTGCAGCCTGAACTGACCCAAATCCGATTTTTTCGCCCCTGTGCGACTTTAAAAATAATCTCACTCCACAAGTCTTTCACATTGTTCTTGGGTGACTTTATTCCACTCCTGGTGCAAGAACTGAAGTAGCTCAGCTTTGTGTTTGTGTTGGAATTCAACAGACGCTGGAATGGAATGACTGTAATACATGTAGAGATGCTGATTTCACAAAAAAATGCAGTGGTCTCTTATTTTTTTTCCCAGAGCTGTATATGTCAGTGCTCTGGAATGTTCCATAGACAATAAAAACAGCTCTACCTTACATTTATTCAATCACAGGTGGTTAAATACCACCATCAACCTCAAAAGTAGATCTCGGTTAAAAAAAGGTTGAGCACCCCTGGTTTTAACGTCTTTATTAATAATATAATTGTTTATTTTGTGTTTTAACTGTTATGTTTACATGTACTGGCTGCTAGAAATAACCTGTAAATGAGTTTAACTGAACTAAACGTGTGAAAAGATGATCTGTTTTTCCTGCTTTATTGTTTATAGAATTAATATATCCAAATAAACAAGGTAAAGTCTCTTTCTGTTTACTTCTGTGGGAAGTCACCTTCTCCGACCTGTTCTGTCGTTACAGAACAGGTCGGAGAAGCTTTTGTTTTGTTTTTATTAGTTACATATCTCGCAGTGCTCGTCATATTTATTGGCAGTTTTAAGTTGATCATCTTCCCCGTGCTCCTGCCCTGCCCCGTCATGCGACCCCGTGGGGCAGGGCAGGGCTCCTCTGAACTTGGGACACGCCTTGGTTCTTTTTGTGGAGTCACCTTCAGATAATTAGAGAGCTTTGCGCTTTTGTCTCCAGATCTTTTGTTTCTGAAGAATATTTATAAACTTCTAAAAACAAACTGGGTTGTTTGTGTGACCTGGTGCACAGGAGTGGCCCGTGGACGCACCTCCATCTCTACTTCTTGACTCGAGGTAGGATCAGCCTGTTGTGTGTAATAAATGAACTAAGTGATATATACTGGACTGATATTTGTACTTTTTAGTGTATCGTCTATCGGCAATAGAAATAATAATTGTCTTGTCGGCCAATATTATTTAACACACATATTTAGTACACACTAAAAAGACTGGGTTAAAAGTAACCCAACTATTGTTAAACAATAACCCAGCACTGGGTTCATAATTCATAGTTCATAGTTTGCTTTATTGTCGAAAAACCATATGTACAAGTCATAGAATATCGAAATTTCGTTTCCCCCTGATCAATCAGGACAGTGATAGAGACGGCCAGGGGAGGCGCCGCCAACTCGGAGATGACAGAGATGAAAAGTGCAGCACAATCAATAACAATATTCACAAACATATTACGACATTGACAACTGGACAGGTAAAACACACGTTTTTTCCGTTGGTGACAGAGGGGCGGGTGGGAAGGGGAGCAGTCTAGAAAAATCGATGAAATTGATTGAAAACTGAAGCAGAGGCAGACATTACTAAATAGACAGGGCAGAGTGTATTACATAAAACATGTCAGTGTGAGCAGAATGTGGAGTGTCTTGTTTTGTAGAGTGCTGTCCAAGGCCACAGCTGTCGACCTTGGACGTGTTTGTGCAGAAGGTCAAAACAAAAAGTCCAGTTGAATCACATTTTCAAGAGAATTGATTACACCAGAAAGGGGAAATTTAACATAATCGATACATTTTTAGAACCCAGGCAAACAGACAATTTGCCAGAACCCTGGTTTCTGCCAGGCCCCTAACTTCATGCCACCAAGCAGGGCTGTGCGACTTGCAGTCCTCCCCCTGGCACGTATGATAATGAATACGGACTGAGCCGCTGTTCCCCACAGTTCCACATCCATTATCCGCGATGTTATCCAGCGCCAGACGGATTTCCACAGATTGTGATGGTACTACTCACTACTGGACCAACACAACTCTGGGTTATTTTGACCCGGCAGTTTGGGTTATTTTTTCTACTCTTTTCCTCTGTTGAGTTAATTCTACCAAATACACGAGTAAAACCAGGGGTGTCAAACTCATTTTGGTCCGGGGGCCGTATCCAACCTACTTTGATCCCAAGGGGGTCGAATCACAAAACTCTGTGGGCGGTATACCGGTTCATACCGAATACTGGTGTTTTTTTTTTTTTTTTTAAATGATATGGATATTTTTCATATACCGCAATCCCGGTGAGTGTGTGTGTACAAAACGTCGGGAACACAGAGTAGCGGAATGTCACACCAGGGGACTGTTTTGCAGTGGCATGAGAGCGGTAGAGCAGTGGAAGTACAAGCTGTGTCCCACGAGGGCAAAATCTGCAGCCCTCGAACTCAACGGACCACAAGGTCATTGCCGAAATGGAACAGATCCAGCCCACGGCGCTGCTCCCGTCACCCAGCAAACGAGACACGCTGCTAACGCTAATGCTAACAATATGCACCACGCAAATTACACACACACGGATCAATAACCCTCGAATTGGGACACGGCTACAGTGTGTGTTGAGCGGTGAACAACATGGACGTTGTTGTTAGAAACAAAGGAACTTGTACTGAAAAGAGAAGCCGTGTCAGTTGTGTGGAAGAACTTCAGCTTTAAAAAATCTGATGTTGATCAAACAACCATATTCTGTAAACGGCAAAAGGGGAAATTCAATTTGTCAACTGGACAAAAGTTTATTTGTGTATTGTGATGTAGTAGTAGTTGGAGGTGCAGTAGTAGTTGGAGATACTGCAGGTTGTGGGCCATGGGAGACAGAGTTGCTGTTTCCAGGCCCCTGTGCTCTGGAACACTGTGGAACACTCTGGAATGCTGTGGAACACTCTGGAACGCCCTGAAACACTCTGAAACACTCTGGAACGCTCTGGAACACTCTGGAACGCTCTGGAATACTCTGGAACGCTCTGGAATACTCTGGAACGCTCTGGAACACTCTGGAACACTCTGGAACACTCTGGAACGCTCTGGAACACTCTGGAACACTCTGGAACACTCTGGAACGCCCTGGAACGCTCTGGAACACTCTGGAATGCTCTGGAACACTCTGGAACACTCTCACCCTCACACTTACAAACTGCTGAAACCACTGATCAATTCAAATCACTTCTCAAAACATTGGTTTAATCTGTTTTTTAATCCCACCTAACCTCACTCACACTGTGTTATTGTAAAGAGCTTTGAAAAGCGCGATATGATATAAATAGAAGTTATTATTATAATAATAACTTCTTGTTCTGCCAGTGCCAGTAAATGCTGATACATTTTTATGGGTTTTGCTCTTGTTCTTTTGTTCTGACTTTAATTACACCTGTCAGAGTTAAAACAACAGTGTGATTTATACTGGAACACACCCCAGGTCCTGTGAGTTCTTCTCTTGCTTATCCAGTCTCCTCTTTTCTGAAAGGACATTGTGGTAAACTGTATATAAATGAACATATCCCTCTAGCCGGCTCCATAAACTCTGGCTCAAATTGCCTTTACATTGAAAAATCATCGCCCTTCTCTCTGTAAATGCTGCTGTGGCCTCGTCATTTTGGTTGTAAAATGTTCCTATTAACCAGTGACGTGCAGTCAGGTGAGGCCTCACCTGCCATCACAGAAAAAAAAAAAAAGAATGGTTATATTTTCTAATGATTTGTACTATAAAGTTATTTTCTATATAACTTTGCCATTTTAATCCCTTTTTTATTCAAAATGGCTGAATTTTAACTTTTACCGTTCAAATAGTGGTCTTGGTCTCCGTTGTTGCCTCACATGGACTGATTGTGCTGTAGCTCAGCAGTGACAGATTCTGCGCTAAAGCAGCAGTGAAAAGGCGCCGGGTTAAAGAGGTGGTGAAAAGGTGCCGGGTTAAAGCGACGGTGAAAAGGTGCTGGGTTAAAGCGACGGTGAAAAGGCGCCGGGTTAAAGCGGCGGTGAAAAGACACCGGGTTAAAGCGACGGTGAAAAGGCGTGTGAGTTATTTCATTTTTATGATTATAACAGTGACTTGTTTTCGTTTAATGAGAGACCTTGTCACCTTGTTCTTTTCTTGTCTGTCTAAGCGTGTGAAACTGCTTACTTAACTCTGTCCAGTTGTCTCCCATATGTCATTTTATGGAGTTCCCAGGAAGCTAAAACTGTGGGAAGATAATTTTATGACTATTTACAGCAAGCAGATGTTTAAGATAAAAACTATGTGTTCAGTACATTTGTGTTCTCCTGCCTATATAAGAAGAAGTTCTCTGTCTCAAGTTGTGAGTATGTTGTGACCAGTGCCATGTAAACCGACTGAACTGACTTCGAATTAAAACCTGTGTGTCAAATCTCCAGCTGAGATTCAATCTCCTACAATTTGGTGGAGGATGCGGGCAGAATAGGAGCACAAAACAGCTGGAAGAAAACAACGTTGAAGAGCGGCTCACGCAAAAGTCACAGAAAACCTATGGCATAAGAAAACCTATGGCATAAGAAAACCTATGGCATAAGAAAACCTATGGCATAAGTGCGCGCCAACAAACAGGTACAGACGGATGCCTTTTCTAAAATACTGTCAAAATTGGTCAGATCAAATTTAGTTATTACGTAATGAATATGGGACTTTTGAAAAAAATTAAAAGTGTTAAAAAGATTTTTTAGGTTTATATAAGTGAGCATTGTTTTATAAGTTATAGAGAATTTGTATATTGCTTCTGTGATTGTGTATGCGCGATAAGATAAGTTTTGGAAATAGGAAATAGGAATAATAGGAAATAGGAATAATAGGAAATAGGAATAATAGGAAATAAGGAAATAAGGAATAGGACCCGGGAGTTTTTAAATAAAATACGTGTATAAAAAACCTTAAAAAATACATCTTTAATTCATTTTATACGAGTTAATAGATCTACATGTGTAACTAGAGCGCTCTAAAATTGTGCCTGTTCAAAATTGAACAGCTGTAGAATATATATGTGATCAGACGTAAGAATGTGGTATCACAGTATATGCGTGTTGTTTCTTATTAAGTTGAGCTCTGCAGAAGTTATCAAACAAGTTTGTGTGGATTATTCCCAAACAGAGTATGATATTACATGTCATTGTAAGATTGCAAAAGGAACCGTATTGCAGATTGGAATTGTTTCTAAGCCCTGTGATAATGAGCAGTTAAAAGAAGGGGTGGAATTAGCATATCAAAAAACGCAGGAGATTGCTACCTTCTCTATTCGTTATGGAAAATTTTCCAAAGTCTATGAAAATTGAATGATACTTTGCTATGGGATGTGGATTTAGTTGAGGCCAAACTGTTGTGTAAATGGGTCAACAGACCAAGATTTAAATTTGGGTGTAGATGTAATACCTTCCCGTATGGAATTGTTGAGATGATGAATAGTGATGATATTTGTGAAAATATAACAACAGAGGCAAATGTGAGCACTGCTCAGAAAAAGGTGACTGGTCTAGTCACAATGCTAAACGATATCTCATTGGACAGAGAAAGTAGCATTCTCATTAATAGATCAATAAGTAATGAATATGAATCTGAGTCTAATATGACAAACAATAGCTTGTTTGATATTCGATCCATTACGAATAAATTTAATACGTTTGTGAAAAGAGTTACATCTTCAGTGGGAACAGCTGCTGAACAAATTCAGCAAATTCATTTGGACACTGTAATTAAAAAATGTAAAACTAAAATAGTAAAAGAAATAACCAAAAATGTTAACATACAAAGGCTTTATGTTCATCCAATTCGTTCAAGCTGACTAAAAGTTTGCATGACTTAAAAATGGAATATGAGCTATCAAATTTTAAATTACAAGTTAGTCTCGCTATGGTTGTTGTTTTGGGTTTCTTAATTCTATGTATTGTCTTGGTGACAACTGTGCTGATGTCTATACGTTTTCCAAAATCTCCTGAAGTAGTTCTGCCAGTCTCCGATAATTCTTTGTCTCTGCACAGTTGGGATGATGAATTCAGTGTGGAGGAAAATTCAAATGTTTAATTGAGATCATTAAATGGCACTGTATGATGGCTCTAATTGTGTTAAAAATGGTTAATGTGAGTGAAATTGAGTGAATTGTTATGGGACTGCGTGTCTGTTTGAGTGGCCGTTTTGAATGAGTATGTGAAGTTTTACAATAAGCATTTGATGTACTAATAGGATTTATGCAAGCTATTTTCATTGTGTTGGAATTACAGAGGATAATTGCGTTGGAAAATAAGTTACTGGATGTATTGGATTGGATTGAAAGAATCGACTAGTATGTCTGGACCTTGTATATAAAAATTTAAGTTAAATTCCTCAAATAGCTTGTATAAATGCTATTATAAAAAGTAAAAGTAAAGCTGCAGATGACAAACAAATGATTTGAGGTATGACGACTTTTTTTTTTTTAAAGAAAATAAATACATTACATTTACAAAAATTAAGTCATTATTTACAAAACATCATTTGAAAATCCTTATTTATGACAGAATGCAGTCTGTTTATAGTTCGGGCCAGGTTTCTTCAGGAAAATTTGTAGTAACACTCGAGTTAAATGTTGCACCATGTTTTACGATAAGCGTGGTGGTAGTGCACGATTATCTTTCATTTTGGCTCATGCTTTTCATATGATTTACAGTTCAAAACATGATTAAAAGTATTGATTGTTTGATCTTGAACAAATGTACTTGCGTTATAGATATTTTTATCCCGTAAATGCTGCTCACTTCGCTTTATAGTCCTGCGTGTTTCTGCTTTATTACGCTGTTTCCCTAAGGTTGTAATAGTTCTTGAGCGAATCTTACAGTAGATATTTGTTTGTTTAAGTCCGATGCGAAAAAACCCAAACAGCTCTGTATAATAGATGTAGCGATGTTTCTTAAATAGTTTCGGCTTCTGTAAGAGTAATGTTATGTTGGCTTGTGTAGTACGTCTTGCTAATTATTCCGTGTAAAGATAGATAGATAGATAGATAGATAGATAGATAGATAGATAGACCTTTATTGTCCCCGAGGGGAAATTTGTTTCCACAGACACTGTCAACAAAACAAACAAAAACACATGTGGACATTACACACAGGACATCACACATGCAGATGAGGAGTGGATAAGATGATTACATATTATTATTAAGTGCGGCAATGGCAGAGGACACAAAGCTTTTACTGAAGCGTGCCCATTTCCACCTCAGAGTTCTGTACCTGCGGCCAGAGGGCAACAGGCACAAGTGGTGATGTAGTGGATGGTCTGAGTCTCTGATAATTGTCCGGGCCATATGTGTGATGGATTTATTGTTAAAATGTGAGAGGTCTGTGATGGGCCGATTGATGATTTTGGAAGCTGTGTGGGTGACCTTGGTGAGTTTGTTTCTGTTGGTGATGGAGAGCATATTGAAGTAACAGGGGGAGCAGTAGAGAAGGATGGGTTGTATGATGCTGGTGTATAACAGTAAGAGAAGTTGTGGGGTGACGGAGAGAGCACGGAGTTTGCGGATAATGTGGAGTCTTTGTTGTGCGCGTTTATGGACATCAGTGACATGCTGTTCGAAAGTGAGTTTATTGTCTAGTGTGAGTCCCAAATATTTGAAGTGAGTGACACGTTCAACTGTTTTACTGTGTATAGTGGTGAGTGCCAGGTCCGGGGTGTGTTGTTGAGTGTGAATCAGTAATTCCTTTGTTTTATTGACATTTAACTCAAGAAAATAGTCGGTGCACCACTTGGTGAAGTGGGTGACAGACTGGTGGTAGATGGTTATGGAGTTACTGTCGTTGAGGAGTGCGAGGATGGCAGTGTCGTCAAAGTATTTGAAATATGTGGTGACAGGAGATGGGCTCGTGCAGTCATTTGTGTACAGGGCGTAGAGGAAGGGGCTGAGTACACACCCCTGTGGGGCTCCGGTGTTGGTGATTATGGTGGGTGAAGTGACTGAACCAATTTTGACGGCCTGTGGTCTGTTACTGAGGAAGTTGTGAATCCAGTGAATGAAAAACGGAGGCAGGTTGAGGGTTTGAAGTGTCCTGATCATCTGCTGACGTTGTATTGTATTGAATGCTGAGCTGAAGTCAATGAACAGGATGGATGGGAAGCTGCCAGGCGACTCTAGATGTTTTAAGAGTGCATGGAGGAGGCATGCCACGGCATTCTCCGTTCCCCGCCTGGCCTTATAGGCAAACTGATATGAGTCTAGCAGGGGACTGACAGCTGGGAGGATGGAATGGAGTATGAGTTTTTCCAGGCACTTCATGATGGTGGAGGTGAGTGCAATTGGTCTGTAGTGATTGAGGTCAGATGGACGGGGCTTTTTGGGAACTGGGATTATTGTAGAGGTTTTCCAGGCTATGGGGATGGATGCTGTCCTGATAGAGTCCCAAAAGATGGAATGCAGGATTGGTGACAGTTCCATGGCACATAGTTTCAGCACCCTGGCTGGGATGCCATCCGGACCTGGTGCCTTGCCCACCTTACACCTGCTCAGCTGCCTCCGAACATCCCCCTCCGTGAATGGAGGCTGAGAAGGAGCGTGTGGGGGCAGGGCACTAAGCAGCTCATTGCAGAGGGCAGAGTGGTCGATGGTATCATACCGTGCATAAAAGGAGTTCAGGGAGCCCCCGAAGGTGACTGGGTCAGCAGTGAAGTGGTGACCAGTGCTAGGCACTTGACCAGTGAGGACCCTGATTTTCTGGTAGGCCTGTCTGGTGTTCATGCTACTGAACTCCTGTTCGATTTTGTCCTTGTACCTGAGTTTGGCCTTAATTATGTCATTTTTTATTTGTCTATTCAGTAAATTTACGGTGTTCCAGTCCCCGCACTGGAAGGCTTTAAGTCTTTTTTTCATATTGATTTTAATGTCAGATGTGATCCAGGGGTTTGAATTAGGGTATTTCTTAAATGTCCTTGAGGGTATGTTGGATGATATGCAGAATTTTATATAGTCCGTGATTACTGAGACCCTGTGCTCCAGGTCTCCTTGGAAGACGTTCCAGTCCGTACATGCCAAGGATCCCTGTAGCTGTGCAGTGGCGTCCTCCAACCACATGGCGCTGCTGTGGATGGTGGGCTTAGCACGTTTTAGTTCCGTTTTGTAATGCGGAAGCAAAACAATCACATTGTGGTCGGAGAAGCCGAGTGGAGGATGAGCCTGGACTGTGAACGCATCAGAAATGTTCCCATAACATAAGTCCAGGATGTTGTGTTTCCTCCTGGGAATGTCCACGTACTGGTGCAGTGATGGTATGACACTGTCCAGCCTACAGTTGTTAAAATCACCCAAAATAAACAGCGGAGCATCGGGATACTTAGCCATCATAGAGCTAGCATCCTCGGCCAGAAGCTGTCCCGGTGTTTGCTCTTGGGGGAATGTAGACACAGCAGCTCACCACGCACGGGAATTCTCTCGGGAGATAGAAGGGCCGTAGGGACAGGGTCAGCAGTTCTACATCGGGCGTGCAGATTGTACGGTGGGTCTTGATGTTAACACACCATCGCTTATTAACGAAGATGCCGACTCCGCCGCCTTTGTTTTTGCCCGACTTGCGAGGCACATGGGAGCGCATTGGTTCCGCTCGCATGTGAAGTATAATTTACAAAATCAATCTTTATTAAGATACATTGTTTTGAACTGTAAATTTAAATCAGTTGATTTAATTGATCATTCTTGTATGTCTATTTTCTAGATCGAGTCAAATTTTAAAATTATATAGAGTAGAATTCTAGAATTGATTAAAGTCTTTTAAAATTTTAAGTATAAATAAATTATTACCGCTTACATTTTGCTTATAAATTACTCGTTATTTTAGATAATTTGTGTGAGTTAAAAATTTATTTGGTTTCATTCTCCTCTCTCCCGGAGTATGTGGGTGCTCGTGAAATTAAGTCAGCTGGCCTTTTGTATGTGTGCTTGTGTGCGTATGTGACACTAGGGTGCAGTATGAATGTTCGTTACGGTTGTAGGTTTTGTTTGTGTTTTAATAAAGATATATGGGTTATTGTTCAGTGCCATTGGTGATTAAAATATTAACTAATTAATTATACAAATGAATTGGGAAAATAGTAAATGCATATTAAATTGTTAAACTACTTTGGAAAATGATTTCAAATATAAGTACAGCTTGGATGAGTTGAATTTACAGTATTTAGATTTTCATGTTAATTTAGATTAACATGTTAATTTTGGTTAATAAAAAAAAAATCCAATCTGTAATAAGAGGTTCTTGCTTTGTTTAATGTAATATCAAAAACATAAAATTAATTAAAACATTGTTTAAATTTCTTTTATTTTTGCAGAATCTCAAACTTAAAGCTACAACCTGGTTGCCTGGAAGAATCCATGACTCATCCCTGTACCAGCGGATGAGTCTGGTAACGCTTGATCCACAGAATGCGCTGCTGTTGCGCTTAGACAGACAGCTAAGTGAACCAATCAGAGATTGCGCCATCTTGATTCAAAACTGAGGAGGAACTTCCGCTGCCTAAGAGTGACTTTGCGGGCAAAGGCGGGTGCACTGACGTCACCATATTTGAACAAATCAGAATCGCGGAGTCTGTTTGTAACCGGAGGAGCGAGGGTGGAGGGAGGGTGTCCAAATGGTATCGCGCTGTATAGGAAATACAGAGAGATATCATTTGGCTGGCCAGGTAAACAACCTGGAATATTCTGCGGGAAGCAAAATGTGACTGAAGTTCACGCATTCTAAAATTTCAACAAAAGCTGTAGGTGACTACAGTTGATTAAGCAGGTGATTAAAATTAATTACAGAAGTTCAAAGAATTTGAACCTTACTAATATTTTTGATGTTTATATTGATAAAATATACTCTAAATTTAAATGCATTTAAATTTGAATTACTTTAGCAAGATGTAATAAAATATTGCATTTTGATGGGGTAATTTTGGTTTCAAATACTAAGTTCAATTTTTTCTTTTTTCTAGAGATCAGGCTAAGGACAGACAGTGACAGCGGGGTCTTCCTAAAAAACCTACAGGTAGATAGAGAATAATCAGTAATTTCTTAAATAGTGTCCCATTCTATCAATATAATTGGTTAGGCGTTTTAAAAACAACATTCAATTGGTAATAACTAATTAATAGATAAAGAAAATTATACCAAAATGTCCCAGTTCATTATGTTAGATCAATTGCGATAGTATTGGAGAACAAAAGTGTTGGAGGAGGAGCCAAACCCAAGAAGAGCCCAAGCAAAACAAGCACTAATTCAAGACATAAGCAAAAAATATGTCAAAAAAGGAATGCTTCATTCTGGAAAAGATGCTATAGCGCCTACGGAGGCACAATGGAGAAATATTTAAAACTATTACAAGGAAAAGATAAAGCAGTGCAATTTGGAGTCCGATCACAGTACTATACTGAGAAAAATAAACCAATTAAAGATACAGAAGCACAAGAACGAGATGAAACGCCAATTAAAAATACAGAAGTATGAAGATGAGATTAAATTGATTTAAAAAATGCATCAGTGGACGAAGGAGATGATGGAAATGCAGGAAACAAGAGATTTGTCTTCTGTTCTGGTTCTTAAGCCAAAGGAGAAAAAGGTGGTCTTAAAAGAAGACCTTCTGAAGGAAATTCCAAGAGAACCTACTGTGGGAATATATCCAAATCTTGAAAAATATGTGGCAGCACACAGATATCCCACACGCTCTAAACCTGAAAATTCTGGAGAAGAGTCGGAAGAAGAAGAGAAAGAAATGATGCGCAGTAAAGAACCAAAAAAGAAAGCTATTAAAAAAAAGCAATTCAAAAGTCATTAAAACAGAATGAAGCAGATAATTCAGATGTTCCCCTACTTGAGACTAAATCACACTGTCCTATAGATTCACCGGAAAAAGAAAAAAGATGGCATCCTGAGATGTTAAGAGAAATTGCTCCTCCGCCATATGCAGGTGATATCAGTGAAGATCCAGGGATTGTAACACCCTCTGCTTCTCTAAATACATGGGAACTAGCTTCGTGCGTGACACCAAAAATAACACACAAGGTACTTGGAGGAGAGTTGGCGCTAACGTCTGTGGAGCCACAAACAAGAGAACTTGAAGAGAAAATGGAATTGATTCAAAACCAGGTGTCAGCATTGACTCAGAAGATGGAGATTGATAAAAAATCCAAGCAAAGCAATAAAGAGGAACATATGAGAAGATTAGAACAGGAGCTTGACCAAGAGGAAATATCGGAGACCAGCAAAAGTTGGACGCCAAAGTCAACAAAGAGTAAAGAAGAAGAGGATTTGGATTAGTTGAGATAGTTTCGGAGCTATTTCAGGGTAGTTAGCTCCTCCCTGCAGCTAGATATAAACAGGGTCTAACCAGCATTAGAACCAGAACTGACGAAGCCTCTCGGATGAGCGGCGAAACATTTTTGACCAAACAAACTTTGTCCAGTTGACAAATTGAATTTCTCCTTTTATCATGGATTCTATCTGGACGACTGAGGGACTCTTCACGCAATCTGAGAAAGACTTGTAAACCGCCTCCAGGAACTTATGCTTTACCCAATAAGCCTTTTGAAAGAATAGTCATAGATTTTACAGATATGGGTCCAGAAATGAGAGTTCGAGGATTCCGATACCTATTGGTCATTGTCTGTGAATACACAAGATGGGTTGAAGCATTGCCCTGCAGAAGAGAAACTGCTATGGAAGTAGTAAAACACTTAACTACTGATGTTTTTCCAAGATTTGGGATAGCTAGCATTCTGAGGTCGGACAATGATTCGCATTTCACTGCAAAAATAGTTCGAGATGCGCTGAAGGCGTTTTTGGCACCGTTTACCATGCTGCCAGTCAAGGAGTTTGTGAACGGATGAATGCTACGGTTAAGAGAAAACTTGCAAAAGTTTGGAAAACTGCTAAACTCGATTGGGTCACTGCCCTACCTTTTGTCTTGATGGACATCAGAAACAGTGTAAACAAAACCACTTCCTATTCTCCTCATCTGTTGTTGACGGGCAGAGAAATGCATAAACCTGAAGGCTTATACAATCAAGATGGACCGTTTATAGAGTGGGATAAACGACATCACTCGTAAGTTCAACAGTTACAAGAAATTGTAAAGCAACTGCATAAATGCAGGCGGAGAACATATGACCTACAAGATACAGCTGATCCAGACACTGAAGTTCTTCCAGGATCTTGGGTGTATGTAAAGGTCCATAAGCGAAATAATTGGACTCAACCATATCAAACTGGGCCATATCATGTTCTGCAATGCACAGGAAGATCCGTTCAAGTGCAAAGAGAAGATTCAAAAGTGTGGTATCACTTATCACACTGTTTTAAAGCATCAGTAGACCCAAGTGAGCGACATTCTCCCAACCGAATTGACAATGCCGCTGAATCTACCATTCAGGATGAAGAGAGCCAACCGACTCCAGAAATTGATGATGCCAAGGAACCTGAAAACCACTCTCGTCCACCTTCTGCTGCTGGGGATCCAGGAGATCCAGATACACAATATTACCATTTCTCTTAAACATTGTTCACAAATCTGTCTAAATGTGTGATAGTGAGCACTTCTGCTTTGCTGAGACAATCCATCCCACCTCATAGGTGTGCCACATCAAGATGCTGATCTGACATCATGATTAGTGCACAGGTGTACCTTATACTGCCCACAATAAAAGGCCACTCTGAAATGTGCAGTTTTGTCTCACAGCAAAATGCCACAGATGTCACAAGCATTGAGGGAGCGTGCAATTGGCATGCTGACAGCAGGAATGTCAACCAGATCTGTTGCTCGTGCATTGAATGTTCATTTCTCCACCATAAGCCGTCTCCAAAGGCATTTCAGAGAATATGGCAGTACATCCAACCGGCCTCCAACCGCAGACCACGTGTAACCACACCAGCCCAGGACCTCCACATCCAGCAAGTTCACCTCCAAGATCGTCTGAGACCAGCCACTCGGACAGCTGCTGAAACAATTGGTTTGCATAACCAAACAATTTCTGCACAAACTGTCAGAAACCGTCTCAGGGAAGCTCAACTGCATGCTCGTCGTCCTCATCGGGGTCTTAACCTGACTCCAGATCGTCGCCGTAACAGACTTGAGTGGGCAAATGCTCACATTCGATGGCGTCTGGCACGTTGGAGAGGTGTTCTCTTCACAGATGAATCTCGGTTTACATTGTTCAGGGCAGATGGCAGACAGCGTGTGTGGCGTCGTGTGGGTGAGCGCTTTGCTGATGTCAATGTTGTGGATCGAGTGGCCCATGGTGGTGGTGGGGTTATAGTATGGGCAGGCATCTGTTATGGACAAAGAACAGAGGTGCATTTCATTGATGGCATCTTGAATGCACAGAGATACTGTGATGAGATCCTGAGGCCCATTGTTGTGCCATACATCCATGAACATCACCTCATGTTTCAGCAAGATAATGCACGGCCCTATGTAGCAAGGATCTGTACACAATTCTTGGAAGCTGAAAATGTCCCAGTTCTTGCATGGCCAGCATACTCACCGGACATGTCACCCATTGAGCATGTTTGGGATGTGCTACGACAACGTGTACCAGCTTCCACTAATATCCAGCAACTTCGCACAGCCATTGAAGAGGAGTGGACCAACATTCCACAGGCCACAATTGACAATCTGATAAACTCTATGCGAAGAAGATGTGTGCATGAGGCAAATGGTGGTCACACCAGATACTGACTGGTTCTGAGTCCCAGACCCCCAATAAAGCAAAAAAAAAAAAAGCACATTTCAGGGTGGCCTTTTATTGTGGGCAGTCTAAGGCACACCTGTGCACTAATCATGATGTCAGATCAGCATCTTGATGTGGCGCACCTGTGAGGTGGGATGGATTGTCTCAGCGAAGCAGAAGTGCTCACTATCACAAATTTAGACAGATTTGTGAACAATGTTTGAGAGAAATGGTAATATTGTGTATCTGGAATGAATTTTAGATCTTTAAGTCCATCTCATGAAAAATGGGAGCAAAAACAAGTGTTGCGTTTATATTTTTGTTGAGTGTACAATGGAATTTGAAATACTCCTCCTGAACCGTAACTCAGATGGGCGTAATTTTTGGTGTACATGAGCTCAAGACCATGGAGATGTTAAATTGCGAAGGAATTTCAAATGTGATGTAACATGATGACACGGCGGATTCATAAATTTAGGTATTTAATTAAATGTACCCAAATAAACAGGAAATGGGTCACAAATCCATTTTGCAGTAGTTCTCTGGACTAAAGCTTCAAAGGGTAATGTATATGAGGACTACCAACATTTTTATGCAAAAATAACTGGCAGTCTGACATAGCGCCCCCATGTGGTAGGCAAGTGAACTGTCAGAAAATGTACAGCTATTGAGCACTTTAACACAAAGAGGATCGTGGGTGGCATTCCATTTCAGCCAGACACACGAAAGTTGGTATGGGTGTGTATCTCAGTAAGATGAACAAATTTGTAATTACAATGTCATGGCCACGCCCAACAGGAAGTGAGATAAGAAGACTTGTTTTGCGATTTTGTGTGATATGACATACAATGGATTTTAAAACACTCCTCCTACACCGTACATCAGATGGGCATAAATTTTGGTGTACATGCGCTCAAGACATTGGAGATGTTAAATTGCGAAGGGATTTTTGATATCTTGCAAGATGACAAAATGGCGGCCTGATGAATTTTGCTACCATTTGAAAGTGCCAAATTCAATAGGAGGTGTGTCACCACTTCATTTAGCAGGGGTTTAAAAGCCTGGAACCCCATAGGCTTATGTATAAGAAAGTGACTTTATTGATCTCACACTGGGGAAATTCTTCTCTGCATTTAACCCATCCTGTTATCAGGAGCAGTGGGCAGCATATTGCGCCCGGGGGCCATCTCCATGATCTTCTTGCTTCAGCTTGGTCAGGACCTCAGCTGGAGGATTTTACCTACTGTGCATGTTTTGGGTTGATGGGGGAAAGGCCCAGGCGAACGGGGGATCGAACCCAGACCATGCATGCAAACTCCACACAGAACGGCCTGGGCGACCCGGGGATCGAACCCGGAACCTTCTTGCTGTGAAGCATGAGCGCTATCCACTCAGCCACCGTGCCGCCATTGTGACTATGAACATTTTCAAGCAAATTAAATGGTAGTTTGGCATAGCGCCACCATACGGTAGGCAAGTGAACTGCAAGAAAATACAGTAGCTTAGCCCCCTAAACGCAAAGTGGGTCATGGTGAGCATACCACTTGAGCCAACCACACGAAATTTGGTATAGCCTTGTATATGATGAAGAGAAACGTTTTTATGCAAACGTATGTCATAGCGCCACCATGTGGTAGACAAGGGAACTGTAAAAAAAATGCACTGAAGCTGCTACTGTGCTTTAGATTGACATGACATCTTGTGTGGCTGAAAATACTCTGTATTGCTGGCATGGAGCATGCCCCCACCCCCCCACCCCCATAGGCCGCAGGTGCGAGGGCCCGACAACGCCACTTGCGGCTTTAATTACACTTGTTTCCTTCAGGATACTGTCATACATAAAGATACAAAAAGTAGTGATAGAAACGAGATAGAAAGTTTCATTACTAATTTTTGTAACCAGACTTTCTCTTCAGATAATTATGAGGAGTTTGCACTTTTGACAAGTCACACCACTGCCAGAGCCGACATTTGGTGGTTATGTGCTGATTTACGTATGTATGCTATCCTGTCAAAAACATGGTCAGGTGTTTGCACGCCAATTATGTTGATTACTCCATTCACTATAGGCTCAGCAAATTTGTTAGACTTGAAACAGATCCAAGTATCATACAGGGGTAGCTCAAGGGATAAACACATCCATAAGAGGTCGTTGTCTTATCCATCTCAACCTAAACTAGCGGGATCGTTTAATGAGGATATTTATCTTAGTGCGGTTGGTACACCTGTGGGAGTTCCAGATGAGTTTAAAGCACAGAATGAAATTGCAGCTGGATTTACTTCAGTTTTGTTTGCAGGAGTAACTGCTACTTAAAATGCCATTTGGATAAATTACCTCTATTACAACCAGCAAAGGTTTATAAATTATACTATTGAAGCAATAGAGGGTATTGTGGAGCAACTTGGTCCAACATCACTTACAGCTTGGCAAAATCGAATTGCCCTTGATATGTTGCTGGCCAAAGAATCGTCAGTGTGCAGCATGTTTGGAGCAGAATGCTGTACTTTTATTCCCAATAATACCACCTGATGGAAGCATTGCTAAGGCTCTAAACAAACTTAAGTCATTATCTGCTGAAATTGCTAAAAATTCTGGTGTCTCTGAAGACTCCTGGACAAACTGGTTTTATAAACTGTTTGGACCGTGGGGAACTACAATATTATCTATTGCTACTACAATGCTGACTGTGTTCACTATTTTGATTATAATTGGATGCTGTATCATTCCTTGTCTCCGATCATTAGTAGAACGACTGATAGCTACTGCTTTAAAACAAAGATCTCCTACTTCCCAAATTTTGCTACTTTCTGTACAATCTCCGGAATTTGTGGATTAAGTTTAGCTGATTGCCCAGATTAAATTTTCACTAAAATAAGGTCTAATTCTGATCTCATATGGTGCTCCTTGTTTCTTATTCTGAAGTGTCTGAGAGTCATGTATTAATTTGTGTGGTGATGTGAAATTTAAAAAGCTAAAGCTAAAATTAATATTTACTCTTTTGTTTTTGATTCTGTTAAAGCGATCACATGTTGCTATGTGATCGAAAGGGGGAATTGTGAGTTGTTTCATTTTTATGATTATAACAGTGACTTGTTTTTGTTTAATGAGAGACCTTGTCACCTTGTTCTTTTCTTGTCTGTGCAAGCGTGTAAAACTGCTTACTTAACTCTGTCCAGTTGTCTCTCATATGTCATTTTATGAAGTTCCCAGGAAGCTAAAACTGTGGGAAGTTAATTTTATCACTATTTACAGCAAGCAGATGTTTAAGCTAAAAAACATGTGTTCAGTACATTTGTGTTCTCTCTGTCTCAAGTTGTGAGTACGTTGTGACCAGTGCCATGTAAACCGATTGAATTGACTTCGAATTAAAACCTGTGTGTCAAACCTCCGGCTGAAGTCTCCTAAAATTCAATCCCCTACAGGCGCCGGGTTAAAGCGGCGGTGAAAAGGCACCGGGTGAGGCTTGTAGTTACCTGGCCTCATGGTAGAGGGATTCTTCTGCAACTCCAGATTAGAATAAGTGACACAAGATACAATTTAGAGTTAGCAAGTCAAGTTTAAAAATCCCATGACATGGTACTTCTTGATGCTTTTATATGGCTCCTTAATGGTTCCCTAATACTGTAAATGAAACCTTCTTCAAAATCAACACTCACACAGAGATAAGCTGAGAAAGAGTAATTTTTCTCACTCTGAACACTCTGGGCGTTGTTGCTTGAATGCAAATGAGGAGAAAAGAGATGGCCAATAGTAGAGGGTGGGGGGCGTGGCCAAACACTCCGCTCTCACTCTGAGTGCTCAGCTGATCCATTTCCTTGTTTTTGCACGGCGGGAGAGATTTGAAGCGTTCCATTGAAAAATAAACACATTTCCACATAAAATAAAATTAAACCACTGCTGTTCAAAGGTCCAGAGGCTCAGATAAAGGACTTCCGAGTCTAGAAACACTCGGACGTGCCTCCAGGCAAATAAAAAAACGCATTTCGCATTGCCTAGCGCATTCGCAGTCCAAACTCTCTGGGCGTGATTTACAGAGACGCTGAGTACAGACAGACGGGGGTGGAACTGCATTTGCATTTCTTTTTTCGATCTGACGTCAATAAGGTGCCTTGTTCAAAATCGCCCGTTTGAGCTCCAATTTTTTGTAACGCAGAAAAGGATCGCAAATGCTCAGTTTAGACATTTCGCAACTTTTAACCATGGGGGGGGGGGGCTAAAAAGGGTAGGGGAGCTCACATTAACGTTCAAAAACCTCAGAAAGTGAAAATTTCATGCCATGGGACCTTTAATAATCCGTTCACTTTTTTCTTCTTGTCTGGCCCGACTTTTTAAATGGAGGAAGATTTCATATTAAAGTTTGAGCAGTTTTTTAAACTGGACTTTGGGTTGAAGCAGGAGGTTATAATTAAAGGAAGACCAACGCCGGAAGAGTTTGCTCCAGACTACGGGACGAAAGACTCGCTCTTTTCAAACAGCGTGGAAAAAATAATCTTTTCTGCTTTTCCTTCTGTTCTCAACCTGGCGTGACGATGTCTGGACTCAGATGAATTTTGTGATCTGAAAAATTTGCAAAGAAGCCTCGTTAAACATGAGCGGTCCACCGCTCACATTCAGAGCCAGAATTTTTTTTTTTACGAGCTCCAGTCACTTACAGATTTGTAAATCAGCTGGACGTCAGTGCCTCACCAGCCATGACTATCCATTTTAGTCCATAAATACACAAAACAAAGACATTTTAATTGTTTCTTTAATCATTTTTATGAAATACTGCATATATGACAAAAATAAATCACATTTCCTTCAAATTCATGTTTTGATTCACAATTTTATATTTCTTTGGTTTACATCTTTCAGAACAGAGCACAGATAATCAGGCCAAAGACAGAAGAAAGCAGAGTCACTGTCGTCATAGACTCAGCGGACGAAGATGCAGTAGTTGTAACATCAGTATTAGTGCCTGTTGGGGCCGCAGTAATAGTAGCTGTAACATCAGTATTAGTGCCAGTTGGGGCTGCAGTAATAGTAGTTGTAACATCAGTATTAGTGCGTGTTGGGGCTGCAGTAATAGTAGTTGTAACATCAGTATTAATGCCTGTCTGGGCCGCAGTAATAGTAGTTGTAACATCAGTATTAGTGCCAGTTGGGGCCGCAGTAATAGTAGTTGTAACATCAGTATTAGTGCCTGTTGGGGCCGCAGTAATAGTAGTTGTAACATCGGTATTAGTGCCTGTTGGGGCCGCAGTAATAGTAGTTGTAACATCGGTATTAGTGCCTGTTGGGGCCGCAGTAATAGTAGTTGTAACATCGGTATTAGTGCCTGTTGGGGCCGCAGTAATAGTAGTTGTAACATCAGTATTAGTGCCTGTTGGGGCCGCAGTAATAGTAGTTGTAACATCAGTATTAGTGCCTGTTGGGGCCGCAGTAATAGTAGTTGTAACATCAGTATTAGTGCCTGTTGGGGCCGCAGTACTAGGAGTAACTGGGGCTGCAGAAGTAGTAGTAGTATCTTCAATAATTACAGTAGTAGTAGTAGTTGGAGTGGTGGTAACAGTAGTTGGAGTCAGAGTTGTTGTAGGAGGAGTTGTAGTAGGACTCATAGTCGTAGGTATAGGGACGGGGTTGTTGCAGGTGGTGTCCTCACAGCAGGCAGGCTGACTGTCGAGCATCCCAAAGGTAGAGAGCATAGGGGCAAGTATGGCCGCACTTGACCCGCACAGGTTCGGGGAGGTGCACCCAAGGACATTGGTGGAGCTGGTGGACCCCGTTGGTGTTACTGTGGGAGACAGAGAGTACTTTTACTACTACTGCTACTTCTACTGTAGTACTGTAGAGTCGGACATCAACCTAAAAGCTAAACTCAAAGCCAAACAAAAAACAACCAAGATGGCGGTGTGGACACACGCAGACCGTTCTACCTGCCGAGGGAATTGACAGCCATACTACTTGTTGCTGTTTATATCCCTTCAAGCTCCAATAATAACAACCGGAGTGAGGCACTGAACGAACTGTACCAGCATGTGAGCAGCAAACTGCCCATACAGATGCTTTTCTCATTCTGGCAGGCGATTTCAACCACACAGACCCAAAGTCCGTGTTTCCCAAATTACATCAACTTTCCTACAAGGGAAAACAACATATTAGAGAATGTTTACACGACCCAGAGGGGAGAAACCACCAAATCAGTTCAGAAGCAGGTATGTGTGTGGCCAGAGGGGTCCTCAGAGGCATTGCAAGACTGCTTCTCCACCACAGACTGGGAGATATTCAAACATGCTGCCACCCACGATAACACCATATATCTACAGGGATATACAGACAGACAGGGACGGCAATCATAGGGCCCCTGGGCTATGGAGGACAGCAATCAGAGGGCCCCTGGGCTATGGAGGACGGCAATCAGAGGGCCCCTGGGCTATGGAGGATGGCAATCAGAGGGCCCCTGGACTATGGGGGATGGCAATCAGAGGGCCCCTGGGCTATGGAGGACGGCAGCCAGAGGGCCCCTGGGCTATGGAGGACGGCAATCAGAGGGCCCCTGGGCTATGGAGGACGGCAGCCAGAGGTCCCCTAGGCTATGGGGTACAGCAGTCAGAGGACCCCTAGGCTATGGAGGTCTGAGTCAGACCTACAATTTCTGCATTGAGTGTTCACTAAAGTGTTCACTAAAGTGTTCACTAAAGGCCTGTCTGCTGTCAGGGCCCATGTGAGTTTTTTTGTTGTTGCTCTGGACCCCCAAATGTGTGTCTCTGGGCCTGGTACCTAAGGCCTGGAAGCAGCGGTTCTCCAGGCTGTTGCAGTTCAGCAGCGTGGCGCAGGTGTCGGTCACATCGTCACATCTGTTGCAGATCAGAGTCCCGGCTAGAGGGGTGTGCGGTGCTGAAAGAAAGAACATGCCAGTAAATAAACTGTACCAGCTACATATATATTTTTTATTACTCTATTTTATATTTGACTTTTAGTTGTACATTTACATTTAAAAAAATATGCCTTTCTCTTTGTTATTAAACTGTATTATATTGTGATGTGTGAGCTCCTGTGTCCAAGTCATTTCCCTTTTGTTTGTCTAAATACAAAAATTACATTATGTAGATGTAGTGTATGTATTGTGTGCTTTCTCACTTTTTAAGATCAACCTTTTCATTGGTAGTTTGTTTTTAATTTACATTTTTGACACAGAGAACCAGGGACGTGCACAGGAATTTTGAGGGGCAGTTGCTCTGACCTGAAGAAAAGGCAAACCAACCCCCCCACAGGCTATGAAGCGTCTGGAGGAGGCTTGTGGCTGCTCATCGTATTAAATGTAATGGAATTATGAATAATTGCCATTAGTAGGCTAAAATATGAGTCTGATTAATTAATCAATTAGCCTACACAGTATCTTCTCATCTTTATCACATTGCAACGTCTCTGTTTCACCTGCTGTTTGGCTTTTTCTTAGCCAAACCTGCAGTAATGTGCTCCCCTTTGCTGCCTCCCTGAGTGTTTTCTCTCTCTCCTGCAACCGCCTCTTTTCCGTGGGCATCACTTAACATAACACACATTACCCAAAATAGTGAGAAGATTTAGTCATTTAACAATTTTGAATGACAGAATTCATGTGGTGCTTTACTTCCATCATTTATTCTGCTTGCTAAAAGCAAAAGTTAGAAACTGCAGACATGTAGCTTAGTTTGCCTACCACAAAATTAGCAGCCTGTTGAAATAATGGGGTGCTTGTCTGTAAGCTAGTTAGCTGTCTGATTATTTAGGCTAAACGTGGCAAATTGAACATGTATTTATGAACATTTTTATTCAATTCATAAACCTTCATGGTGATCATTTGTTATACATCTCAATCTCATCTCTTACGACAACGTCAAGACAACCGCGTCTCTTTCCATATGCAGGCTCGGGTCAGGTGCCGACTGGTCGCATGTATCAGCAGTGTGCACTGATCGCAAGGCCCCGGGAAGCGGCGAAGTCCGGGCGGGAGGCGCTGTAACGCACGCAGCCAGGGCGGCGTGCCACCTTCGCCTGGAGCCTTTCCTGACCGACCCAGAGCCGGTGTGCGGCGCACCGCCGCAGAGGAAGTGCACTCGGCGGGGGCCAGCGACACCCGGGGAGAGGTCCCGCGAGGGGATCCTCCCGCACCGGGCGGCCGTCCCTTGCCCACCGAGTTGAATACCCGGGTGGACCGCGGACACCACCCGTTTACCTCTAAACCAGGGGTCTTCAACTTTTTTCAGGCCAAGAACCCCAAACAGATGGCGAACTGGGCCAGGGACCCCCTACTATATATACGGCATAGAATTGTGTTTTATATTAAATTGAGCTTAGTGTCATGTATAAACATTGCTACTCTGTTATGGTACATCCAATACAAGGAAATAATACACAGGGTAATACTGTATTTTACACTATAAAATATAAAATTATATTATTTTAAAGTGAAATCAAAAGATTTCGCGACCCCCCCCTGCAGTACCTCCGCGACCCCCCTAGGGGTTGCGACCCCCATGTTGAAGACCTCTGCTCTAAATGGTTTCACGTCCTCTTGAACGCTCTCTTCAAAGTTCTTTTCAACTTTCCCTTACGGTACTTGTCGACTATCGGTCTCGTGCCGGTATTTAGCCTTAGATCAGGGGTCGGCAACCTTTACCACTCAAAGAGCCATTTGGACCTGTTTCACACAGTAAAGAAAACACTGGGAGCCACAAAACCCTTTTGAAATTTAAAATGAAATAACACTGCATATAACGGCTTTTTTGCCTTTGTGCCATAGAATTACATTTTGAAAATTAATGAACTAAAATAAAATACATTTTAATTAAATACAGTGGTCCCTCGCTATATCGCGGTTCACTTTTCGTGGCCTCGCTGTTTCGCAGATTTTTATTCCAATTTTTTTTATAGTGTATCAACGTGCATTTCTGCGTCCTGATTGGCTAAGGGACTGTAGACCTTTGCCGATTCGTCAGTCATTCTCCTCCGTGTCTCCTGTACAGAATGTGTTCAGTTTGCCAGATTTATATAAATGTTCAATCGCAGTGTGACTCTGAAGTGCTGTATGTTTGCAAGTTTTCTCCCCGACAAAACCCGCCACAGCGAAGCGGCGCCAGGACGAAGAGGCTCAGTCATAAGAACTGTGACATACACACGAAATACACTTTGGTTTCGTTCTATAATACTGTGCTTTTTTGTTGAAAATCTACAAAAGTTTGAGTGTTTAAACAAGAGAGAAATGTGAGAAAACGTTAATTCCAGTCTGAGAAAAGTGTAGAATGTGTGTGGTGAGACGTTTACAGCCTTAAAACATGGAGAATAATTGTAAAATATAAAGCTTCGCAGATTTCGCTTGTTGTGGGCTATTTTTAGAACGTAACCCCCGTGATAAACGAGGGACCGCTGTACTGAGCCGCATCAGAGGGACCAAAGAGCCACATGTGGCTCCGGAGCCGCGGGTTGCTGACTCCTGCCTTAGATGGAGTTTACCACCCGCTTTGGGCTGCATTCCCAAACAACCCGACTCTGAGAATACCAGACCCCGGTGAGCGGAGGCGGGCTCATGGAGCTCCGGTGACCACCGCTCGCAAACCTGTCCGGCTTGTGAGTGAATGAGGCTGCTTTTATTTTAGGAAAAATGTTTTGAGTGGTGATTTTTTGTTTTCGACTCGGAAGGGCAACGTCAGTCCAGGAGGGCACAGGGGCAGTTGCCCGGGCAACCTGAGCAACCCCCCGTTCACGTCCCTGGTTGTGAAGATGCTATATGTCGCTTTGCTCTCTCCATTAAGTCGCTCCCTCTTCAGAGCGCTCTAATGAAACTACTGCACCTGGAATCCGAATTGTGGAGATGTTGTGTGATTGCGTCTAAGCCCTCTCTGTTTGTGGAGATCCTAAGCGGGCAACGTTTTTGGAGCATGGATGATGTGGCGTGTTTTTGATGAGGGAACAACTTTAGAAAATGGTAGAAAGCTCCTGATTGCCTCTCTTTAATGATCGTTGTAATAAATGAATGTCTCTCACCTTCGGCATCAAAATTGTTACAGTCGGGTGAGTTACAACAGACTGCACGTCCCAGAACATTCCCGGTGCCAAGGTCCAAGCCGAAGTCTGAGGTGCCGACCTCCGGGCAGAGACCAGAATCCGCACAGCCTTTGTACTGTCGTGGGCTGGTGGTGAAACCGTCGTACACTGAGGAGAGAAAACACAGAAGAGTTTAGGAACATCTCACAGACACCTCAGCTCACCTGTTCTCTCTTCTTATTTTTGATACTAATTTAGAATTTATTATTACATTTCTGCTTTTTCTTTTTGTTATTATTGTGATGCGTGAGCTGCTGAGTCCATATAACTTCCCTTGTGGATCAATAAAGTTTGTCTAAGTCTTATTAGAATGTAACGTGAGCACAATTTGTAGGGCGTATTAAAGCTGCACTGCGTAACTTTTCTCATGGAGGGTCCTGCTTGTCTCTAGGGAGATGTTATTGCTGTGCCTGGAATGTTCCACAGTATGACATTAAACACATCCATTTAGCATTTATTCATTATGGGTGTTTCTGTTGCTGCCTCTCCACAGATCTGACCTGTAATGTAGCGTAGTACTTGTGAACTGCACTTTTATTCATCTGTTTCTGAAACTTTAAACCACATACTTTGTGTATTGTGTGTGTGTTGTGTATTGTGTGTGTTGTGTGTGTTGTGAGTTGTGCGTGCTCACCTTGTAAGTGTGCTGAGACACACATTTCTCCAGGGTTACAGGAGGTGGAGGTCGTACCGGTGCAGTCTGCGTTTGCACAGACTCTGCAGTTCACCGTAGCAGTAGTAGCAGTTGGAGGCATAGTTGTAGTAGTAGGAGGAGTTGTAGTAATAGTTGGAGGCATAGTTGTAGTAGTAGGAGGAGTTGTAGTAGTAGTTGGAGTCATAGTCGTAGTTATAGGGACTGGGGTGTTGCAGGTGGTGTCCTCACAGCAGGCAGGCTGACTGTCGAGCGTCCCAAAGGTGGAGAGCATCGGGGCAAGTATGGCCGCACTTGACCCGCACAGGTTCGGGGAGGAGCACCCAAGGACGTTGGTGGGGCTGGTGGACCCCGTTGGCGTTACTGTGGGAGACAGAGAGTACTTTTACTACTACTGCTACTTCTACTGTAGTACAGGTGGAGACGGACATCAACCTGGGCTATGGGGTACGGCAATCAGAGGGCCCCTGGGCTATGGGGGTCTGAGTCAGACCTACAATTTCTGCATTGAGTGTTCAATAAAGTGTTCACTAAAGTGTTCACTAAAGGCCTGTGTGCTGTCAGGGCCCATGTGAGTTTTTTTTGTTGTTGCTCTGGACCCCCAAATGTGTGTCTCTGGGCCTGGTACCTAAGGCCTGGAAGCAGCGGTTCTCCAGGCCGTTGCAGTTCAGCAGCGTGACGCAGGTGTCGGTCACATCGTCACATCTGTTGCAGATCAGAGTCCCGGCTAGAGGGGTGTGCGGTGCTGAAAGAAAGAACATGCCAGTAAATAAACTGTACCAGCTAAAAGATATCTATTTTTTATTACTGTATTTTATATTTGCCTTTTACTTGTACATTTCCATTTAAAAAAATATGCCTTTCTCTTTGTTATTAAACTGTATTATATTGTGAAGTGTGAGCTCCTGTGTCCAAGTCATTTCCCTTTTGTTTGTCTAAATGCAAAAATAACATTATGTAGATGTAGTGTATGTATTGTGCTTTCTCACTTTTTAAGATCAACCTTTTCATTGGTAGTTTGTTTTTAATTGACATTAAAAACCAGGGACGTGTACGGGAATTTTGAGGGGCAGTTGCTCTGACCTGAAGAAAGGGCAAACCAACCCCCCCCACAGGCTATGAAGCGTCTGGAGGAGGCTTGTGGCTGCTCATCGTATTAAATGTAATGTAATTATGAAAAATTGCCATTAGTAAATGAAAAATGTTTTGAGTGGCGATTTTTTTTTTCCACTCGGAAGGGCAACGTCAGTCCAGGAGGGCACATGGGCAGTTGCCCGGGCAACCTGAGCAACCCCCCTGTGCACGTCCCTCGTTGTGAAGATGCTATATGTCGCTTTGCTCTCTCCATTAAGTCGCTCCCTCTTCAGAGCGCTCTAATGAAACTACTGCACATGGCAACCGGATTGTGGAGATATTGTGTGATTGCATCTAAGCCCTCTCTGTTTGTGGAGATCCTAAGCGGGCAACGTTTTTGGATGCATGGATGACGTGGCGTGTTTTTGATGAGGGAACAACTTTAGAAAATGGTAGAAAGCTCCTGATTGGCTCTCTTTAATGATCGTTGTAATAAATGAATGTCTCTCACCTTCGGCATCAAAATTGTTACAGTCGGGTGAGTTACAACAGACTGTACGTCCCAGAACATTCCCGGTGCCAAGGTCCAAGCCGAAGTCTGAGGTGCCGACCGCCGGGCACAGACCGGAATCCGCACAGCCTTTGTACTGTCGTGGGCTGGTGGTGAAACCGTCGTACACTGAGGAGAGAAAACACAGAAGAGTTTAGGAACATCTCACAGACACCTCAGCTCACCTGTTCTCTCTTCTTATTTTTGATACTAATTTAGAATTTATTATTACATTTCTGCTTTTTCTTTTTGTTATTATTGTGATGCGTGAGCTGCTGAGTCCATATAACTTCCCTTGTGGATCAATAAAGTTTGTCTAAGTCTTATTAGAATGTAACGTGAGCACAATTTGTAGGGCGTATTAAAGCTGCACTGCGTAACTTTTCTCATGGAGGGTCCTGCTTGTCTCTCGGGAGATGTTATTGCTGTGCCTGGAATGTTCCACAGTATGACATTAAACACATCCATTTAGCATTTATTCATTATGGGTGTTTCAGTTGCTCAAAAAAACAATGATTCCTTATGTGAATAGGGCTGCCTCTCCACAGATCTGACCTGTAATGTAGCGTAGTACTTGTGAACTGCACTTTTATTCATCTGTTTCTGAAACTTTAAACCACACACTTTGTGTATTGTGTGTGTGTTGTGTGTTTTGTGAGTTGTGCGTGCTCACCTTGTAAGTGTGCTGAGACACACATTTCTCCAGGGTTACAGGAGGTGGAGGTCGTACCGGTGCAGTCTGCATTTGCACAAACTCTGCAGTTCACCGTAGCAGTAGTAGCAGTTGGAGGCATAGTTGTAGTAGTAGGAGGAGTTGTAGTAATAGTTGGAGGCATAGTTGTAGTAGTAGGAGGAGGAGTTGTAGTAGTAGTTGGAGTCATAGTCGTAGGTATAGGGACGGGGGTGTTGCAGGTGGTGCCCTCACAGCAGGTATGTTGACTGTCAAGCGTCCCAAAGGTGGAGAGCATAGGGGCAAGTATGGCCACACTTGACCCGCACAGGTTCGGGGAGGAGCACCCAAGGACGTTGGTGCGGGTGGTGGACCCCGTTGGTGTTACTGTGGGAGACAGAGAGTACTTTTACTACTACTGCTACTTCTACTGTAGTACAGGTGGAGTCGGACATCAACCTGGGCTATGGGGTACGGCAATCAGAGGGCCCCTGGGCTATGGGGGTCTGAGTCAGACCTACAATTTCTGCATTGAGTGTTCACTAAAGTGTTCACTAAAGTGTTCACTAAAGTGTTCACTAAAGTGTTCACTAAAGGCCTGTGTGCTGTCAGGGCCCATGTGAGTTTTTTTTGTTGTTGCTCTGGACCCCCAAATGTGTGTCTCTGGGCCTGGTACCTAAGGCCTGGAAGCAGCGGTTCTCCAGGCTGTTGCAGTTCAGCAGTGTGACGCAGGTGTCGGTCACATCGTCACATCTGTTGCAGATCAGAGTCCCGGCTCCAGGGGTGTCCGGTGCTGAAAGAAAGAACATGCCAGTAAATAAACTGTACCAGCTAAAACATATCTATTTTTTATTACTCTATTTTATATTTGATTTTATTTTTACTTGTACATTTACATTTTAAAAAAATATGCCTTTCTCTTTGTTATTAAACTGTATTATATTGTGATGTGTGAGCTCCTGTGTCCAAGTCATTTCCCTTTTGTTTGTCTAAATACAAAAATGACATTATGTAGATGTAGTGTATGTATTGTGTGCTTTCTCACTTTTTAAGATCAACCTTTTCATTGGTAGTTTGTTTTTAATTCACATTTTTGACACAGAGAACCAGGGACGTGTACAGGAATTTTGAGGGGCAGTTGCTCTGACCTGAAGAAAGGGCAAACCAGGCTATGAAGCATCTGGAGGAGGCTTGTGGCTGCTCATCGTATTAAATGTAATGTAATTATGAAAAATTGCCATTAGTAGGCTAAAATATGAGTCTGATTAATTAATCAATTAGCCTACACAGTATCCTCTCATCTTTATCACAATGCAACGTCTCTGTTTCACCTGCTGGTTGGCTTTTTCTTAGCCAAACCTGCAGTGATGTGCTCCCCTTTGCTGCCTCCCTGAGGGTTTTCTCTCTCTCCTGCAACCGCCTCTTTTCCGTGGGCATCACTTAACATAACACACATTACCCAAAATAGTGAGAGGATTTAGTCATTTAACCATTTTGAATGACAGAATTCATGTGGTGCATTACTTCCATCATTTATTCTGCTTGCTAAAAGCAAAACTTAGAAACTGCAGACATGTAGCTTAGTTTGCCTACCACAAAATTAGCAGCCTGTTGAAATAATGGGGTGCTTGTATGTAAGCTAGTTAGCTGTCTGATTATTTAGGCTAAACGTGGCAAACTGAACATGTATTTATGAACATTTTTATTCAATTCATAAACCTTCATGGTGATCATTTGTTATACATCTCAATCTCATCTCTTACGACAACGTCAAGACAACCGCGTCTCTTTCCACATGCAGGCTCGGGTCAGGTGCCGAGCGGTCGCGTGTATCAGCAGTGTGCACTGATCGCAAGGCCCCGGGAAGCGGCGAAGTCCGGGCGGGAGGCGCTGTAAAGCACGCAGCCAGGGTGGCGTGCCACCTTCGCCTGGAGCCTTTCCTGACCGACTCAGAGCCGGTGTGCGGCACACTGCCGCAGAGGAAATGCGCCCGGCGGGGGCCAGCGACACCCGGGGAGAGGTCCCGCGAGGGGATCCTCCCACACCGGGCGGCCATCCCTTGCCCACCGAGTTGAATCCCCGGGCGGACCGCGGACACCACCCGTTTACCTCTAAACGGTTTCACGTCCTCTTGAACGCTCTCTTCAAAGTTCTTTTCAACTTTCCCTTACGGTACTTGTTGACTATTGGTCTCGTGCCGGTATTTAGCCTTAGATGGAGTTTACCACCTGCTTTGGGCTGCATTCCCAAACAACCTGACTCTGAGAATACCAGACCCCGGTGAGCGGAGGCGGGCTCATGGAGCTCCGGTGACCACCGCTCGCAAACCTGTCCGGCTCGTGAGTGAATGAGGCTGCTTTTATTTTAGGAAAAATGTTTTGAGTGGCGATTTTTTGTTTTCGACTCGGAAGGGCAACGTCAGTCCAGGAGGGCACAGGGGCAGTTGCCCGGGCAACCTGAGCAACCTCCCTGTGCACGTCCCTGGTTGTGAAGATGCTATATGTCGCTTTGCTCTCTCCATTAAGTCGCTCCCTCTTCAGAGCGCTCTAATGAAACTACTGCACATGGCATCCGGATTGTGGAGATATTGTGTGATTGCATCTAAGCCCTCTCTGTTTGTGGAGATCCTAAGCGGGCAACGTTTTTGGAGCATGGATGATGTGGCGTGTTTTTGATGAGGGAACAACTTTAGAAAATGGTAGAAAGCTCCTGATCGCCTCTCTTTAATGATCGTTGTAATAAATGAATGTCTCTCACCTTCGGCATCAAAATTGTTACAGTCGGGTGAGTTACAACAGACTGCACGTCCCAGAACATTCCCGGTGCCAAGGTCCAAGCCGAAGTCTGAGGTGCCGACCGCCGGGCACAGACCGGAATCCGCACAGCCTTTGTACTGTCGTGGGCTGGTGGTGGAACCGTCGTACACTGAGGAGAGAAAACACAGAAGAGTTTAGGAACATCTCACAGACACCTCAGCTCACCTGTTCTCTCTTCTTATTTTTGATACTAATTTAGAATTTATTATTACATTTCTACTTTTTCTTTTTGTTATTATTGTGATGCGTGAGCTGCTGAGTCTATATAACTTCCCTTGTGGATCAATAAAGTTTGTCTAAGTCTTATTAGAATGTAACGTGAGCACAATTTGTAGGGCGTATTAAAGCTGCACTGCGTAACTTTTCTCATGGAGGGTCCTGCTTGTCTCTAGGGAGATGTTATTGCTGCGCCTGGAATGTTCCACAGTATGACATTAAACACATCCATCTAGCATTTATTCATTATGGGTGTTTCTGTTGCTCAAAAATACAATGATTCTTTATGTGAATAGGGCTGCCTCTCCACAGATCTGACCTGTAATGTAGCGTAGTACTTGTGAACTGCACTTTTATTTATCTGTTTCTGAAACTTTAAACCACACACTTTGTGTATTGTGTGTGTGTGTGTTGTGAGTTGTGTGTGTTGTGAGTTGTGCGTGCTCACCTTGTAAGTGTGCTGAGACACACATTTCTCCAGGGTTACAGGAGGTGGAGATCGTACCGGTGCAGTCTGCGTTTGCACAAACTCTGCAGTTCACCGTAGCAGTAGTAGTAGTTGGAGGCATAGTTGTAGTAGTAGGAGGAGTTGTAGTAATAGTTGGAGGCATAGTTGTAGTAGTAGGAGGAGGAGTTGTAGTAGTAGTTGGAGTCATAGTCGTAGGTATAGGGACGGGGGTGTTGCAGGTGGTGCCCTCACAGCAGGTATGTTGACTGTCGAGCGTCCCAAAGGTGGAGAGCATAGGGGCAAGTATGGCCACACTTGACCCGCACAGGTTCGGGGAGGAGCACCCAAGGACGTTGGTGGGGCTGGTGGACCCCGTTGGCGTTACTGTGGGAGACAGAGAGTACTTTTACTACTACTGCTACTTCTACTGTAGTACAGGTGGAGTCGGACATCAACCTGGGCTATGGGGTACGGCAATCAGAGGGCCCCTGGGCTATGGGGGTCTGAGTCAGACCTACAATTTCTGCATTGAGTGTTCACTAAAGTGTTCACTAAAGTGTTCACTAAAGTGTTCACTAAAGTGTTCACTAAAGGCCTGTGTGCTGTCAGGGCCCATGTGAGTTTTTTTGTTGTTGCTCTGGACCCCCAAATGTGTGTCTCTGGGCCTGGTACCTAAGGCCTGGAAGCAGCGGTTCTCCAGGCTGTTGCAGTTCAGCAGCGTGGCGCAGGTGTCGGTCACATCGTCACATCTGTTGCAGATCAGAGTCCCGGCTCCAGGGGTGTCCGGTGCTGAAAGAAAGAACATGCCAGTAAATAAACTGTACCAGCTAAAACATATCTATTTTTTATTACTCTATTTTATATTTGATTTTATTTTTACTTGTACATTTACATTTAAAAAAATATGCCTTTCTCTTTGTTATTAAACTGTATTATATTGTGATGTGTGAGCTCCTGTGTCCAAGTCATTTCCCTTTTGTTTGTCTAAATACAAAAATGACATTATGTAGATGTAGTGTATGTATTGTGCTTTCTCACTTTTTAAGATCAACCTTTTCATTGGTAGTTTGTTTTTAATTCACATTTTTGACACAGAGAACCAGGGACGTGTACAGGAATTTTGAGGGGCAGTTGCTCTGACCTGAAGAAAGGGCAAACCACCCCCCCCCCCCCCCCCCCCACAGGCAATGAAGCGTCTGGAGGAGGCTTGTGGCTGCTCATCGTATTAAATGTAATGTAATTATGAAAAATTGCCATTAGTAGGCTAAAATATGAGTCTGATTAATTAATCAATTAGCCTACACAGTATCCTCTCATCTTTATCACAATGCAACGTCTCTGTTTCACCTGCTGGTTGGCTTTTTCTTAGCCAAACCTGCAGTGATGTGCTCCCCTTTGCTGCCTCCCTGAGGGTTTTCTCTCTCTCCTGCAACCGCCTCTTTTCCGTGGGCATCACTTAACATAACACACATTACCCAAAATAGTGAGAGGATTTAGTCATTTAACCATTTTGAATGACAGAATTCATGTGGTGCATTACTTCCATCATTTATTCTGCTTGCTAAAAGCAAAAGTTAGAAACTGCAGACATGTAGCTTAGTTTGCCTACCACAAAATTAGCAGCCTGTTGAAATAATGGGGTGCTTGTCTGTAAGCTAGTTAGCTGTCTGATTATTTAGGCTAAACGTGGCAAACTGAACATGTATTTATGAACATTTTTATTCAATTCATAAACCTTCATGGTGATCATTTGTTATACATCTCAATCTCATCTCTTACGACAACGTCAAGACAACCGCGTCTCTTTCCACATGCAGGCTCGGGTCAGGTGCCGAGCGGTCGCGTGTATCAGCAGTGTGCACTGATCGCAAGGCCCCGGGAAGCGGCGAAGTCCGGGCGGGAGGCGCTGTAAAGCACGCAGCCAGGGTGGCGTGCCACCTTCGCCTGGAGCCTTTCCTGACCGACTCAGAGCCGGTGTGCGGCACACTGCCGCAGAGGAAATGCGCCCGGCGGGGGCCAGCGACACCCGGGGAGAGGTCCCGCGAGGGGATCCTCCCGCACCGGGCGGCCATCCCTTGCCCACCGAGTTGAATCCCCGGGCGGACCGCGGACACCACCCGTTTACCTCTAAACGGTTTCACGTCCTCTTGAACGCTCTCTTCAAAGTTCTTTTCAACTTTCCCTTACGGTACTTGTTGACTATTGGTCTCGTGCCGGTATTTAGCCTTAGATGGAGTTTACCACCTGCTTTGGGCTGCATTCCCAAACAACCTGACTCTGAGAATACCAGACCCCGGTGAGCGGAGGCGGGCTCATGGAGCTCCGGTGACCACCGCTCGCAAACCTGTCCGGCTCGTGAGTGAATGAGGCTGCTTTTATTTTAGGAAAAATGTTTTGAGTGGCGATTTTTTGTTTTCGACTCGGAAGGGCAACGTCAGTCCAGGAGGGCACATGGGCAGTTGCCCGGGCAACCTGAGCAACCTCCCTGTGCACGTCCCTGGTTGTGAAGATGCTATATGTCGCTTTGCTCTCTCCATTAAGTCGCTCCCTCTTCAGAGCGCTCTAATGAAACTACTGCACATGGCATCCGGATTGTGGAGATGTTGTGTGATTGCATCTAAGCCCTCTCTGTTTGTGGAGATCCTAAGCGGGCAACGTTTTTGGATGCATGGATGACGTGGCGTGTTTTTGATGAGGGAACAACTTTAGAAAATGGTAGAAAGCTCCTGATCGCCTCTCTTTAATGATCGTTGTAATAAATGAATGTCTCTCACCTTCGGCATCAAAATTGTTACAGTCGGGTGAGTTACAACAGACTGCACGTCCCAGAACATTCCCGGTGCCAAGGTCCAAGCCGAAGTGTGAGGTGCCGACCGCCGGGCACAGACCGGAATCCGCACAGCCTTTGTACTGTCGTGGGCTGGTGGTGAAACCGTCGTACACTGAGGAGAGAAAACACAGAAGAGTTTAGGAACATCTCACAGACACCTCAGCTCACCTGTTCTCTCTTCTTATTTTTGATACTAATTTAGAATTTATTATTACATTTCTGCTTTTTCTTTTTGTTATTATTGTGATGCGTGAGCTGCTGAGTCCATATAACTTCCCTTGTGGATCAATAAAGTTTGTCTAAGTCTTATTAGAATGTAACGTGAGCACAATTTGTAGGGCGTATTAAAGCTGCACTGCGTAACTTTTCTCATGGAGGGTCCTGCTTGTCTCTAGGGAGATGTTATTGCTGTGCCTGGAATGTTCCACAGTATGACATTAAACACATCCATCTAGCATTTATTCATTATGGGTGTTTCTGTTGCTCAAAAATACAATGATTCTTTATGTGAATAGGGCTGCCTCTCCACAGATCTGACCTGTAATGTAGCGTAGTACTTGTGAACTGCACTTTTATTCATCTGTTTCTGAAACTTTAAACCACACACTTTGTGTATTGTGTGTGTGTGTTGTGTGTTTTGTGAGTTGTGCGTGCTCACCTTGTAAGTGTGCTGAGACACACATTTCTCCAGGGTTACAGGAGGTGGAGGTCGTACCGGTGCAGTCTGCGTTTGCACAAACTCTGCAGTTCACCGTAGCAGTAGTAGCAGTTGGAGGCATAGTTGTAGTAGTAGGAGGAGTTGTAGTAATAGTTGGAGGCATAGTTGTAGTAGTAGGAGGAGGAGTTGTAGTAGTAGTTGGAGTCATAGTCGTAGGTATAGGGACGGGGGTGTTGCAGGTGGTGCCCTCACAGCAGGTATGTTGACTGTCGAGCGTCCCAAAGGTGGAGAGCATAGGGGCAAGTATGGCCACACTTGACCCGCACAGGTTCGGGGAGGAGCACCCAAGGACGTTGGTGGGGCTGGTGGACCCCGTTGGCGTTACTGTGGGAGACAGAGAGTACTTTTACTACTACTGCTACTTCTACTGTAGTACAGGTGGAGTCGGACATCAACCTGAGCTATGGGGTACGGCAATCAGAGGGCCCCTGGGCTATGGGGGTCTGAGTCAGACCTACAATTTCTGCATTGAGTGTTCACTAAAGTGTTCACTAAAGTGTTCACTAAAGGCCTGTGTGCTGTCAGGGCCCATGTGAGTTTTTTTGTTGTTGCTCTGGACCCCCAAATGTGTGTCTCTGGGCCTGGTACCTAAGGCCTGGAAGCAGCGGTTCTCCAGGCTGTTGCAGTTCAGCAGCGTGGCGCAGGTGTCGGTCACATCGTCACATCTGTTGCAGATCAGAGTCCCGGCTCCAGGGGTGTCCGGTGCTGAAAGAAAGAACATGCCAGTAAATAAACTGTACCAGCTAAAACATATCTATTTTTTATTACTCTATTTTATATTTGATTTTATTTTTACTTGTACATTTACATTTAAAAAAAATATGCCTTTCTCTTTGTTATTAAACTGTATTATATTGTGATGTGTGAGCTCCTGTGTCCAAGTCATTTCCCTTTTGTTTGTCTAAATACAAAAATGACATTATGTAGATGTAGTGTATGTATTGTGCTTTCTCACTTTTTAAGATCAACCTTTTCATTGGTAGCTTGTTTTTAATTCACATTTTTGACACAGAGAACCAGGGACGTGTACAGGAATTTTGAGGGGCAGTTGCTCTGACCTGAAGAAAGGGCAAACCAACCCCCCCACAGGCTATGAAGCGTCTGGAGGAGGCTTGTGGCTGCTCATCGTATTAAATGTAATGTAATTATGAAAAATTGCCAATAGTAGGCTAAAATATGAGTCTGATTAATTAATCAATTAGCCTACACAGTATCCTCTCATCTTTATCACAATGCAACGTCTCTGTTTCACCTGCTGGTTGGCTTTTTCTTAGCCAAACCTGCAGTGATGTGCTCCCCTTTGCTGCCTCCCTGAGGGTTTTCTCTCTCTCCTGCAACCGCCTCTTTTCCGTGGGCATCACTTAACATAACACACATTACCCAAAATAGTGAGAGGATTTAGTCATTTAACCATTTTGAATGACAGAATTCATGTGGTGCATTACTTCCATCATTTATTCTGCTTGCTAAAAGCAAAAGTTAGAAACTGCAGACATGTAGCTTAGTTTGCCTACCACAAAATTAGCAGCCTGTTGAAATAATGGGGTGCTTGTCTGTAAGCTAGTTAGCTGTCTGATTATTTAGGCTAAACGTGGCAAACTGAACATGTATTTATGAACATTTTTATTCAATTCATAAACCTTCATGGTGATCATTTGTTATACATCTCAATCTCATCTCTTACGACAACGTCAAGACAACCACGTCTCTTTCCACATGCAGGTTCGAGTCAGGTGCCGAGCGGTCGCGTGTATCAGCAGTGTGCACTGATCGCAAGGCCCCGGGAAGCGGCGAAGTCCGGGCGGGAGGCGCTGTAAAGCACGCAGCCAGGGCGGCGTGCCACCTTCGCCTGGAGCCTTTCCTGACCGACCCAGAGCCGGTGTGCGGCGCACTGCCGCAGAGGAAATGCGCCCGGCGGGGGCCAGCGACACCCGGGGAGAGGTCCCGCGAGGGGATCCTCCCGCACCGAGCGGCCGTCCCTTGCCCACCAAGTTGAATCCCCGGGCGGACCGCGGACACCACCCGTTTACCTCTAAACGGTTTTACGTCCTCTTGAACGCTCTCTTCAAAGTTCTTTTCAACTTTCCCTTACAGTACTTGTTGACTATCGGTCTCGTGCCGGTATTTAGCCTTAGATGGAGTTTACCACCCGCTTTGGGCTGCATTCCCAAACAACCCGACTCTGAGAATACCAGACCCCGGTGAGCGGAGGCGGAGGCGGGCTCATGGAGCTCCGGTGACCACCGCTCGCAAACCTGTCCGGCTCGTGAGTGAATGAGGCTGCTTTTATTTTAGGAAAAATGTTTTGAGTCACGATTTTTTTTTTTCGACTCGGAAGGGCAACGTCAGTCCAGGAGGGCACATGGGCAGTTGCCTGGGCAACCTGAGCAACCTCCCTGTGCACGTCCCTGGTTGTGAAGATGCTATATGTCGCTTTGCTCTCTCCATTAAGTCGCTCCCTCTTCAGAGCGCTCTAATGAAACTACTGCACATGGCATCCGGATTGTGGAGATGTTGTGTGATTGCATCTAAGCCCTCTCTGTTTGTGGAGATCCTAAGCGGGCAACGTTTTTGGATGCATGGATGACGTGGCGTGTTTTTGATGAGGGAACAACTTTAGAAAATGGTAGAAAGCTCCTGATCGCCTCTCTTTAATGATCGTTGTAATAAATGAATGTCTCTCACCTTCGGCATCAAAATTGTTACAGTCGGGTGAGTTACAACAGACTGCACGTCCCAGAACATTCCCGGTGCCAAGGTCCAAGCCGAAGTGTGAGGTGCCGACCGCCGGGCACAGACCGGAATCCGCACAGCCTTTGTACTGTCGTGGGCTGGTGGTGAAACCGTCGTACACTGAGGAGAGAAAACACAGAAGAGTTTAGGAACATCTCACAGACACCTCAGCTCACCTGTTCTCTCTTCTTATTTTTGATACTAATTTAGAATTTATTATTACATTTCTGCTTTTTCTTTTTGTTATTATTGTGATGCGTGAGCTGCTGAGTCCATATAACTTCCCTTGTGGATCAATAAAGTTTGTCTAAGTCTTATTAGAATGTAACGTGAGCACAATTTGTAGGGCGTATTAAAGCTGCACTGCGTAACTTTTCTCATGGAGGGTCCTGCTTGTCTCTAGGGAGATGTTATTGCTGTGCCTGGAATGTTCCACAGTATGACATTAAACACATCCATTTAGCATTTATTCATTATGGGTGTTTCTGTTGCTCAAAAATACAATGATTCCTTATGTGAATAGGGCTGCCTCTCCACAGATCTGACCTGTAATGTAGCGTAGTACTTGTGAACTGCACTTTTATTCATCTGTTTCTGAAACTTTAAACCACACACTTTGTGTATTGTGTGTGTGTGTTGTGTGTTTTGTGAGTTGTGCGTGCTCACCTTGTAAGTGTGCTGAGACACACATTTCTCCAGGGTTACAGGAGGTGGAGGTCGTACCGGTGCAGTCTGCGTTTGCACAAACTCTGCAGTTCACCGTAGTAGCAGTTGGAGGCATAGTTGTAGTAGTAGGAGGAGTTGTAGTAATAGTTGGAGGCATAGTTGTAGTAGTAGGAGGAGGAGTTGTAGTAGTAGTTGGAGTCATAGTCGTAGGTATAGGGACGGGGGTGTTGCAGGTGGTGCCCTCACAGCAGGTATGTTGACTGTCGAGCGTCCCAAAGGTGGAGAGCATAGGGGCAAGTATGGCCACACTTGACCCGCACAGGTTCGGGGAGGAGCACCCAAGGACGTTGGTGGGGCTGGTGGACCCCGTTGGCGTTACTGTGGGAGACAGAGAGTACTTTTACTACTACTGCTACTTCTACTGTAGTACAGGTGGAGTCGGACATCAACCTGGGCTATGGGGTACGGCAATCAGAGGGCCCCTGGGCTATGGGGGTCTGAGTCAGACCTACAATTTCTGCATTGAGTGTTCACTAAAGTGTTCACTAAAGTGTTCACTAAAAGCCTGTGTGCTGTCAGGGCCCATGTGAGTTTTTTTGTTGTTGCTCTGGACCCCCAAATGTGTGTCTCTGGGCCTGGTACCTAAGGCCTGGAAGCAGCGGTTCTCCAGGCTGTTGCAGTTCAGCAGCGTGGCGCAGGTGTCGGTCACATCGTCACATCTGTTGCAGATCAGAGTCCCGGCTCCAGGGGTGTCCGGTGCTGAAAGAAAGAACATGCCAGTAAATAAACTGTACCAGCTAAAACATATCTATTTTTTATTACTCTATTTTATATTTGATTTTATTTTTACTTGTACATTTACATTTAAAAAAAATATGCCTTTCTCTTTGTTATTAAACTGTATTATATTGTGATGTGTGAGCTCCTGTGTCCAAGTCATTTCCCTTTTGTTTGTCTAAATACAAAAATGACATTATGTAGATGTAGTGTATGTATTGTGCTTTCTCACTTTTTAAGATCAACCTTTTCATTGGTAGCTTGTTTTTAATTCACATTTTTGACACAGAGAACCAGGGACGTGTACAGGAATTTTGAGGGGCAGTTGCTCTGACCTGAAGAAAGGGCAAACCAACCCCCCCACAGGCTATGAAGCGTCTGGAGGAGGCTTGTGGCTGCTCATCGTATTAAATGTAATGTAATTATGAAAAATTGCCAATAGTAGGCTAAAATATGAGTCTGATTAATTAATCAATTAGCCTACACAGTATCCTCTCATCTTTATCACAATGCAACGTCTCTGTTTCACCTGCTGGTTGGCTTTTTCTTAGCCAAACCTGCAGTGATGTGCTCCCCTTTGCTGCCTCCCTGAGGGTTTTCTCTCTCTCCTGCAACCGCCTCTTTTCCGTGGGCATCACTTAACATAACACACATTACCCAAAATAGTGAGAGGATTTAGTCATTTAACCATTTTGAATGACAGAATTCATGTGGTGCATTACTTCCATCATTTATTCTGCTTGCTAAAAGCAAAAGTTAGAAACTGCAGACATGTAGCTTAGTTTGCCTACCACAAAATTAGCAGCCTGTTGAAATAATGGGGTGCTTGTCTGTAAGCTAGTTAGCTGTCTGATTATTTAGGCTAAACGTGGCAAACTGAACATGTATTTATGAACATTTTTATTCAATTCATAAACCTTCATGGTGATCATTTGTTATACATCTCAATCTCATCTCTTACGACAACGTCAAGACAACCGCGTCTCTTTCCACATGCAGGTTCGAGTCAGGTGCCGAGCGGTCGCGTGTATCAGCAGTGTGCACTGATCGCAAGGCCCCGGGAAGCGGCGAAGTCCGGGCGGGAGGCGCTGTAAAGCACGCAGCCAGGGCGGCGTGCCACCTTCGCCTGGAGCCTTTCCTGACCGACCCAGAGCCGGTGTGCGGCGCACTGCCGCAGAGGAAATGCGCCCGGCGGGGGCCAGCGACACCCGGGGAGAGGTCCCGCGAGGGGATCCTCCCGCACCGGGCGGCCGTCCCTTGCCCACCAAGTTGAATCCCCGGGCGGACCGCGGACACCACCCGTTTACCTCTAAACGGTTTCACGTCCTCTTGAACGCTCTCTTCAAAGTTCTTTTCAACTTTCCCTTACGGTACTTGTTGACTATCGGTCTCGTGCCGGTATTTAGCCTTAGATGGAGTTTACCACCCGCTTTGGGCTGCATTCCCAAACAACCCGACTCTGAGAATACCAGACCCCGGTGAGCGGAGGCGGAGGCGGGCTCATGGAGCTCCGGTGACCACCGCTCGCAAACCTGTCCGGCTCGTGAGTGAATGAGGCTGCTTTTATTTTAGGAAAAATGTTTTGAGTCACGATTTTTTTTTTTCGACTCGGAAGGGCAACGTCAGTCCAGGAGGGCACATGGGCAGTTGCCTGGGCAACCTGAGCAACCTCCCTGTGCACGTCCCTGGTTGTGAAGATGCTATATGTCGCTTTGCTCTCTCCATTAAGTCGCTCCCTCTTCAGAGCGCTCTAATGAAACTACTGCACATGGCATCCGGATTGTGGAGATGTTGTGTGATTGCATCTAAGCCCTCTCTGTTTGTGGAGATCCTAAGCGGGCAACGTTTTTGGATGCATGGATGACGTGGCGTGTTTTTGATGAGGGAACAACTTTAGAAAATGGTAGAAAGCTCCTGATCGCCTCTCTTTAATGATCGTTGTAATAAATGAATGTCTCTCACCTTCGGCATCAAAATTGTTACAGTCGGGTGAGTTACAACAGACTGCACGTCCCAGAACATTCCCGGTGCCAAGGTCCAAGCCGAAGTGTGAGGTGCCGACCGCCGGGCACAGACCGGAATCCGCACAGCCTTTGTACTGTCGTGGGCTGGTGGTGAAACCGTCGTACACTGAGGAGAGAAAACACAGAAGAGTTTAGGAACATCTCACAGACACCTCAGCTCACCTGTTCTCTCTTCTTATTTTTGATACTAATTTAGAATTTATTATTACATTTCTGCTTTTTCTTTTTGTTATTATTGTGATGCGTGAGCTGCTGAGTCCATATAACTTCCCTTGTGGATCAATAAAGTTTGTCTAAGTCTTATTAGAATGTAACGTGAGCACAATTTGTAGGGCGTATTAAAGCTGCACTGCGTAACTTTTCTCATGGAGGGTCCTGCTTGTCTCTAGGGAGATGTTATTGCTGTGCCTGGAATGTTCCACAGTATGACATTAAACACATCCATCTAGCATTTATTCATTATGGGTGTTTCTGTTGCTCAAAAATACAATGATTCTTTATGTGAATAGGGCTGCCTCTCCACAGATCTGACCTGTAATGTAGCGTAGTACTTGTGAACTGCACTTTTATTCATCTGTTTCTGAAACTTTAAACCACACACTTTGTGTATTGTGTGTGTGTGTTGTGTGTTTTGTGAGTTGTGCGTGCTCACCTTGTAAGTGTGCTGAGACACACATTTCTCCAGGGTTACAGGAGGTGGAGGTCGTACCGGTGCAGTCTGCGTTTGCACAAACTCTGCAGTTCACCGTAGCAGTAGTAGCAGTTGGAGGCATAGTTGTAGTAGTAGGAGGAGTTGTAGTAATAGTTGGAGGCATAGTTGTAGTAGTAGGAGGAGGAGTTGTAGTAGTAGTTGGAGTCATAGTCGTAGGTATAGGGACGGGGGTGTTGCAGGTGGTGCCCTCACAGCAGGTATGTTGACTGTCGAGCGTCCCAAAGGTGGAGAGCATAGGGGCAAGTATGGCCACACTTGACCCGCACAGGTTCGGGGAGGAGCACCCAAGGACGTTGGTGGGGCTGGTGGACCCCGTTGGCGTTACTGTGGGAGACAGAGAGTACTTTTACTACTACTGCTACTTCTACTGTAGTACAGGTGGAGTCGGACATCAACCTGGGCTATGGGGTACGGCAATCAGAGGGCCCCTGGGCTATGGGGGTCTGAGTCAGACCTACAATTTCTGCATTGAGTGTTCACTAAAGTGTTCACTAAAGTGTTCACTAAAGTGTTCACTAAAGTGTTCACTAAAGGCCTGTGTGCTGTCAGGGCCCATGTGAGTTTTTTTGTTGTTGCTCTGGACCCCCAAATGTGTGTCTCTGGGCCTGGTACCTAAGGCCTGGAAGCAGCGGTTCTCCAGGCTGTTGCAGTTCAGCAGCGTGGCGCAGGTGTCGGTCACATCGTCACATCTGTTGCAGATCAGAGTCCCGGCTCCAGGGGTGTCCGGTGCTGAAAGAAAGAACATGCCAGTAAATAAACTGTACCAGCTAAAACATATCTATTTTTTATTACTCTATTTTATATTTGATTTTATTTTTACTTGTACATTTACATTTAAAAAAAATATGCCTTTCTCTTTGTTATTAAACTGTATTATATTGTGATGTGTGAGCTCCTGTGTCCAAGTCATTTCCCTTTTGTTTGTCTAAATTTGTTTGTCTAAATACAAAAATGACATTATGTAGATGTAGTGTATGTATTGTGCTTTCTCACTTTTTAAGATCAACCTTTTCATTGGTAGCTTGTTTTTAATTCACATTTTTGACACAGAGAACCAGGGACGTGTACAGGAATTTTGAGGGGCAGTTGCTCTGACCTGAAGAAAAGGCAAACCAACCCCCCCACAGGCTATGAAGCGTCTGGAGGAGGCTTGTGGCTGCTCATCGTATTAAATGTAATGTAATTATGAAAAATTGCCATTAGTAGGCTAAAATATGAGTCTGATTAATTAATCAATTAGCCTACACAGTATCCTCTCATCTTTATCACAATGCAACGTCTCTGTTTCACCTGCTGGTTGGCTTTTTCTTAGCCAAACCTGCAGTGATGTGCTCCCCTTTGCTGCCTCCCTGAGGGTTTTCTCTCTCTCCTGCAACCGCCTCTTTTCCGTGGGCATCACTTAACATAACACACATTACCCAAAATAGTGAGAGGATTTAGTCATTTAACCATTTTGAATGACAGAATTCATGTGGTGCATTACTTCCATCATTTATTCTGCTTGCTAAAAGCAAAAGTTAGAAACTGCAGACATGTAGCTTAGTTTGCCTACCACAAAATTAGCAGCCTGTTGAAATAATGGGGTGCTTGTCTGTAAGCTAGTTAGCTGTCTGATTATTTAGGCTAAACGTGGCAAACTGAACATGTATTTATGAACATTTTTATTCAATTCATAAACCTTCATGGTGATCATTTGTTATACATCTCAATCTCATCTCTTACGACAACGTCAAGACAACCGCGTCTCTTTCCACATGCAGGCTCGGGTCAGGTGCCGAGCGGTCGCGTGTATCAGCAGTGTGCACTGATCGCAAGGCCCCGGGAAGCGGCGAAGTCCGGGCGGGAGGCGCTGTAAAGCACGCAGCCAGGGCGGCGTGCCACCTTCGCCTGGAGCCTTTCCTGACCGACCCAGAGCCGGTGTGCGGCGCACTGCCGCAGAGGAAATGCGCCCGGCGGGGGCCAGCGACACCCGGGGAGAGGTCCCGCGAGGGGATCCTCCCGCACCGGGCGGCCGTCCCTTGCCCACCAAGTTGAATCCCCGGGCGGACCGCGGACACCACCCGTTTACCTCTAAACGGTTTCACGTCCTCTTGAACGCTCTCTTCAAAGTTCTTTTCAACTTTCCCTTACGGTACTTGTTGACTATCGGTCTCGTGCCGGTATTTAGCCTTAGATGGAGTTTACCACCCGCTTTGGGCTGCATTCCCAAACAACCCGACTCTGAGAATACCAGACCCCGGTGAGCGGAGGCGGAGGCGGGCTCATGGAGCTCCGGTGACCACCGCTCGCAAACCTGTCCGGCTCGTGAGTGAATGAGGCTGCTTTTATTTTAGGAAAAATGTTTTGAGTGGCGATTGTTTTTTTTCGACTCGGAAGGGCAACGTCAGTCCAGGAGGGCACATGGGCAGTTGCCCGGGCAACCTGAGCAACCCCCCTGTGCACGTCCCTGGTTGTGAAGATGCTATATGTCGCTTTGCTCTCTCCATTAAGTCGCTCCCTCTTCAGAGCGCTCTAATGAAACTACTGCACATGGCATCCGGATTGTGGAGATGTTGTGTGATTGCATCTAAGCCCTCTCTGTTTGTGGAGATCCTAAGCGGGCAACGTTTTTGGATGCATGGATGACGTGGCGTGTTTTTGATGAGGGAACAACTTTAGAAAATGGTAGAAAGCTCCTGATCGCCTCTCTTTAATGATCGTTGTAATAAATGAATGTCTCTCACCTTCGGCATCAAAATTGTTACAGTCGGGTGAGTTACAACAGACTGCACGTCCCAGAACATTCCCGGTGCCAAGGTCCAAGCCGAAGTGTGAGGTGCCGACCGCCGGGCACAGACCGGAATCCGCACAGCCTTTGTACTGTCGTGGGCTGGTGGTGAAACCGTCGTACACTGAGGAGAGAAAACACAGAAGAGTTTAGGAACATCTCACAGACACCTCAGCTCACCTGTTCTCTCTTCTTATTTTTGATACTAATTTAGAATTTATTATTACATTTCTGCTTTTTCTTTTTGTTATTATTGTGATGCGTGAGCTGCTGAGTCCATATAACTTCCCTTGTGGATCAATAAAGTTTGTCTAAGTCTTATTAGAATGTAACGTGAGCACAATTTGTAGGGCGTATTAAAGCTGCACTGCGTAACTTTTCTCATGGAGGGTCCTGCTTGTCTCTAGGGAGATGTTATTGCTGTGCCTGGAATGTTCCACAGTATGACATTAAACACATCCATTTAGCATTTATTCATTATGGGTGTTTCAGTTGCTCAAAAATACAATGATTCCTTATGTGAATAGGGCTGCCTCTCCACAGATCTGACCTGTAATGTAGCGTAGTACTTGTGAACTGCACTTTTATTCATCTGTTTCTGAAACTTTAAACCACACACTTTGTGTATTGTGTGTGTGTGTTGTGTGTTTTGTGAGTTGTGCGTGCTCACCTTGTAAGTGTGCTGAGACACACATTTCTCCAGGGTTACAGGAGGTGGAGGTCGTACCGGTGCAGTCTGCGTTTGCACAAACTCTGCAGTTCACCGTAGCAGTAGTAGCAGTTGGAGGCATAGTTGTAGTAGTAGGAGGAGTTGTAGTAATAGTTGGAGGCATAGTTGTAGTAGTAGGAGGAGGAGTTGTAGTAGTAGTTGGAGTCATAGTCGTAGGTATAGGGACGGGGGTGTTGCAGGTGGTGCCCTCACAGCAGGTATGTTGACTGTCGAGCGTCCCAAAGGTGGAGAGCATAGGGGCAAGTATGGCCACACTTGACCCGCACAGGTTCGGGGAGGAGCACCCAAGGACGTTGGTGGGGCTGGTGGACCCCGTTGGCGTTACTGTGGGAGACAGAGAGTACTTTTACTACTACTGCTACTTCTACTGTAGTACAGGTGGAGTCGGACATCAACCTGGGCTATGGGGTACGGCAATCAGAGGGCCCCTGGGCTATGGGGGTCTGAGTCAGACCTACAATTTCTGCATTGAGTGTTCACTAAAGTGTTCACTAAAGTGTTCACTAAAGTGTTCACTAAAGTGTTCACTAAAGGCCTGTGTGCTGTCAGGGCCCATGTGAGTTTTTTGTTGTTGCTCTGGACCCCCAAATGTGTGTCTCTGGGCCTGGTACCTAAGGCCTGGAAGCAGCGGTTCTCCAGGCTGTTGCAGTTCAGCAGCGTGTCGCAGGTGTCGGTCACATCGTCACATCTGTTGCAGATCAGAGTCCCGGCTAGAGGGGTGTCCGGTGCTGAAAGAAAGAACATGCCAGTAAATAAACTGTACCAGCTAAAACATATCTATTTTTTATTACTCTATTTTATATTTGATTTTATTTTTACTTGTACATTTACATTTAAAAAAAATATGCCTTTCTCTTTGTTATTAAACTGTATTATATTGTGATGTGTGAGCTCCTGTGTCCAAGTCATTTCCCTTTTGTTTGTCTAAATACAAAAATGACATTATGTAGATGTAGTGTATGTATTGTGCTTTCTCACTTTTTAAGATCAACCTTTTCATTGGTAGCTTGTTTTTAATTCACATTTTTGACACAGAGAACCAGGGACGTGTACAGGAATTTTGAGGGGCAGTTGCTCTGACCTGAAGAAAAGGCAAACCAACCCCCCCACAGGCTATGAAGCGTCTGGAGGAGGCTTGTGGCTGCTCATCGTATTAAATGTAATGTAATTATGAAAAATTGCCATTAGTAGGCTAAAATATGAGTCTGATTAATTAATCAATTAGCCTACACAGTATCCTCTCATCTTTATCACAATGCAACGTCTCTGTTTCACCTGCTGGTTGGCTTTTTCTTAGCCAAACCTGCAGTGATGTGCTCCCCTTTGCTGCCTCCCTGAGGGTTTTCTCTCTCTCCTGCAACCGCCTCTTTTCCGTGGGCATCACTTAACATAACACACATTACCCAAAATAGTGAGAGGATTTAGTCATTTAACCATTTTGAATGACAGAATTCATGTGGTGCATTACTTCCATCATTTATTCTGCTTGCTAAAAGCAAAAGTTAGAAACTGCAGACATGTAGCTTAGTTTGCCTACCACAAAATTAGCAGCCTGTTGAAATAATGGGGTGCTTGTCTGTAAGCTAGTTAGCTGTCTGATTATTTAGGCTAAACGTGGCAAACTGAACATGTATTTATGAACATTTTTATTCAATTCATAAACCTTCATGGTGATCATTTGTTATACATCTCAATCTCATCTCTTACGACAACGTCAAGACAACCGCGTCTCTTTCCACATGCAGGCTCGGGTCAGGTGCCGAGCGGTCGCGTGTATCAGCAGTGTGCACTGATCGCAAGGCCCCGGGAAGCGGCGAAGTCCGGGCGGGAGGCGCTGTAAAGCACGCAGCCAGGGCGGCGTGCCACCTTCGCCTGGAGCCTTTCCTGACCGACCCAGAGCCGGTGTGCGGCGCACTGCCGCAGAGGAAATGCGCCCGGCGGGGGCCAGCGACACCCGGGGAGAGGTCCCGCGAGGGGATCCTCCCGCACCGGGCGGCCGTCCCTTGCCCACCAAGTTGAATCCCCGGGCGGACCGCGGACACCACCCGTTTACCTCTAAACGGTTTCACGTCCTCTTGAACGCTCTCTTCAAAGTTCTTTTCAACTTTCCCTTACGGTACTTGTTGACTATCGGTCTCGTGCCGGTATTTAGCCTTAGATGGAGTTTACCACCCGCTTTGGGCTGCATTCCCAAACAACCCGACTCTGAGAATACCAGACCCCGGTGAGCGGAGGCGGAGGCGGGCTCATGGAGCTCCGGTGACCACCGCTCGCAAACCTGTCCGGCTCGTGAGTGAATGAGGCTGCTTTTATTTTAGGAAAAATGTTTTGAGTGGCGATTTTTTTTTCTGACTCGGAAGGGCAACGTCAGTCCAGGAGGGCACATGGGCAGTTGCCCGGGCAACCTGAGCAACCTCCCTGTGCACGTCCCTGGTTGTGAAGATGCTATATGTCGCTTTGCTCTCTCCATTAAGTCGCTCCCTCTTCAGAGCGCTCTAATGAAACTACTGCACATGGCATCCGGATTGTGGAGATGTTGTGTGATTGCATCTAAGCCCTCTCTGTTTGTGGAGATCCTAAGCGGGCAACGTTTTTGGATGCATGGATGACGTGGCGTGTTTTTGATGAGGGAACAACTTTAGAAAATGGTAGAAAGCTCCTGATCGCCTCTCTTTAATGATCGTTGTAATAAATGAATGTCTCTCACCTTCGGCATCAAAATTGTTACAGTCGGGTGAGTTACAACAGACTGCACGTCCCAGAACATTCCCGGTGCCAAGGTCCAAGCCGAAGTGTGAGGTGCCGACCGCCGGGCACAGACCGGAATCCGCACAGCCTTTGTACTGTCGTGGGCTGGTGGTGAAACCGTCGTACACTGAGGAGAGAAAACACAGAAGAGTTTAGGAACATCTCACAGACACCTCAGCTCACCTGTTCTCTCTTCTTATTTTTGATACTAATTTAGAATTTATTATTACATTTCTGCTTTTTCTTTTTGTTATTATTGTGATGCGTGAGCTGCTGAGTCCATATAACTTCCCTTGTGGATCAATAAAGTTTGTCTAAGTCTTATTAGAATGTAACGTGAGCACAATTTGTAGGGCGTATTAAAGCTGCACTGCGTAACTTTTCTCATGGAGGGTCCTGCTTGTCTCTAGGGAGATGTTATTGCTGTGCCTGGAATGTTCCACAGTATGACATTAAACACATCCATTTAGCATTTATTCATTATGGGTGTTTCAGTTGCTCAAAAATACAATGATTCCTTATGTGAATAGGGCTGCCTCTCCACAGATCTGACCTGTAATGTAGCGTAGTACTTGTGAACTGCACTTTTATTCATCTGTTTCTGAAACTTTAAACCACACACTTTGTGTATTGTGTGTGTGTGTTGTGTGTTTTGTGAGTTGTGCGTGCTCACCTTGTAAGTGTGCTGAGACACACATTTCTCCAGGGTTACAGGAGGTGGAGGTCGTACCGGTGCAGTCTGCGTTTGCACAAACTCTGCAGTTCACCGTAGTAGCAGTTGGAGGCATAGTTGTAGTAGTAGGAGGAGTTGTAGTAATAGTTGGAGGCATAGTTGTAGTAGTAGGAGGAGGAGTTGTAGTAGTAGTTGGAGTCATAGTCGTAGGTATAGGGACGGGGGTGTTGCAGGTGGTGTCCTCACAGCAGGTATGTTGACTGTCGAGCGTCCCAAAGGTGGAGAGCATAGGGGCAAGTATGGCCACACTTGACCCGCACAGGTTCGGGGAGGAGCACCCAAGGACGTTGGTGGGGCTGGTGGACCCCGTTGGCGTTACTGTGGGAGACAGAGAGTACTTTTACTACTACTGCTACTTCTACTGTAGTACAGGTGGAGTCGGACATCAACCTGGGCTATGGGGTACGGCAATCAGAGGGCCCCTGGGCTATGGGGGTCTGAGTCAGACCTACAATTTCTGCATTGAGTGTTCACTAAAGTGTTCACTAAAGTGTTCACTAAAGTGTTCACTAAAGTGTTCACTAAAAGCCTGTGTGCTGTCAGGGCCCATGTGAGTTTTTTTTTGTTGTTGCTCTGGACCCCCAAATGTGTGTCTCTGGGCCTGGTACCTAAGGCCTGGAAGCAGCGGTTCTCCAGGCTGTTGCAGTTCAGCAGCGTGGCGCAGGTGTCGGTCACATCGTCACATCTGTTGCAGATCAGAGTCCCGGCTCCAGGGGTGTCCGGTGCTGAAAGAAAGAACATGCCAGTAAATAAACTGTACCAGCTAAAACATATCTATTTTTTATTACTCTATTTTATATTTGATTTTATTTTTACTTGTACATTTACATTTAAAAAAAATATGCCTTTCTCTTTGTTATTAAACTGTATTATATTGTGATGTGTGAGCTCCTGTGTCCAAGTCATTTCCCTTTTGTTTGTCTAAATACAAAAATGACATTATGTAGATGTAGTGTATGTATTGTGCTTTCTCACTTTTTAAGATCAACCTTTTCATTGGTAGCTTGTTTTTAATTCACATTTTTGACACAGAGAACCAGGGACGTGTACAGGAATTTTGAGGGGCAGTTGCTCTGACCTGAAGAAAGGGCAAACCAACCCCCCCACAGGCTATGAAGCGTCTGGAGGAGGCTTGTGGCTGCTCATCGTATTAAATGTAATGTAATTATGAAAAATTGCCATTAGTAGGCTAAAATATGAGTCTGATTAATTAATCAATTAGCCTACACAGTATCCTCTCATCTTTATCACAATGCAACGTCTCTGTTTCACCTGCTGGTTGGCTTTTTCTTAGCCAAACCTGCAGTGATGTGCTCCCCTTTGCTGCCTCCCTGAGGGTTTTCTCTCTCTCCTGCAACCGCCTCTTTTCCGTGGGCATCACTTAACATAACACACATTACCCAAAATAGTGAGAGGATTTAGTCATTTAACCATTTTGAATGACAGAATTCATGTGGTGCATTACTTCCATCATTTATTCTGCTTGCTAAAAGCAAAACTTAGAAACTGCAGACATGTAGCTTAGTTTGCCTACCACAAAATTAGCAGCCTGTTGAAATAATGGGGTGCTTGTCTGTAAGCTAGTTAGCTGTCTGATTATTTAGGCTAAACGTGGCAAACTGAACATGTATTTATGAACATTTTTATTCAATTCATAAACCTTCATGGTGATCATTTGTTATACATCTCAATCTCATCTCTTACGACAACGTCAAGACAACCGCGTCTCTTTCCACATGCAGGCTCGGGTCAGGTGCCGAGCGGTCGCGTGTATCAGCAGTGTGCACTGATCGCAAGGCCCCGGGAAGCGGCGAAGTCCGGGCGGGAGGCGCTGTAAAGCACGCAGCCAGGGCGGCGTGCCACCTTCGCCTGGAGCCTTTCCTGACCGACCCAGAGCCGGTGTGCGGCGCACTGCCGCAGAGGAAATGCGCCCGGCGGGGGCCAGCGACACCCGGGGAGAGGTCCCGCGAGGGGATCCTCCCGCACCGGGCGGCCGTCCCTTGCCCACCAAGTTGAATCCCCGGGCGGACCGCGGACACCACCCGTTTACCTCTAAACGGTTTCACGTCCTCTTGAACGCTCTCTTCAAAGTTCTTTTCAACTTTCCCTTACGGTACTTGTTGACTATCGGTCTCGTGCCGGTATTTAGCCTTAGATGGAGTTTACCACCTGCTTTGGGCTGCATTCCCAAACAACCCGACTCTGAGAATACCAGACCCCGGTGAGCGGAGACGGGCTCATGGAGCTCCGGTGACCACCGCTCGCAAACCTGTCCGGCTCGTGAGTGAATGAGGCTGCTTTTATTTTAGGAAAAATGTTTTGAGTGGCGATTTTTTTTTCTGACTCGGAAGGGCAACGTCAGTCCAGGAGGGCACATGGGCAGTTGCCCGGGCAACCTGAGCAACCTCCCTGTGCACGTCCCTGGTTGTGAAGATGCTATATGTCGCTTTGCTCTCTCCATTAAGTCGCTCCCTCTTCAGAGCGCTCTAATGAAACTACTGCACATGGCATCCGGATTGTGGAGATGTTGTGTGATTGCATCTAAGCCCTCTCTGTTTGTGGAGATCCTAAGCGGGCAACGTTTTTGGATGCATGGATGACGTGGCGTGTTTTTGATGAGGGAACAACTTTAGAAAATGGTAGAAAGCTCCTGATCGCCTCTCTTTAATGATCGTTGTAATAAATGAATGTCTCTCACCTTCGGCATCAAAATTGTTACAGTCGGGTGAGTTACAACAGACTGCACGTCCCAGAACATTCCCGGTGCCAAGGTCCAAGCCGAAGTGTGAGGTGCCGACCGCCGGGCACAGACCGGAATCCGCACAGCCTTTGTACTGTCGTGGGCTGGTGGTGAAACCGTCGTACACTGAGGAGAGAAAACACAGAAGAGTTTAGGAACATCTCACAGACACCTCAGCTCACCTGTTCTCTCTTCTTATTTTTGATACTAATTTAGAATTTATTATTACATTTCTGCTTTTTCTTTTTGTTATTATTGTGATGCGTGAGCTGCTGAGTCCATATAACTTCCCTTGTGGATCAATAAAGTTTGTCTAAGTCTTATTAGAATGTAACGTGAGCACAATTTGTAGGGCGTATTAAAGCTGCACTGCGTAACTTTTCTCATGGAGGGTCCTGCTTGTCTCTAGGGAGATGTTATTGCTGTGCCTGGAATGTTCCACAGTATGACATTAAACACATCCATTTAGCATTTATTCATTATGGGTGTTTCAGTTGCTCAAAAATACAATGATTCCTTATGTGAATAGGGCTGCCTCTCCACAGATCTGACCTGTAATGTAGCGTAGTACTTGTGAACTGCACTTTTATTCATCTGTTTCTGAAACTTTAAACCACACACTTTGTGTATTGTGTGTGTGTGTTGTGTGTTTTGTGAGTTGTGCGTGCTCACCTTGTAAGTGTGCTGAGACACACATTTCTCCAGGGTTACAGGAGGTGGAGGTCGTACCGGTGCAGTCTGCGTTTGCACAAACTCTGCAGTTCACCGTAGCAGTAGTAGCAGTTGGAGGCATAGTTGTAGTAGTAGGAGGAGTTGTAGTAATAGTTGGAGGCATAGTTGTAGTAGTAGGAGGAGGAGTTGTAGTAGTAGTTGGAGTCATAGTCGTAGGTATAGGGACGGGGGTGTTGCAGGTGGTGCCCTCACAGCAGGTATGTTGACTGTCGAGCGTCCCAAAGGTGGAGAGCATAGGGGCAAGTATGGCCACACTTGACCCGCACAGGTTCGGGGAGGAGCACCCAAGGACGTTGGTGGGGCTGGTGGACCCCGTTGGCGTTACTGTGGGAGACAGAGAGTACTTTTACTACTACTGCTACTTCTACTGTAGTACAGGTGGAGTCGGACATCAACCTGGGCTATGGGGTACGGCAATCAGAGGGCCCCTGGGCTATGGGGGTCTGAGTCAGACCTACAATTTCTGCATTGAGTGTTCACTAAAGTGTTCACTAAAGTGTTCACTAAAGTGTTCACTAAAGTGTTCACTAAAAGCCTGTGTGCTGTCAGGGCCCATGTGATTTTTTGTTGTTGTTGCTCTGGACCCCCAAATGTGTGTCTCTGGGGCTGGTACCTAAGGCCTGGAAGCAGCGGTTCTCCAGGCTGTTGCAGTTCAGCAGCGTGGCGCAGGTGTCGGTCACATCGTCACATCTGTTGCAGATCAGAGTCCCGGCTCCAGGGGTGTCCGGTGCTGAAAGAAAGAACATGCCAGTAAATAAACTGTACCAGCTAAAACATATCTATTTTTTATTACTCTATTTTATATTTGATTTTATTTTTACTTGTACATTTACATTTAAAAAAAATATGCCTTTCTCTTTGTTATTAAACTGTATTATATTGTGATGTGTGAGCTCCTGTGTCCAAGTCATTTCCCTTTTGTTTGTCTAAATACAAAAATGACATTATGTAGATGTAGTGTATGTATTGTGCTTTCTCACTTTTTAAGATCAACCTTTTCATTGGTAGTTTGTTTTTAATTCACATTTTTGACACAGAGAACCAGGGACGTGTACAGGAATTTTGAGGGGCAGTTGCTCTGACCTGAAGAAAGGGCAAACCAACCCTCCCACAGGCTATGAAGCGTCTGGAGGAGGCTTGTGGCTGCTCATCGTATTAAATGTAATGTAATTATGAAAAATTGCCATTAGTAGGCTAAAATATGAGTCTGATTAATTAATCAATTAGCCTACACAGTATCCTCTCATCTTTATCACAATGCAACGTCTCTGTTTCACCTGCTGGTTGGCTTTTTCTTAGCCAAACCTGCAGTGATGTGCTCCCCTTTGCTGCCTCCCTGAGGGTTTTCTCTCTCTCCTGCAACCGCCTCTTTTCCGTGGGCATCACTTAACATAACACACATTACCCAAAATAGTGAGAGGATTTAGTCATTTAACCATTTTGAATGACAGAATTCATGTGGTGCATTACTTCCATCATTTATTCTGCTTGCTAAAAGCAAAACTTAGAAACTGCAGACATGTAGCTTAGTTTGCCTACCACAAAATTAGCAGCCTGTTGAAATAATGGGGTGCTTGTATGTAAGCTAGTTAGCTGTCTGATTATTTAGGCTAAACGTGGCAAACTGAACATGTATTTATGAACATTTTTATTCAATTCATAAACCTTCATGGTGATCATTTGTTATACATCTCAATCTCATCTCTTACGACAACGTCAAGACAACCGCGTCTCTTTCCACATGCAGGCTCGGGTCAGGTGCCGAGCGGTCGCGTGTATCAGCAGTGTGCACTGATCGCAAGGCCCCGGGAAGCGGCGAAGTCCGGGCGGGAGGCGCTGTAAAGCACGCAGCCAGGGCGGCGTGCCACCTTCGCCTGGAGCCTTTCCTGACCGACCCAGAGCCGGTGTGCGGCGCACTGCCGCAGAGGAAATGCGCCCGGCGGGGGCCAGCGACACCCGGGAAGAGGTCCCGCGAGGGGATCCTCCCGCACCGGGCGGCCGTCCCTTGCCCACCAAGTTGAATCCCCGGGCGGACCGCGGACACCACCCGTTTACCTCTAAACGGTTTCACGTCCTCTTGAACGCTCTCTTCAAAGTTCTTTTCAACTTTCCCTTACGGTACTTGTTGACTATCGGTCTCGTGCCGGTATTTAGCCTTAGATGGAGTTTACCACCCGCTTTGGGCTGCATTCCCAAACAACCCAACTCTGAGAATACCAGACCCCGGTGAGCGGAGGCGGGCTCATGGAGCTCCGGTGACCACCGCTCGCAAACCTGTCCGGCTCGTGAGTGAATGAGGCTGCTTTTATTTTAGGAAAAATGTTTTGAGTGGCGATTTTTTGTTTTCGACTCGGAAGGGCAACGTCAGTCCAGGAGGGCACAGGGGCAGTTGCCCGGGCAACCTGAGCAACCTCCCTGTGCACGTCCCTGGTTGTGAAGATGCTATATGTCGCTTTGCTCTCTCCATTAAGTCGCTCCCTCTTCAGAGCGCTCTAATGAAACTACTGCACATGGCATCCGGATTGTGGAGATGTTGTGTGATTGCATCTAAGCCCTCTCTGTTTGTGGAGATCCTAAGCGGGCAACGTTTTTGGATGCATGGATGACGTTTTTGATGAGGGAACAACTTTAGAAAATGGTAGAAAGCTCCTGATCGCCTCTCTTTAATGATCGTTGTAATAAATGAATGTCTCTCACCTTCGGCATCAAAATTGTTACAGTCGGGTGAGTTACAACAGACTGCACGTCCCAGAACATTCCCGGTGCCAAGGTCCAAGCCGAAGTGTGAGGTGCCGACCGCCGGGCACAGACCGGAATCCGCACAGCCTTTGTACTGTCGTGGGCTGGTGGTGAAACCGTCGTACACTGAGGAGAGAAAACACAGAAGAGTTTAGGAACATCTCACAGACACCTCAGCTCACCTGTTCTCTCTTCTTATTTTTGATACTAATTTAGAATTTATTATTACATTTCTGCTTTTTCTTTTTGTTATTATTGTGATGCGTGAGCTGCTGAGTCCATATAACTTCCCTTGTGGATCAATAAAGTTTGTCTAAGTCTTATTAGAATGTAACGTGAGCACAATTTGTAGGGCGTATTAAAGCTGCACTGCGTAACTTTTCTCATGGAGGGTCCTGCTTGTCTCTAGGGAGATGTTATTGCTGCGCCTGGAATGTTCCACAGTATGACATTAAACACATCCATCTAGCATTTATTCATTATGGGTGTTTCTGTTGCTCAAAAATACAATGATTCTTTATGTGAATAGGGCTGCCTCTCCACAGATCTGACCTGTAATGTAGCGTAGTACTTGTGAACTGCACTTTTATTCATCTGTTTCTGAAACTTTAAACCACACACTTTGTGTATTGTGTGTGTGTGTTGTGTGTTTTGTGAGTTGTGCGTGCTCACCTTGTAAGTGTGCTGAGACACACATTTCTCCAGGGTTACAGGAGGTGGAGGTCGTACCGGTGCAGTCTGCGTTTGCACAAACTCTGCAGTTCACCGTAGCAGTAGTAGCAGTTGGAGGCATAGTTGTAGTAGTAGGAGGAGTTGTAGTAATAGTTGGAGGCATAGTTGTAGTAGTAGGAGGAGGAGTTGTAGTAGTAGTTGGAGTCATAGTCGTAGGTATAGGGACGGGGGTGTTGCAGGTGGTGCCCTCACAGCAGGTATGTTGACTGTCGAGCGTCCCAAAGGTGGAGAGCATAGGGGCAAGTATGGCCACACTTGACCCGCACAGGTTCGGGGAGGAGCACCCAAGGACGTTGGTGGGGCTGGTGGACCCCGTTGGCGTTACTGTGGGAGACAGAGAGTACTTTTACTACTACTGCTACTTCTACTGTAGTACAGGTGGAGTCGGACATCAACCTGGGCTATGGGGTACGGCAATCAGAGGGCCCCTGGGCTATGGGGGTCTGAGTCAGACCTACAATTTCTGCATTGAGTGTTCACTAAAGTGTTCACTAAAGTGTTCACTAAAGTGTTCACTAAAGGCCTGTGTGCTGTCAGGGCCCATGTGAGTTTTTTGTTGTTGCTCTGGACCCCCAAATGTGTGTCTCTGGGCCTGGTACCTAAGGCCTGGAAGCAGCGGTTCTCCAGGCTGTTGCAGTTCAGCAGCGTGGCGCAGGTGTCGGTCACATCGTCACATCTGTTGCAGATCAGAGTCCCGGCTCCAGGGGTGTCCGGTGCTGAAAGAAAGAACATGCCAGTAAATAAACTGTACCAGCTAAAACATATCTATTTTTTATTACTCTATTTTATATTTGATTTTATTTTTACTTGTACATTTACATTTTTTAAAAATATTCCTTTCTCTTTGTTATTAAACTGTATTATATTGTGATGTGTGAGCTCCTGTGTCCAAGTCATTTCCCTTTTGTTTGTCTAAATACAAAAATGACATTATGTAGATGTAGTGTATGTATTGTGCTTTCTCACTTTTTAAGATCAACCTTTTCATTGGTAGTTTGTTTTTAATTCACATTTTTGACACAGAGAACCAGGGACGTGTACAGGAATTTTGAGGGGCAGTTGCTCTGACCTGAAGAAAGGGCAAACCAACCCCCCCACAGGCTATGAAGCGTCTGGAGGAGGCTTGTGGCTGCTCATCGTATTAAATGTAATGTAATTATGAAAAATTGCCATTAGTAGGCTAAAATATGAGTCTGATTAATTAATCAATTAGCCTACACAGTATCCTCTCATCTTTATCACAATGCAACGTCTCTGTTTCACCTGCTGGTTGGCTTTTTCTTAGCCAAACCTGCAGTGATGTGCTCCCCTTTGCTGCCTCCCTGAGGGTTTTCTCTCTCTCCTGCAACCGCCTCTTTTCCGTGGGCATCACTTAACATAACACACATTACCCAAAATAGTGAGAGGATTTAGTCATTTAACCATTTTGAATGACAGAATTCATGTGGTGCATTACTTCCATCATTTATTCTGCTTGCTAAAAGCAAAACTTAGAAACTGCAGACATGTAGCTTAGTTTGCCTACCACAAAATTAGCAGCCTGTTGAAATAATGGGGTGCTTGTCTGTAAGCTAGTTAGCTGTCTGATTATTTAGGCTAAACGTGGCAAACTGAACATGTATTTATGAACATTTTTATTCAATTCATAAACCTTCATGGTGATCATTTGTTATACATCTCAATCTCATCTCTTACGACAACGTCAAGACAACCGCGTCTCTTTCCACATGCAGGCTCGGGTCAGGTGCCGAGCGGTCGCGTGTATCAGCAGTGTGCACTGATCGCAAGGCCCCGGGAAGCGGCGAAGTCCGGGCGGGAGGCGCTGTAAAGCACGCAGCCAGGGCGGCGTGCCACCTTCGCCTGGAGCCTTTTCCTGACCGACCCAGAGCCTTTCCTGACCCTCTGCGGCAGTGCGCCGCAGAGGAAATGCGCCTGGCGGGGGCCAGCGACACCCGGGGAGAGGTCCCGCGAGGGGATCCTCCCGCACCGGGCGGCCATCCCTTGCCCACCAAGTTGAATCCCCGGGCGGACCGCGGACACCACCCGTTTACCTCTAAACGGTTTCACGTCCTCTTGAACGCTCTCTTCAAAGTTCTTTTCAACTTTCCCTTACGGTACTTGTTGACTATCGGTCTCGTGCCGGTATTTAGCCTTAGATGGAGTTTACCACCCGCTTTGGGCTGCATTCCCAAACAACCCGACTCTGAGAATACCAGACCCCGGTGAGCGGAGGCGGAGGCGGGCTCATGGAGCTCCGGTGACCACCGCTCGCAAACCTGTCCGGCTCGTGAGTGAATGAGGCTGCTTTTATTTTAGGAAAAATGTTTTGAGTGGCGATTTTTTTTTTCGACTCGGAAGGGCAACGTCAGTCCAGGAGGGCACAGGGGCAGTTGCCCGGGCAACCTGAGCAACCTCCCTGTGCACGTCCCTGGTTGTGAAGATGCTATATGTCGCTTTGCTCTCTCCATTAAGTCGCTCCCTCTTCAGAGCGCTCTAATGAAACTACTGCACATGGCATCCGGATTGTGGAGATGTTGTGTGATTGCATCTAAGCCCTCTCTGTTTGTGGAGATCCTAAGCGGGCAACGTTTTTGGATGCATGGATGACGTGGCGTGTTTTTGATGAGGGAACAACTTTAGAAAATGGTAGAAAGCTCCTGATCGCCTCTCTTTAATGATCGTTGTAATAAATGAATGTCTCTCACCTTCGGCATCAAAATTGTTACAGTCGGGTGAGTTACAACAGACTGCACGTCCCAGAACATTCCCGGTGCCAAGGTCCAAGCCGAAGTGTGAGGTGCCGACCGCCGGGCACAGACCGGAATCCGCACAGCCTTTGTACTGTCGTGGGCTGGTGGTGAAACCGTCGTACACTGAGGAGAGAAAACACAGAAGAGTTTAGGAACATCTCACAGACACCTCAGCTCACCTGTTCTCTCTTCTTATTTTTGATACTAATTTAGAATTTATTATTACATTTCTGCTTTTTCTTTTTGTTATTATTGTGATGCGTGAGCTGCTGAGTCCATATAACTTCCCTTGTGGATCAATAAAGTTTGTCTAAGTCTTATTAGAATGTAACGTGAGCACAATTTGTAGGGCGTATTAAAGCTGCACTGCGTAACTTTTCTCATGGAGGGTCCTGCTTGTCTCTAGGGAGATGTTATTGCTGTGCCTGGAATGTTCCACAGTATGACATTAAACACATCCGTTTAGCATTTATTCATTATGGGTCTTTCTGTTGCTCAAAAATACAATGATTCCTTATGTGAATAGGGCTGCCTCTCCACAGATCTGACCTGTAATGTAGCGTAGTACTTGTGAACTGCACTTTTATTCATCTGTTTCTGAAACTTTAAACCACACACTTTGTGTATTGTGTGTGTGTTGTGTGTTTTGTGAGTTGTGCGTGCTCACCTTGTAAGTGTGCTGAGACACACATTTCTCCAGGGTTACAGGAGGTGGAGGTCGTACCGGTGCAGTCTGCGTTTGCACAAACTCTGCAGTTCACCGTAGCAGTAGTAGCAGTTGGAGGCATAGTTGTAGTAGTAGGAGGAGTTGTAGTAATAGTTGGAGGCATAGTTGTAGTAGTAGGAGGAGGAGTTGTAGTAGTAGTTGGAGTCATAGTCGTAGGTATAGGGACGGGGGTGTTGCAGGTGGTGTCCTCACAGCAGGTATGTTGACTGTCGAGCGTCCCAAAGGTGGAGAGCATAGGGGCAAGTATGGCCACACTTGACCCGCACAGGTTCGGGGAGGAGCACCCAAGGACGTTGGTGCGGGTGGTGGACCCCGTTGGCGTTACTGTGGGAGACAGAGAGTACTTTTACTACTACTGCTACTTCTACTGTAGTACAGGTGGAGTCGGACATCAACCTGGGCTATGGGGTACGGCAATCAGAGGGCCCCTGGGCTATGGGGGTCTGAGTCAGACCTACAATTTCTGCATTGAGTGTTCACTAAAGTGTTCACTAAAGTGTTCACTAAAGTGTTCACTAAAAGCCTGTGTGCTGTCAGGGCCCATGTGAGTTTTTTTTGTTGTTGCTCTGGACCCCCAAATGTGTGTCTCTGGGCCTGGTACCTAAGGCCTGGAAGCAGCGGTTCTCCAGGCTGTTGCAGTTCAGCAGTGTGACGCAGGTGTCGGTCACATCGTCACATCTGTTGCAGATCAGAGTCCCGGGTCCAGGGGTGTCCGGTGCTGAAAGAAAGAACATGCCAGTAAATAAACTGTACCAGCTAAAACATATCTATTTTTTATTATTCTATTTTATATTTGATTTTATTTTTACTTGTACATTTACATAAAGAAAAAATATTCCTTTCTCTTTGTTATTAAACTGTATTATATTGTGATGTGTGAGCTCCTGTGCCCAAGTCATTTCCCTTTTGTTTGTCTAAATACAAAAATGACATTATGTAGATGTAGTGTATGTATTGTGCTTTCTCACTTTTTAAGATCAACCTTTTCATTGGTAGTTTGTTTTAATTCACATTTTTGTCACAGAGAACACATTTAGATCACCATGTTAGCGTCTGCTGTTGTGAAGATGCTATATGTCGCTTTGCTCTCTCCATTAAGTTGCTCCCCCTTCAGAGCGCTCTAATGAAACTACTGCACATGGCATCTGGATTGTGGAGATGTTGTGTGATTGTGTCTAAGCCCTCTCTGTTTGTGGAGATCCTAAACGTTTTTGGATGCATGGATGACCTGGCGTGTTTTTGATGAGGGAACAACTTTAGAAAATGGTAGAAAGCTCCTGATCGCCTCTCTTTAATGATCGTTGTAATAAATGAATGTCGCTCACCTGCGGCATCAAAATTGTTACAGTTGGGTGAGTTACAACAGACTGCACGTCCCAGAACATTCCCGGTGCCAAGGTCCAAGCCGAAGTGTGAGGTGCCGACCGCCGGGCACAGACCGGAATCCGCACAGCCTTTGTACTGTCGTGGGCTGGTGGTGGAACCGTCGTACACTGAGGAGAGAAAACACAGAAGAGTTTAGGAACATCTCACAGACACCTCAGCTCACCTGTTCTCTCTTCTTATTTTTGATACTAATTTAGAATTTATTATTACATTTCTGCTTTTTCTTTTTGTTATTATTGTGATGCGTGAGCTGCTGAGTCCATATAACTTCCCTTGTGGATCAATAAAGTTTGTCTAAGTCTTATTAGAATGTAACGTGAGCACAATTTGTAGGGCGTATTAAAGCTGCACTGCGTAACTTTTTTCATGGAGGCTCCTGCTTGTCTCTAGGGAGATGTTATTGCTTTGCCTGGAATGTTCCACAGTATGACATTAAACACATCCGTTTAGCATTTATTCATTATGGGTCTTTCTGTTGCTCAAAAATACAATGATTCCTTATGTGAATAGGGCTGCCTCTCCACAGATCTGACCTGTAATGTAGCGTAGTGTTGTGACTAAGGTTCCAAAGGGGCGGAAAATTTCCGGAAAGTTTCCGGAAAATTTCCATGGAAACTTTGGCGTGGGAATTTTGGGAATTTTCAAATTGGTAACTTTGCACATTAGTTTTGGGAATTTATGACAATTATTGTGAGTCATATACAAACATAAACATAAACATTTTATTTTGTCATCAGCAGCATTATTGTAAAAGACAATTAAAACACACGACTCACAGGATTTATCTGGTTTCTCAGTAAGCTAGCTCTAGCACATTTTGCGGTAGCTAGCATCATAAGATAACTTCTTCTGTGAAATGGCGCAAATCTAGTTTAACAGTAAGCTAGCACGATATTAATTTTTTTCTACTTTTCTACTTTAATATTCTTTAATATATAGATCTTTAATATATAGATCAAACATAATCTACTTCATGATACCCTCAGAACGTACTTGACTGCATGTAGTCCTCTTGCTGAAATGTCTGGCCTCAGTAGCGTATTTGCTGTGAGCTCAGAAAAGTAGCTTTAGCTCTTCAGAATTCTAGTGCATGTGATTAAGGAATGTAAAATGCATGTAGAGGGTGTGTCTCGATGGCTCTGCACAAAATAGTGTCCTACTTTATTCACAGAAATTTCATTATTTTAGCCAAGATTATGCTACAATATTTTTTCTACCAACTATATTGATGCCCCTAACCTTCCACTTTGATAATTCCCAGTTTAATCCCATTAATTCCCCAAAAATCCTGTTAATTCCCAAAAATTCCCATGGAAGGTTTCCAACTTTGAAAATTCCCAGAATTTTGCAACCCTAGTTGTGAACTGCACTTTTATTCATCTGTTTCTGAAACTTTAAACCACACACTTTGTGTATTGTGTGTGTGTTGTGTATTATGTGTGTTGTGAGTTGTGCGTGCTCACCTTGTAAGTGTGCTGAGACACACATTTCTCCAGGGTTACAGGAGGTGGAGGTCGTACTGGTGCAGTCTGCGTTTGCACAAACTCTGCAGTTCACCGCAGAAACTGGCAGAGACCAGAAAAAACAGGTCATAACTTAAACAAGACCAGGTCTAAATAGCATCTGGACTAAACCGGGACTTCAGTGTAGTGAAGCCTGCAGTGAGCGCTACCTTGGAGAAACAAAACAGCCACTTCACAGGAGGATGTACCAACACAGACGAGAGAGCCAGAGTAGACCTCAGTCTGCCGTACATCTCCACCTAAAAGGACCTCAGTCTGCTGTACATCTCCACCTAAAAGGACCTCAGTCTGCTGTACATCTCCACCTAAAAGGACCTCAGTCTGCCGTACATCTCCACCTAAAAGGACCTCAGTCTGCCGTACATCTCCATCTAAAAGGACCTCAGTCTGCCGTACATCTCCATCTAAAAGGACCTCAGTCTGCCGTACATCTCCACCTAAAAGCCACGGGCCACTCCTTTGAGGACAGTGAGGTCCAGATCTTGGCCAGAGAAAAGAACTGGTTTGAGAGGGGAGTTAAAGAGGCTATTTTTGTCAAGAAAGAGAATCCTTCCTTGAACAGAAATGGAGGTCTCAAACATCATTTGTCTCCATCTTTAACTCTAATCAAAACAAAGAAAACAATAGGGCAGCAGGACCCACACTCCACTTCCACTGCAGATCTAACAGGCCCTCCTAACTAACACAAACTGTAAACAAGTAGGTGTGGTAGTCTGAGTCATTTCATTGTAGTGAGCGCCCCCTTCAGGCAGATATAGGCAGTGTCCACCAGCGTCTGATCAGAACTGAAGAAGCAGCTTGGATGAGCTGAGAAATGGATTCCACCAAATAAACTTTTGTCCAGTCGACAAATTGAGTTTCTCCTTTTGCCATAAACCAGGACTAGACCAGGTCTAAACCACGTCAGAACTAAACCAGGACGAGACCAGAATAAAACACACTCGGCGTTACTAAACAGCTGCTGAACACATTTCACCACCATAACAAGAGTTTTATAAACTTTGCCTGTATTTAGCACGTTATCTTGTTTTTAGAAGCTTTTGTTTGTATTTAAAACAAGGAAAATTATTGCATTATAATAACAAGAAAACAAAAACTTTATCTTTTAAAAAGATAAAATCATGAAAAAGCTTCATTGATGAAGATCACGTCATGACTTAAGTCAGAGGCGTTTCATGTTACGTGTCATACTTGTATCTACAGATATAAGACAAAGCACAAGTACCTGTGTTGATGCACAGAGCCACAGACAAGGCCAAGCAGAGGAGGTTTGCTGTATTCATCTTCAGAGGAGTAAATGTGATGTTTGGAGCTGAGTCTTGGAGCTGAGCCTCTGTCCTGGGCCCCGTGTTTCTGTGGAGGATGCTGGCACTGGTGTTTTTAAGGTACCTGCTGGGTGAGCTGTGGGTGGGGTGGCTGCCTCCTCCTGGCACGGACTAATGGAATGCCCCACGCCCTGCCGGCACCTGCCACCCTGTCACCTGCCACCCCTAGGACTGATACCGGAGTATGATCTTTTCATGTCATCACACAAAGATGACATACGTTTAATTATATACTTCCCTTTTGTTTTTTATAAGATTTACACAAGCCAACAAGTCCAGGAGCATTCTTGTGTACCAAAGCAGCTCATCTGTATGTCTTTGTTATTTCCACATAATAATGATGTAGCTTTATACTGTATAATGATATAGCTTATATTATTCAATGTTCAAAGTCAGCTTTATTGTCAAAAATCATATGTACAGGTTGCACACATAGGAATTTGAAATTGCAGCGCTCCCTAGGCCCACAGTGAACATAAAACATCTGATAAACAAGACAATAAACACCATGACTAAAACATCACATATACCCGTAGCAAAAGTACAAAAGGCTTATATATAATACAAATAAGTAAAACACACATTGTGTAGCGTAATAAAGCTCAAATGTGTCATTTAAGCAGAGGTGTCATTGGGGGACGTAGGGCAGGGAGAGAGTTCAGCATGCTGACAGCTTGGTGGATGAAGCTGTCTTTCAGGTCGTTTTCACACTTGCTTTGGTCTGGACAAAATTTTTTTTTTTTTTTTTTTTTTTTTCTTTTGCTGCAGTTCGCTTTCACACTGCACTTTTTTCCCCCAAGCGAACTAAAGTCTATAAACAAAAGCATGTGTGCTGAGGTCGCTCAGCCATTGGACAGAAATGAGCCCTGTCCAAACACGGTGTCCAAACGCAGAAGGAGGAGAATAATGGTGTTACGTGCTGTTTTCAATCTCGCCTTAGCGAAATGGTTTGGTCAGTTTTTACAGTTTGCACAAATGTTTGCGCAGCATAGTGAGGTTTACACTATTTTACAATCAATTTACAAACAACGAAGACACAGGACAAGACGGAGGACAGCGCTCATGTGCGCATCAGGTTCTGAGACTTGCTCTTCACGCAAAACGTAAGTAAGCCTCGTAAGTTTCGTTTTGTTTCGTTTCGTCAGCCTCGGTTTCCTATAATGCTCGACAGACGACGGGAGCTCGTTAAGTACAAAAAGCCAACTTGCGTCGGATCGAGTCCGGTCTACATTCTCACCTCAAACGAACCGCACCAGGATGGAACCGGACCGAGACCAACATTTTTAGGTGGTCTCGGTTCGCTTGTTTGCTCCGGATCGAGACTTTTGGTTTTTATTCACACCAGCGCAAAAGGTCCGACTCAAAAGAGTAAACGAACTCTAGTTCATTTTAAATGAACCAAACAAGGCAGGTGTGAAAACGACCACAGTCTGCTGGTCTTGGCCCTGATGGTACCTCTGTAGAAGGTGCTCATGATGAAGCTGGGGCTCTGGCTCTCTTCAGCTTGTGGAGGAAGTAGAGTCGCCGTTGGGCTTTACTGGCCAGTGATGCAGTGTTCTTTGACCAGGAGAGGTCCTCAGAGATATGCACACCCAGGAACTTGGTGCTGCTTACTCTCTCCACAGCAGCCCCGGTGATGGTGAGAGGGGCGTGCTGTATGTGTGCTCTCCTGAAGTCTACTACAATCTCCTTTGTCTTCTCCACGTTCAGGGAGAGGTTGTTGTTACTGCACCACTTGACCAGGCGGCTCACCTTGCTCCTGTAGTGAGTCTCATCGTCGTTGCTGATGTGACCAACACAGTTTTATCATATGCAAACTTGATGAAGAGGTTGGAGCTGTGTGACGGCGTGCAGTCGTGGGTCAAACTTGATGAAGAGGTTGGAGGTGTGTGACGGTGTGCAGTCGTGGGTCAGCAGAATGAAGAGGAGAGGGCTCAGCACACATCCTTGGGGAGCCCCCGTGGTCAGTGTGATGGTGCTGGAGGTGTTGCTGCTGACCTGTACTGCCTGCGGTCTTCCTGTCAGGAAATCCAGCACCAGTTGCACATGGAGGTATTGATCTTCAGCTTGTCTAGTTTAATTATGAGTTGCTGGGGGACGATTGTGTTGAAGCTGAACTGAAGTCAGTGAACAGCATTCTAACATATGAGCCTCTTGTGTCCAGGTGTGTGAGGGGGTGACTGGAGGGCTGTTGAGATTGCATCATCGGTTGAGTGGTTAGACCGGTATGCAAATTGAATGGGGTCCAGGGTGGAGGGGAGAGATGTGTTGATCTGTTGCATGACTAGCCGTTCGAAGAACTTCATGAGGATGGGGGTGAGCACAACCGGACGGTAGTCATTAAGGCAGGATGGAGACGACTTCTTTGGCACGGGGATGATGGTGGAGGTTTTGAGGCATGTGGGGACAACAGCCTGGCTCAGAGATGTGTTGAAGATGTCCGTAAAGACCTCTGTGAGTTCCGCAGCACAGTCTCTCAGTACACGACCAGGGATGTTGTCCAGTCCCGGTGACAATGTCAGCACCTGGTCACCGGGAGGGGGTAGAGTCTTCTGTGACGGGGTGCTGTTGTGTGCCTCAAAGCGAGTGAAAGTTGGCTATATTGTTTTTCTAGATATTTTTAAGCTATAAATCTACCTGTAATTGAGTAAATCTAAAGTAGAGCTGTTTAATGTCCCACTGTGGAACATTCCAGAGACATGAGCAATGACATCTCCATAGAAACAAGCAGGTGATGGACTTTCCAACAGAAAAGACACACAGCGCACCTTTTAACTTTTATGTTTTGTCTTTTAATATTTTATGTTATTTTTTAAATAATTAAACAAACAATTAAAGTCTGGGATTTTGACTGACAGAAGTTAAGGACTATTCAGGTTTCAAATGATGGCAACCGCCCTCTGCGGTCAATGAAGCAATTAAAAAAAATATATCTTTTCAATCGGAAAAGTCCTCGCAAAGTTCTTCAAATCAGGAAAGAACTGTTTGTCTGAATGGGAAGGTGGGATAGTCAGTCTTACTTTCCAACACTCTGTACCAGATAGAAAACCTTGTGAAAAGCCGATTCAGAACGAACCTTGCTATCTGTAATAACATTTTGACATCTTATTGTAACTTTTGGTAGCCAACATGGGAAAGAAATGTGAACGTGAATATTCGACCATAGCCAGTGAAAACACCGATTTCCTGATACCCGCAGTGAGTCTGAGGTGAACGCTGTCATTGTGTCCTTGGGCAAGACCCTTGTCTGTATACACTGGTGTGTGTCTGAATGACTGAGTGGTTCCTTGATGTAAAGCACTTGGAGTGCCTTAAAGGTGGAAAAGTTCACTGTATAAAAGCTGTGACAAGCGCTGTATAAAAATCCAGAGCTTGGGGCTGTGGACTCTGCAGTCTGCTCCACTGAGAGGGAAGAATGGAGAGGCCACATAAAAACACCTCAAATCTGTCTTCCTCAGATCCGCTATGACCTTCGATCAGGACTGTGGACAGACAGAAGTTCTGCAGCCTTGTCTCCGTCTCTCCTCCTGTCCTTAGTCCTCCTGTCCTCAGTCCGTCTGTCCTCAGTCCTCCAGGAGCAGGACTCAGCTCTGTCTCACTATTTAAGAGCTATTTCTGCCGCTGGACTTATTTTCTCCGCTAATGCGTTTGCTCTGCTGCGCGACATGTCAACAAACATCACGACATGTAAACAAACATCACGACACGTACACAAACATCACGCCATGTAAGTAAACATCACAACATGTAAACAAACATCACGCCATGTAAACAAACATCACGACATGAAACAAACATCATGGCATGTAAACAACATCACGACACGTACACAAACATCACGACACGTACACAAACATCACGCCATGTAAAGAAACATCACTCCATGTAAGTAAACATCACGCCATGTAAGTAAACATCATGACATGTAAACAAACATCACGACACGTACACAAACATCACGACATGTAAACGAACATCACGCCATGTAAACAAACATCAAGACATTTAAACAAACATCACGACACATACACAAACATCACGCCACGTAAACAAACATCACGACACGTACACAAACATCACGACATGTAAGTAAACACTGTGACATGTAAACAAACATCACGCCATGTAAACAAACATCAGCGTGTGATGATCGGGCCGTGGCTCGGTTAGATTCTGCAGGTGTGAGTGTGGAACATAGAACCCTACACAGTCACTTTGACTCTGATGAAGACAGAAGAGAAGCACTTCACTCACACTGATGCAGAACACTTCATGAAAGTGGAATATCGAACACAAAGTGTCTCACTGACAGTTATTATGGTTTGCAATAAAAAAAGCACCTGTCCACTTTTTCATGTTGATAAGAGTAAATAATGATTCAAGGGACAAAATGTGCAATTAATTTGTAATTAATCAAGTTAATTATAACATTCATGAGATTAATCATGATTAAAAAATTTTTTATCAACTGACAACACTAGAATTTATTATTACCATTTATATAGCAAAAGGAGAAATTCATTTTGTCAACTGGACAAAGTTTATTTGGCCGAAGACATTTCGCAGCTCATCCAAGCTCCTTCTTCAGTTCTGGCTAAAGTGCTGATGGACACTGCTTATATCTGCCTGAAGGGAGGAGCTAACTACACTGAAATTACTATGAAACTATCACACCTTTTTCAGTTCATTTATATATTTTACTTTTTGTTTTTATAATATATTGTGACATGTGAGGTACTGGCAGTATCAGTAGTTGGAGGTGCAGTAGGAGATACTGCAGGTTGTGGACCATGGGAGACAGAGCCGCTGTGTCCAAGCCCATGTGCTCTGGAACACTCTGGAGCGCTCTGGAACGCTCTGGAACACTCTGGAATGCTCTGGAACACTCTGGAACACCCTGGAACACTCTGGAACACCCTGGAACACTCTGGAACACTCTGGAGCACCCTGGAAAACTCTGGAACGCTCTGGAACGCTCTGGAACGCTCTGGAACACTCTGGAACGCTCTGGAACACTCTGGAACACTCTGGAACACCCGGGAACACTCTGGAACGCTCTGGAATACTCTGGAACACCCTGGAACACTCTACACTCTGGAACACTCTCACCCTCACACTTACAAACTGCTGAAACCACTGATCAATTCAAATCACTTCTCAAAACATTTTTTTATCTGTTTTTTAATCCCACCTAACCTCACTCATGTGTTATTGTAAAGAGCTTTGAAAAGCACAATATGATATAAATAGAAGTTATTATTATAATAATAACTTCTTGTTCTGCCAGTGCCAGTAAATGCAGATACATTTTTATTATGGGTTTTGCTCTTGTTCTTTTGTTCTGTCTTTAATTACACCTGTCAGAGTTAAATACAACAGTGTGATTTTTACTGGAACACACCCCAGGTCCTGTGAGTTCTTCTCTTGCTTATCCAGTCTCCTCTTTTCTGAAAGGACGTTGTGGTTTACACTGGGAAAAATGGCATTGTTTCCGGGGATGTTTGTAGTCGTATATCCCAGGATATTCACAATATCTGTAGATATTCGGATTGACACGCTCCGGATACGTTGGTGTCAATTCTCATATACGGAGCATTTCCGAACTCCGGAATGGCACTGTGTCGACACGCTACATATCCGGTTCTCCGGATACTTACTGGATATCGTCCGTGTTTCACGTATTCACTGTTGGTATATCTCCGAATACGTCACGTTCTGGTACTGCGCTCACCTCCGGATATGTCAGGATACTCAAGCTAGCATTCACTAGGGAGCTTTATTTATTTATTTTTTTTTTAAGCATTTATAGGCTACTGTATCGTGAAACCCATAGCCTTATGACCATGCAACATTTTCATACATTTATATACCAATTATATACCAATGTTTTACAGTGTACTACTGACTAGGCGGCTGGTAACTCGGTTAATATTTTAATTATATGCCTTAGTTATTTTAAAATAGCACAGACATTGACCAAAATGACAAACAGATTAGCATTACTAAAAACTCATCACAATTACTTTGAAAAAGCTACACAGCTGACAAACTTTTCTCCCAACTTCCAGGGGTGGATAATGCCTACGAATGATTGCTGGTGCCCAGCTAGAGGTCATGGAAAAATGCAACCAATTTAAAGTATTTTTTTTTACTCAAAATACATTAACAAGTACTGTTTTACTTTTACTCAAGTAGATTTATAGATGGGTACTAATTCAGTAGGCTTTAAGCAAGTAAAGATACTTAAATCACATTTTTTCTGCATTTTTCCACCTCTGCCAATGTCACTAATACAATTTATACAACAGACAAGAATGTTTGATAAAGTTGTGTTTGATAAAGTTGTCTTTATTAATTAACCCATTTAGACCTAAAACGCCTGGGGGAAAAGGCCTGAAAATCTTAAGGGTGAGATCCTGAGGTTTTTCCTGGAAATTCAACAATGTCAACGCCTATTAAATAAGTGATTTCTCAGCCTCTGAAGCACAGAGACAAAATTCCCAAAGTATTTGAAAGCTTACACTTGTGGGTTTCATGAGAAGTGTGTATTATTATTCTACACCTTAAGAAAAAAATATAAAATAATCCAGAAACACAATAATATGGAAAAAATAAAACAAAACAGTCACAACATGTACAGTGCACAATATTTTCAAGTTTTAAGAAATAAAGAACAGCTCTTATTCAGGTCAAAACTGTAAAAAATAAAGTGTCCCAAGGCCATAAGGCAGTAAGATGAAGTGCACTACATACTGCACAGGTTACATCCCTTACATATACCAGCGATAGTGCTTGCCAAAGCACTCAATGTGCAGAGGTAGTTTGCACTGTTTGCATCCAAAGACTGTTGGCCGACCTACTTTCTCATTCTCTGGGACCAGTTGACATTCCCGGCACAGCTTGCGCTTGTCATATATCTTTCCACAGTCATGTTGTGGAGGTGGTGTGGCTACTATGGCCCCCAAACTTCCTACAGTCGGGTGGAGGAGGAGGAAGAGAAGATGAAGGAGGAGAGGTCACAGGAACAGCCCTTGTTGTCACTGGTGTGATAAGCTCCTCTGCCAAGTCCTCCAGCCAGTTCTTGTACCCTCTGTACTTTCTGCTGAAGGCAGGTCTTGCAGCGATGTATGCATTGTGGCAGGACACAGACAAGAAGAAGAAAAACACTCGCCTCCACCACTTCTTCGTTCGATGCTGGAACCCATAGTAGCCAACCATTTGATCAAGCAGATCGACGCCTGGAACACACAGCACACATTACACACTCACAAGGCAACAGTGGAAATAAACATAATAAATAATTATATAGTCACATATTTTGCCATAAAACCAAAAAGGCAAACAAACCTTTCATATTTTTTTGATAATCTGCAAGGCAAGCTGGCACTTCCACCTGTTGCTGGATGGCTGAATTGACTGAAAATGCAGAAACAGACACAGGAAAGTCACCTTGGATGAAAGTATAATATAAAACAGCATAATTTACATTGTACTGTGGCTTTGTGAGATATTCGGTCTATTGTAAATAAGATGGCACCGCAAACTATGTGTATGTGATGAATAAAAATATTATGTATTTTTTAAATGTCTACAGGTACTGTAAATTACATTGTTCTCTTGTGTTACAGCTTGTATTTGTATGATGGTATGCATGTATCTATTTTTGTATTATATTTGTATGCATGATTATGGTTGAATAAAATTTCAATGCATAATACCAATACCTCTCTCATCATTATGCCCAAAGATGTAAACGTGAAATGCTACATAATTAGAAAAAATGTAATTTGCACTGATAATATTAATAATCACCGTTTGTTATTACATAATTATCACAATCAATCAGTATTTTAGTTCTTACCTCCATATAGCATAGAATCTGCCATGGCGTCAGAGAACTGAGTCTTGACGAGATTTTTGGTGTGTCTCCAATAATCTCTCTGTGCAGGCAGAACAAGTAGACCCATGCCGATAGCCCAATAAATGTCTTCATTTCAGGGACAGTTACATTCGACCACTTAAGCGTTTTTGCCCTCGCTGGAGTGTGATCACGTTCGGTCTGTTCACGGTAAATATTTGTCTCTTTAATGAGATGCGCCCAAAGTTCGTCTGTGAAAATGTGATTGAATACCTTTAACTTTAACTCCCGGCGTGCGGTTGAATGGAGTTCTGCTTCTTTCAGATACTGCAGGTCATCGTCATCAAGGAGGTCCTTGGCCACCTGAAGCCGCTGCTTGAAAAGCTACACAGAAGAGGGCAATATTAAGCAACACATTTCAAAAGAATGTAGAATGCAGACCTACCTGAATTTCAATGCTTGCACCCAAATAATAGTTCATGGCAGCCAGGAAGAATTTCACAACCATCAACTGGATTTTTTTTTCTTTGGTCAAGCAGTGATCAAAGATAGTGATGCCAGCAAAAAATAAAGGGGGGAAAAAAGGCACTTGAGTTGATTTACTGTAAAAAGTCCAAAACAATCTTTTATGTGGGCTAATAAAATCACCAATGTGAATCAGCCCTACGGCCTCAATCAGGGTGTGATGCCAGTGTGAGGTGTGTTGGGGGTTGTTTTACCTACCCGGTCACGTCGGCTGTTCATTTTTTTCTTCTTTACTTCATCGGTCCTCCCAGCTAGGTCCATTTTTGGGGGGGCCTTCAGGTGTTCATAGAACCTATTTCAAGCTTCTGCAAGACAGTAAAAAGTAGAGTTAACAGACTTTTGAGTGATTGAGTAGACCTTATTAATCCCCAAAGGGGAAATTATGCCACCTGACCATTCATACAACATATACACACGCAATAGTAAGACAATGACACAAGTTAGTGTAACAGATAAAAAATAAAGAGCTAAAAATAAATAAGTGATATCCCATCATAGAAATACAAAAAGAACCACAACATTAAAATAGTGCTCAGCTATTGTTGAAAAGTCTGATTGCTGCAGGAACAAAAGACCTCCTAAATCTAGTGGAGCACCTAGGTAGGAGGAGCCTTTGGCTCCTACCACGTTTAGTGAACATGATGTACAGTGGGTGGTCATCCTTACACTTCTCCCTATTCACCTCTCAATCACCCACTCCTTTAAGATTTGCTCCACAGTACTAAAACACACCAGTGATGGACCCTGCTTTCTTTATAAGCGTAAGTGTTAGATTGTGTGTATCATGCCTCTCTGAGGTTCATCACAAACTGTAACCCTCGCACACACCACTGTGAACTTTACACACGTGTGGGCTGGCCAGCATTGGAGACTCGTAGGCTCACTCACTGGTATATGTTCATTTATAAGGGTATCCACTGCAGTTCCCCAAGCCCACGGTGAAAGCACCTCACCCGTGCCTGAATAAGAAAAAATCATTATACAACTGCCATATGTGTTCAACATACAGTGAATCGAAATTTTGTTTCTCTCTGGCCAGGTAGTGCAAAAAGACAGTGTACAAAATACCAGACAAAACACAACAAAAACTATCTAAGACAGAGATCTAAAGTTAAAACTAAAGTCTACGGTCTAAAATCTTAAACAGTGCAACATAATAAATAAATATTGTATGTGGTTAAGACGACCAATATAGAAAGAAACAGTGGATAATGATGTCAGCCTAGTTATGGGACACATACATGAGTCCAGTTTGTGTCCTAACACACAATCAAGTGTTACTGCCAACTCCAAAGGGACTTTGTGGTTATCCTGGGTCATGCGGGAGCGTTGCTGCTGCATCATGGCATCCTGCATGGTCCTCAGTTCCTTTCTCAGGTCATCCACTGAACTGCGAAGGTCACCGATTGCCCTGCAGCATTCAGAAACATTAATTTCAACATCTCATTGTCTTTTGTAATGTTTGCGATGTATCTTAGGGCAAAAGCAATGATTATACAAATCTGTTTTGTCACACACATGTTTAAAAGGTAGTTTATTTCCAGAATGCATGCTGCTCATTCACAAATGTTACCTTTTCATGAATACTTACCACCACCATCAAATTCTAAGTATTAATTTTGACTGGGAAAGGAAAGAAATCTTTTCCACGTCTGTCATTTTAAATTTCCAGTAAAAGGCATTTTTTAATCTGCAGAACTACTTTGGTCATACTAGTAACTATAATTTTATTTATTACTTACTTGGTCATACTAGTAACTATAATTGTATTACTTATTTACTTTGACTAAATATTAATGAAAAGATTTTGGAGCAGCAATATGTATTTACCTACTCTGGCCACAATCCTACATATTACCTTCAAGTCTCCTGGCGCCTCTAAAACCCACCCAACTTCACAAAGCCCCCAGTTGGTTTGTATGGTAATGGACTAAGAAATAGCGTATTTTTACCTACAGATTATTTCGCTAAACACTTGGGTGGGAAACCTATGTAGGCTAGCTGCTACAAAAAGATAGATCGCAGTGTCACGCTAGCTAGAAGGCTACATTTAGCTAGCAGATTACTCTCCATTTTTACACAAGTGGGATTTTGAAATTCATCCCCTGCGTATGTTGAAAATCAGACATCGACGCCATTACATGTTATACATTCATATTACTGATGATACATTATGTCCCAATCATTCCATCAACCAGCTTGTCATCCCACGTTATCAACAAATGGCAGGCTAACTGTGTAGCTAACGCCAAACATTCACCCGCCAAATAGCAATTCTGATATTTCAACTTACCTTAAAACATCTCTGATAGTGGGATTGTTCACCTCCTCATCAAAACGTGACCGCAAACTTGTCCACCAGGAGCACGGCTAACATTGCTGCGTTTCCCAATTCAGTGTGGTGACTCAGTCTGCAGTCGAGGCGGCGCATACTCGCTCAGCCCTGAGGGCAGTCCGGGGATCACATGGGCGTGTAGCGAGCTGGCTACAGAGAGACACGAGTGCCAAAATATCTCCGGATACGAACAGATATTGTACCCAGTGAAATCCGGAGTCCAAATACGTCAATATTTTCATGGATTCTCAAGAAATAAGGATATGGTGAAAAACTGGTCCGGATATGTGGCGTGTCATATAAAATATCCAGTCCAAACACATCCGGATTCTAGCTTATTTTGCCCAGTGTTAGCCCCGTAAACTGTATATAAATGAACATAGCTATCCCTCTAACCGGCTCCATAAACTCTGGCTCAAATTGACTTTACATTGAAAAATCATCGCCCCTCTCTCTGTAAATGCTGCTGTGGCCTCGTCATTTTGGTTGTAAAATGTTCCTATTAACCAGTGACGTGCAGTCAGGTGAGGCCTCACCTGTCGTCACAGAGAAAAAAAGTAAAATGAAAAAAGAATGGTTATATTTTCCAATGATTTGTACTATAAAGTTATTTTCTATATAACTTTGCCATTTTAGTTATTTTTCTATTCAAAATGGCTGAATATGAACTTTTACCGTTCAAATAGACTTTGGGTTTGGGTACAGTAGCTCACTCATCAAATATAATATACAAAATAGTGGTCTTGGTCTCCATTGACGGACTGTGCTGTAGCTCAGCAGTGACAGATCCTGCGCTAAAGCGGCGGTGAAAAGGCGCCGGGTTAAAGCGACGGTGAAAAGGTGCCGGGTTAAAGCGACGGTGAAAAGGCGCCGGGTTAAAGCGGCGGTGAAAAGGCTCCGGGTTAAAGCGGCGGTGAAAAGGCGCTGGGTTAAAGCAATGGTGAAAAGGCGCCGGGTCAAGCTCGTAGTTCCCTGGCCTCATGGTAGAGGCGCTCGTGAGCCCAGGGATTCTTCTGCAACTCCTGGAGCAGCAGATTAGAATAAGCGACACAAGATACAATTTAGAGTTAGCAAGTCAAGTTTAATAATCCGTTCACTTTTTTCTTCTTGTCTGGCCCGACTTTTTAAATGGAGGAAGATTTTCTTAAACTGGACTTTGTGTCGAAGCTGGAGGTTATAATTAAAGGAAGACCAACGCCGGAGCTAAAGGGTTTGCTCCAGACTACGGGACGAAAGACTCGCACTTTTCAAACAGCGTGGGAAGAAATAGTCTTTTCTGCTTTTCCTTCTTTTCTCAAACTGCTGTGACGATGTCTGGACTCAGATGGATTTTGTGACCTGAAAAATTTGCAAAGAAGCCTCATTAAACATGAGCGGTCCACCGCTCACATTCAGAGCCAGAATTTTTTTTTTTTTACGAGCTCCAGTCACTTACAGATTTGTAAATCTGATTGTGACGACGTCAGTTCCTCACCAGCCATAACCATCCATTTTAGTCCATAAATACACAATACAAAGACATTTTAATTGTTTCTTTAATTATTTTTATGAAATACTGCATATATGACAAAAATAAATACAATTTCCTTCAAATTTCATTTTTTTCCCCCTTCGGTTCACAGTTTTACATTTCTTTGGTTTAAATGTTTCAGAACAGAGCGCAGATAATCAGGCCAAAGACAGAAGAAAGCAGAGTCACTGTCGTCATAGACTCAGCGGACGAAGATGCGGTAGTTGTAACATCAGTATTAGTGCCAGTTGGGGCTGCAGTAATAGTAGTTGTAACATCAGTATTAGTGCCAGTTGGGGCTGCAGTAATAGTAGTTGTAACATCAGTATTAGTGCCAGTTGGGGCTGCAGTAATAGTAGTTGTAACATCAGTATTAGTGCCAGTTGGGGCTGCAGTAATAATAGTTGTAACATCAGTATTAGTGCCAGTTGGGGCTGCAGTAATAGTAGTTGTAACATCAGTATTAGTGCTTGTTGGGGCTGCAGTAATAGTAGTTGTAACATCAGTATTAGTGCCTGTTGGGGCCGCAGTAATAGTAGTTGTAACATCAGTATTAGTGCCTGTTGGGGCCGCAGTAATAGTAGTTGTAACATCAGTATTAGTGCCTGTTGGGGCCACAGAAGTAGTGGTAGTATCTTCAATAATTACAGTAGTAGTAATAGTTGGAGTGGTGGTAACAATAGTTGGAGTCAGAGTTGTAGTAGGAGGAGTTGTAGTAGTAGTTGGAGGCATAGTTGTAGTAGTAGTTGGAGGCATAGTTGTAGTAGTAGGAGGAGGCATAGTTGTAGTAGTAGTTGGAGTCATAGTCGTAGGTATAGGGACGGGGGTGTTGCAGGTGGTGCCCTCACAGCAGGTATGTTGACTGTCGAGCGTCCCAAAGGTGGAGAGCATAGGGGCAAGTATAGTCGCACTTGACCCGCACAGGTTCGGGGAGGAGCACCCAAGGACGTTGGTGGGGCTGGTGGACCCCGTTGGCGTTACTGTGGGAGACAGAGAGTACTTTTACTATTACTGCTACTTCTACTGTAGTACAGGTGGAGTCGGACATCAACCTAAAAACTAAACTCAAAGCCAAACAAAAAACAACCAAGATGGCGGTGCGGACACACGCAGCGGCTGCTCTCGGTCCCAACGTTACAGTGTTTTTGTGTGTTTAATCGTGTAAACAACGTTGTTTTTGTTCGTCGGCGTCTTTGTCATGTGAGCTTCCTCAAAGGCGCAGATTTCTGCTTATTCTGTTTCTGCTCAACATTATCAGAAACAACGCTACAAACAACTCGTACGTCAAAGGGCTACGGGACACACAAAGAAAGAAGAAAGAAAGAAAGAAAGAAAGCTATGCCTTTATTAGTCCCACAGTGGGGAAATTCCAGTTCTGCATTTAACCCATCCTGTTATCAGGAGCAGTGAGCAGCACATTACTGCGCCCGGGGACCATCTCCATGATCTTCTTGCTTCGGCTTGGTCAGGACCAAAGCTGGAGGTACCTATGGTGCATGTTTTGGGTTGGTGGGGGAAACCGGAGTGCCCGGAGGAAACCCACCCAGACACGGGGAGAACATGCAAATTCCACACAGAAAGGCTCGGGTGACCCAGGGATCGAACCCAGACCATGCATGCAAACTCCACACAGAAAACACACAGAAAGGTCTGGGCGACCCGGGGATCGAACCCGGAACCTTCTTGCTGTGAAGCATGAGTACTACCCACTCAGCCACCGTGCTGCCACGTGGTCTGCTCCGGAACCTCTCACCATCGCCCACCCCCACTCCTAGATCTCGCCCACAGAGGAAACAGAAGCGGGGTAAAGGGGAGGGGGGGGGGGGGCATCCGGAACAGGCTAGCTGCTAACCCACACAAGCCGGCGCTCCCCACCATCGTACTGTCTAATGTACACTCGCTGGAAAATAAACTGGACCACGTACGTTTACTTCGGGCTACGCTAAAGTCAGTGAGAGAAAGTCGTGTTTTTGTATTTGTGGAAACATGGCTAAATGACAGCATCCCCGACGGCGCCATACAACTCGACCAGCTAGCATGCTACTGGGTGGACAGAGCTCTCGTCGAAGGATCAACACATCTCTCCCCTCCACCCTGGACCCCTTTCAATTTGTATACCGGTCTAACCGTTCGACCGATGAAGCAATCTCAACAGCCCTCCACTCAGCCCTCACACACCTGGACACCAGAGACTCATATGTTAGAATGCTGTTCAGTGACTTCAGTTCAGCTTCAACACAATCGTCCCCCAGCAACTCATAATTAAACTAGACAAGCTGGGGATCAACTCCTCCATGTGCAACTGGCTGCTGGATTTCCTGACAGGAAGACCGCAGGCAGTACGGGTCGGCAGCAACACCTCCAGCACCATCACACTGACCACGGGGGCTCCCCAAGGATGTGTGCTGAGCCCCCTCCTCTTCACTCTGCTGACCCACGACTGCACACCGTCACACAGCTTCAACCTCTTCATCAAGTTTGCGGATGATAAAACAAAGCGATGCCAATTGCGATGTCAGAGGGCCTCTATTCTCTAGGATCTTATGACTACTCACACTGTTATAGAGCATATCTGAAGAGAACCGAGAGAGAAGGGTGATATGAATTGGGTGGGGGATGGGGGGCAATCAGAAGGCCCCTGGGCTCTGGGGGTCTGAGTCAGACCTACAATTTCTGCATTGAGTGTTCACTAAAGTGTTCACTAAAGTGTTCACTAAAGGCCTGTCTGCTGTCAGATCTCATGTGAGTTTTTTTGTTGTTGCCCCCAAATGTGTGTCTCTGGGCCTGGTACCTAAGGTCTGGAAGCAGCGGTTCTCCAGGCTGTTGCAGTTCAGCAGCGTGTCGCAGGTGTCGGTCACACCGTCACATCTGTTGCAGATCAGAGTCCCGGCTCCAGGGGTGTCCGGTGCTGAAAGAAAGAACATGCCAGTAAATAAACTGTACCAGCTAAAACATATATATTTTTTATTACTCTATTTTATATGTGACTTTTACTTGTACATTTACATTTAAAAAAATATGCCTTTCTCTTTGTTATTAAACTGTATTATATTGTGATGTGTGAGCTCCTGTGTCCAAGTCATTTCCCTTTTGTTTGTCTAAATACAAAAATGACATTATGTAGATGTAGTGTATGTATTGTGTGCTTTCTCACTTTTTAAGATCAACCTTTTCATTGGTAGTTTGTTTTTATTCACGTTTTTGTCACAGAGAACACATTTAGATGACCATGTTAGCGTCTGCTGTTGTGAAGATGCTATATGTCGCTTTGCTCTCTCCATTAAGTCGCTCCCCCTTCAGAGCGCTCTAATGAAACTACTGCACATGGCATCTGGATTGTGGAGATGTTGTGTGATTGCGTCTAAGCCCTCTGTTTGTGGAGATACTAAACGTTTTTGGATGCATGGATGACGTGGCGTGTTTTTGATGAGGGAACAACTTTAGAAAATGGTAGAAAGCTCCTGATCGCCTCTCTTTAATGATCGTTGTAATAAATGAATGTCTCTCACCTGCGGCATCAAAATTGTTACAGTCAGGTGAGTTACAACAGACTGCACGTCCCAGAACATTCCCCGTGCCAAGGTCCAAGCCGAAGTCTGAGGTGCCGACCGCCGGGCACAGACCGGAATCCGCACAGCCTTTGTACTGTCGTGGGCTGGTGGTGGAACCGTCGTACACTGAGGAGAGAAAACACAGAAGAGTTTAGGAACATCTCACAGACACCTCAGCTCACCTGTTCTCTCTTCTTATTTTTGATAGTAATTTAGAATTTATTATTACATTTCTACTTTTTCTTTTTGTTATTATTGTGATGCGTGAGCTGCTGAGTCTATATAACTTCCCTTGTGGATCAATAAAGTTTGTCTAAGGTCGTTTTCACACCTGCCTTGTTTGGTTCGTTTAAAACGAACCAGAGTTCATTTGCTCCTTTGATTCGGACCTTTTGGGCTGGTGTGAATAAAAAACAAAAATCTCGATCCGGAGCAAACAAGCGAACCAAGACCACCTAAAAAGCTCGGTCTCGGCACGGTTCCATTCGAATCCTGGTGCGGTTCATTTGAGGTGAGAATGCAGACCGGACTCAATCCGACACAAGTTGGCTTTTTGTACTTAACGAGCTCCCATCGTATGTCGGGCATTATGGGAAACCGAGGCTTACGAAACGAAACGAAACTTACGAGGCTTACTTACGTTTTGCGTGAAGAGCAAGAGTCAGAACTTGATGCGCACATGAGCGCTGTCCTCCGTAGTCGTCTCGCCCTGTGTCTTCGTCGTTTGTAAATTGATTGTAAAATAGTGTAAACCTCACGATGCTGCTCAAACATTTATGCGAACTGTAAAAACTGAGCAAACCATATCGCTAAGGCTAGATTGAAAACAGCACGTAACACCATTATTCTCCTCCTCCTTCCGTGTTTGGACACGGCGTTTTGACTTGACTCATTTCTGTCCAATGGCTGAGCGACCTCAGCACACTTGGTTTTGTTTATAGATGTTGGTCCGCTTGGGAAAAAACTGCAGTGTGAAAGCGAACTGCACCAAAATAAAAAAAAATAAAAAATTTGGTCCGGACCAAAGCAAGTGAACTATCGGACTTTCCTGGTGTGAAAACGACCTAAGTCTTATTAGAATGTAACGTGAGCACAATTTGTAGGGCGTATTAAAGCTGCACTGCGTAACTTTTCTCATGGAGGGTCCTGCTTGTCTCTAGGGAGATGTTATTGCTTTGCCTGGAATGTTCCACAGTATGACATTAAACACATCCATCTAGCATTTATTCATTATGGGTGTTTCTGTTGCTCAAAAATACGATTCCTTATGTGAATAGGGCTGCCTCTCCACAGATCTGACCTGTAATGTAGTGTCGTACTTGTGAACTGCACTTTTATTCATCTATTTCTGAAACTTTAAACCACACACTTTGTGTATTGTGTGTGTTGTGTGTGTTGTGTGTGTTGTGAGATGTGCGTGCTCACCTTGTAAGTGTGCTGAGACACACATTTCTCCAGGGTTACAGGAGGTGGAGGTCGTACCGGTGCAGTCTGCGTTTGCACAAACTCTGCAGTTCACCGTAGCAGTAGTAGTAGTTGGAGGCATAGTTGTAGTAGTAGTTGGAGGCATAGTTGTAGTAGTAGTTGGAGGCATAGTTGTAGTAGTAGTTGGAGGCATAGTGGTAGTAGTTGGAGGCATAGTTGTAGTAGTAGTTGGAGTCATAGTCGTAGGTATAGGGCCTGGGGTGTTGCAGGTGGTGCCCTCACAGCAGGCAGGCTGACTGTCGAGCGTCCCAAAGGTAGAGAGCATAGGGGCAAGTATGGCCGCACTTGACCCGCACAGGTTCGGGGAGGAGCACCCAAGGACGTTGGTGGGGCTGGTGGACCCCGTTGGCGTTACTGTGGGAGACAGAGAGTACTTTTACTATTACTGCTACTTCTACTGTAGTACAGGTGGAGTCGGACATCAACCTAAAAGCTAAACTCAAAGCCAAACAAAAAACAACCAAGATGGCGGTGCGGACACACGCAGCAGCTGCTCTCGGTCCCAACGTTAGTGTTTTCGTGTGTTTTTGTTCGTCGGCGTCTTTGTCATGTGAGCTTCCTCAAAGGCGCAGACTTCTGCTTATTCTGTTTCTGCTCAACATTATCAGAAACAACGCTACAAACAACTCGTACGTCAAAGGGCTACGGGACACACAAAGGAACTGTGGTCTGCTCCGGAACCTCTCACCATCGCCCACCCCCACTCCTAGATCTCGCCGACAGTGGAGGCGCCACAAACAGAGTGAGAGGAAACAGAACCGGGGTAAAGGGGGGGGGGCATCCGGAACAGGCTAGCTGCTAAACCGCGCAAGCCGGCGCTCCCCACCATCGTACTGTCTTTATGTACGCTCGCTGGAAAATAAACTGGACCATGTACGTTTACTTCGGGCTACGCTAAAGTCAGTGAGAGAAAGTCATGTCTTTGTATTTGTGGAAACATGGCTAAATGACAGCATCCCCGACGGCGCCATACAACTCGACCAGCTAGCATGCTACTGGGCGCACAGAGCTCTCGTCAAAGGAGGTAAGACGTGGGGCGGAGGACTCTGTGTTTATATAAACAATTCCTCATATCGGGGCGCTGCCGTGGTCTGTAAACACGGTTCACCACTGCTAGAGACAATGATCATCAAGTACAGACCGTTCTGCCTGCCGAGGGAATTCACAGCCATACTACTGCTGTTTATATCCCTCCGAGCTCCAATAATAACAACAGGAGCGAGGCACTTAACGAACTGTACGAGCAAGTGAGTGAGCAGCAAACTGCCCATCCAGATGCTTTTCTCATTCTGGCAGGCGACTTCAACCATGCAGACCCAAAGTCCGTGTTTCCCAAATTACATCAACTTTCCACCCCCCCAGGTGCTGTCCCCGGGCAGTGTGAGGAAATCCCTCAGCAGGATCAACACACGCAAAACTCCGGGGCCAGACAACATCCCTGGTCGTGTCCTGAGAGACTGTGCTGCGGTCTTTGTGTGGAATGTGTTGAGATGTGTTGAAACGCATCTCTGAGCCAGACTGTCTTCCCCACATGCCTCAAGACCTCCACCATCATCCCTGTGGTGAAGAAGTCGTCTCCATCTGGCCTTAACGACTACCGTCCGGTTGCACTCACCCCCATCCTCATGAAGTGCTTTGAACGTCATGCAACACATCAACACATCTCTCCCCTCCACCCTGGACCCCTTTCAATTTGCATACCGGTCTAACCGTTCGTCCGATGAAGCAATCTCAACAGCCCTCCACTCAGCCCTCACACACCTGGACACCAGAGACTCATATATTAGAATGCTGTTCACTGACTTCAGTTCAGCTTCAACACAATCGTCCCCCAGCAACTCATAATTAAACTAGACAAGCTGGGGATCAACTCCTCCATGTGCAACTGGCTGCTGGATTTCCTGACAGGAAGACCGCAGGCAGTACGGGTCAGCAGCAACACCTCCAGCACCATCACACTGACCACGGGGGCTCCCCAAGGATGTGTGCTGAGCCCCCTGCTCTTCACTCTGCTGACCCACGACTGCACACCGTCACACAGCTTCAACCTCTTCATCAAGTTTGCGGATGATAAAACAAAGCGATGCCGATGCTGATGCCGATGTCAATTGCGATGTCAGAGGGCCTCTATTCTCTAGGACCTTATGACTACTCACACTGTTATAGAGCATATCTGAAGAGAACCAAGAGAGAAGGGTGATATGAATTGAGTGGGGGATGGGGGGCAATCAGAAGGCCCCTGGGCTATGGGGGTCTGAGTCAGACCTACAATTTCTGCATTGAGTGTTCACTAAAGTGTTCACTAAAGTGTTCACTAAAGGCCTGTCTGCTGTCAGAGCCCATGTGAGTTTTTTTGTTGTTGCCCCCAAATGTGTGTCTCTGGGCCTGGTACCTAAGGCCTGGAAGCAGCGGTTCTCCAGGCTGTTGCAGTTCAGCAGCGTGTCGCAGGTGTCGGTCACACCGTCACATCTGTTGCAGATCAGAGTCCCGGCTCCAGGGGTGTCCGGTGCTGAAAGAAAGAACATGCCAGTAAATAAACTGTACCAGCTAAAACATATATATTTTTTATTACTCTATTTTATATGTGACTTTTACTTGTACATTTACATTTAAAAAAATATGCCTTTCTCTTTGTTATTAAACTGTATTATATTGTGATGTGTGAGCTCCTGTGTCCAAGTCATTTCCCTTTTGTTTGTCTAAATACAAAAATGACATTATGTAGATGTAGTGTATGTATTGTGTGCTTTCTCACTTTTTAAGATCAACCTTTTCATTGGTAGTTTGTTTTTATTCACGTTTTTGTCACAGAGAACACATTTAGATGACCATGTTAGCGTCTGCTGTTGTGAAGATGCTATATGTCGCTTTGCTCTCTCCATTAAGTCGCTCCCCCTTCAGAGCGCTCTAATGAAACTACTGCACATGGCATCTGGATTGTGGAGATGTTGTGTGATTGCGTCTAAGCCCTCTGTTTGTGGAGATACTAAACGTTTTTGGATGCATGGATGATGTGGCGTGTTTTTGATGAGGGAACAACTTTAGAAAATGGTAGAAAGCTCCTGATCGCCTCTCTTTAATGATCGTTGTAATAAATGAATGTCTCTCACCTTCGGCATCAAAATTGTTACAGTCGGGTGAGTTACAACAGACTGCACGTCCCAGAACATTCCCGGTACCAAGGTCCAAGCCGAAGTCTGAAGTGCCGACCGCCGGGCACAGACCGGAATCCGCACAGCCTTTGTACTGTCGTGGGCTGGTGGTGGAACCGTCGTACACTGAGGAGAGAAAACACAGAAGAGTTTAGGAACATCTCACAGACACCTCAGCTCACCTGTTCTCTCTTCTTATTTTTGATAGTAATTTAGAATTTATTATTACATTTCTACTTTTTCTTTTTGTTATTATTGTGATGCGTGAGCTGCTGAGTCTATATAACTTCCCTTGTGGATCAATAAAGTTTGTCTAAGGTCGTTTTCACACCTGCCTTGTTTGGTTCGTTTAAAACGAACCAGAGTTCATTTGCTCCTTTGATTCGGACCTTTTGGGCTGGTGTGAATAAAAAACAAAAATCTCGATCCGGAGCAAACAAGCGAACCAAGACCACCTAAAAAGCTCGGTCTCGGCACGGTTCCATTCGAATCCTGGTGCGGTTCATTTGAGGTGAGAATGCAGACCGGACTCAATCCGACACAAGTTGGCTTTTTGTACTTAACGAGCTCCCATCGTATGTCGGGCATTATGGGAAACCGAGGCTTACGAAACGAAACGAAACTTACGAGGCTTACTTACGTTTTGCGTGAAGAGCAAGAGTCAGAACTTGATGCGCACATGAGCGCTGTCCTCCGTAGTCGTCTCGCCCTGTGTCTTCGTCGTTTGTAAATTGATTGTAAAATAGTGTAAACCTCACGATGCTGCTCAAACATTTATGCGAACTGTAAAAACTGAGCAAACCATATCGCTAAGGCTAGATTGAAAACAGCACGTAACACCATTATTCTCCTCCTCCTTCCGTGTTTGGACACGGCGTTTTGACTTGACTCATTTCTGTCCAATGGCTGAGCGACCTCAGCACACTTGGTTTTGTTTATAGATGTTGGTCCGCTTGGGAAAAAACTGCAGTGTGAAAGCGAACTGCACCAAAATAAAAAAAAATAAAAAATTTGGTCCGGACCAAAGCAAGTGAACTATCGGACTTTCCTGGTGTGAAAACGACCTAAGTCTTATTAGAATGTAACGTGAGCACAATTTGTAGGGCGTATTAAAGCTGCACTGCGTAACTTTTCTCATGGAGGGTCCTGCTTGTCTCTAGGGAGATGTTATTGCTTTGCCTGGAATGTTCCACAGTATGACATTAAACACATCCATCTAGCATTTATTCATTATGGGTGTTTCTGTTGCTCAAAAATACAACGATTCCTTATGTGAATAGGGCTGCCTCTCCACAGATCTGACCTGTAATGTAGCGTAGTACTTGTGAACTGCACTTTTATTTATCTGTTTCTGAAACTTTAAACCACACACTTTGTGTATTGTGTGTGTGTGTGTTGTGAGTTGTGTGTGTTGTGAGTTGTGCGTGCTCACCTTGTAAGTGTGCTGAGACACACATTTCTCCAGGGTTACAGGAGGTGGAGATCGTACCGGTGCAGTCTGCGTTTGCACAAACTCTGCAGTTCACCGTAGCAGTAGTAGTAGTTGGAGGCATAGTTGTAGTAGTAGTTGGAGGCATAGTTGTAGTAGTAGTTGGAGGCATAGTTGTAGTAGTTGGAGGCATAGTTGTAGTAGTTGGAGGCATAGTTGTAGTAGTAGTTGGAGTCATAGTCGTAGGTATAGGGCCTGGGGTGTTGCAGGTGGTGCCCTCACAGCAGGCAGGCTGACTGTCGAGCGTCCCAAAGGTAGAGAGCATAGGGGCAAGTATGGCCGCACTTGACCCGCACAGGTTCGGGGAGGAGCACCCAAGGACGTTGGTGGGGCTGGTGGACCCCGTTGGCATTACTGTGGGAGACAGAGAGTACTTTTACTACTACTGCTACTTCTACTGTAGTACAGGTGGAGTCGGACATCAACCTAAAAGCTAAACTCAAAGCCAAACAAAAAACAACCAAGATGGCGGTGCGGACACACGCAGCGGCTGCTCTCGGTCCCAATGTTAGTGTTTTCGTGTGTTTAATCGTGTAAACAACGTTGTTTTTGTCCGTCAGCGTCTTTGTCATGTGAGCTTCCTCAAAGGCGCAGATTTCTGCTTATTCTGTTTCTGCTCAACATTATCAGAAACAACGCTACAAACAACTCGTACGTCAAAGGGCTACGGGACACACAAAGGAACTGTGGTCTGCTCCGGAACCTCTCACCATCGCCCACCCCCACTCCTAGATCTCGCCCACAGTGGAGGCGCCACAAGCAGAGTGAGAGGAAACAGAAGCGGGGTAAAGGGGGGGGGGTGAGCCATCCGGAACAGGCTAGCTGCTAAACCGCACAAGCCGGCGCTCCCCACCATCGTACTGTCTAATGTACGCTCGCTGGAAAATAAACTGGACCACGTACGTTTACTTCGGGCTACGCTAAAGTCAGTGAGAGAAAGTCGTGTCTTTGTATTTGTGGAAACATGGCTAAATGACAGCATCCCCGACGGCGCCATACAACTCGACCAGCTAGCATGCTACTGGGCGGACAGAGCTCTCGTCGAAGGAGGTAAGACGTGGGGCGGAGGACTCTGTGTTTATATAAACAATTCCTCGTATCGGGCCGCTGCCGTGGTCTGTAAACACGGTTCACCACTGCTAGAGACAATGATCATCAAGTACAGACCGTTCTGCCTGCCGAGGGAATTCACAGCCATACTACTGCTGTTTATATCCCTCCGAGCTCCAATAATAACAACAGGAGCGAGGCACTTAACGAACTGTACGAGCAAGTGAGTGAGCAGCAAACTGCCCATCCAGATGCTTTTCTCATTCTGGCAGGCGACTTCAACCATGCAGACCCAAAGTCCGTGTTTCCCAAATTACATCAACTTTCCACCCCCCCAGGTGCTGTCCCCGGGCAGTGTGAGGAAATCCCCCTGCCGGATCAACACACAAAAAAGTCCGGGGCCAGACAACATCCCTGGTCGTGTCCTGAGAGACTGTGCTGCGGTCTTTGTGTGGAATGTGTTGAGATGTGTTGAAATGCACCTCTGAACCAGGCTGTCTTCCCCACATGCCTCAAGACCTCCACCATCATCCCTGTGCTGAAGAAGTCGTCTCCATCTGGCCTTAACGACTACCGTCCGGTTGCACTCACCCCCATCCTCATGAAGTGCTTCGAACGTCATGCAACACATCAACACATCTCTCCCCTCCACCCTGGACCCCTTTCAATTTGTATACCGGTCTAACCGTTCGACCGATGAAGCAATCTCAACAGCCCTCCACTCAGCCCTCACACACCTGGACACCAGAGACTCATATATTAGAATGCTGTTCAGTGACTTCAGTTCAGCTTCAACACAATCGTCCCCCAGCAACTCATAATTAAACTAGACAAGCTGGGGATCAACTCCTCCATGTGCAACTGGCTGCTGGATTTCCTGACAGGAAGACCGCAGGCAGTACGGGTCGGCAGCAACACCTCCAGCACCATCACACTGACCACGGGGGCTCCCCAAGGATGTGTGCTGAGCCCCCTCCTCTTCACTCTGCTGACCCACGACTGCACACCGTCACACAGCTTCAACCTCTTCATCAAGTTTGCGGATGATAAAACAAAGCGATGCCGATGCTGATGCCGATGCCAATTGCGATGTCAGAGGGCCTCTATTCTCTAGGACCTTATGACTACTCACACTGTTATAGAGCATATCTGAAGAGAACCAAGAGAGAAGGGTGATATGAATTGGGTGGGGGATGGGGGGCAATCAGAAGGCCCCTGGGCTATGGGGGTCTGAGTCAGACCTACAATTTCTGCATTGAGTGTTCACTAAAGTGTTCACTAAAGTGTTCACTAAAGGCCTGTCTGCTGTCAGAGCCCATGTGAGTTTTTTTGTTGTTGCCCCCAAATGTGTGTCTCTGGGCCTGGTACCTAAGGCCTGGAAGCAGCGGTTCTCCAGGCTGTTGCAGTTCAGCAGCGTGTCGCAGGTGTCGGTCACACCGTCACATCTGTTGCAGATCAGAGTCCCGGCTCCAGGGGTGTCCGGTGCTGAAAGAAAGAACATGCCAGTAAATAAACTGTACCAGCTAAAACATATATATTTTTTATTACTCTATTTTATATGTGACTTTTACTTGTACATTTACATTTAAAAAAATATGCCTTTCTCTTTGTTATTAAACTGTATTATATTGTGATGTGTGAGCTCCTGTGTCCAAGTCATTTCCCTTTTGTTTGTCTAAATACAAAAATGACATTATGTAGATGTAGTGTATGTATTGTGTGCTTTCTCACTTTTTAAGATCAACCTTTTCATTGATAGTTTGTTTTTATTCACGTTTTTGTCACAGAGAACACATTTAGATGACCATGCTAGCGTCTGCTGTTGTGAAGATGCTATATGTCGCTTTGCTCTCTCCATCAAGTCGCTCCCCCTTCAGAGCGCTCTAATGAAACTACTGCACATGGCATCTGGATTGTGGAGATGTGTGATTGCGGCTAAGCCCTCTGTTTGTGGAGATACTAAACGTTTTTGGATGCATGGATGACGTGGCGTGTTTTTGATGAGGGAACAACTTTAGAAAATGGTAGAAAGCTCCTGATCGCCTCTCTTTAATGATCGTTGTAATAAATGAATGTCTCTCACCTGCGGCATCAAAATTGTTACAGTCAGGTGAGTTACAACAGACTGCACGTCCCAGAACATTCCCCGTGCCAAGGTCCAAGCCGAAGTCTGAGGTGCCGACCGCCGGGCACAGACCGGAATCCGCACAGCCTTTGTACTGTCGTGGGCTGGTGGTGGAACCGTCGTACACTGAGGAGAGAAAACACAGAAGAGTTTAGGAACATCTCACAGACACCTCAGCTCACCTGTTCTCTCTTCTTATTTTTGATAGTAATTTAGAATTTATTATTACATTTCTACTTTTTCTTTTTGTTATTATTGTGATGCGTGAGCTGCTGAGTCTATATAACTTCCCTTGTGGATCAATAAAGTTTGTCTAAGGTCGTTTTCACACCTGCCTTGTTTGGTTCGTTTAAAACGAACCAGAGTTCATTTGCTCCTTTGATTCGGACCTTTTGGGCTGGTGTGAATAAAAAACAAAAATCTCGATCCGGAGCAAACAAGCGAACCAAGACCACCTAAAAAGCTCGGTCTCGGCACGGTTCCATTCGAATCCTGGTGCGGTTCATTTGAGGTGAGAATGCAGACCGGACTCAATCCGACACAAGTTGGCTTTTTGTACTTAACGAGCTCCCATCGTATGTCGGGCATTATGGGAAACCGAGGCTTACGAAACGAAACGAAACTTACGAGGCTTACTTACGTTTTGCGTGAAGAGCAAGAGTCAGAACTTGATGCGCACATGAGCGCTGTCCTCCGTAGTCGTCTCGCCCTGTGTCTTCGTCGTTTGTAAATTGATTGTAAAATAGTGTAAACCTCACGATGCTGCTCAAACATTTATGCGAACTGTAAAAACTGAGCAAACCATATCGCTAAGGCTAGATTGAAAACAGCACGTAACACCATTATTCTCCTCCTCCTTCCGTGTTTGGACACGGCGTTTTGACATGACTCATTTCTGTCCAATGGCTGAGCGACCTCAGCACACTTGGTTTTGTTTATAGATGTTGGTCCGCTTGGGAAAAAACTGCAGTGTGAAAGCGAACTGCACCAAAATAAAAAAAAATAAAAAATTTGGTCCGGACCAAAGCAAGTGAACTATCGGACTTTCCTGGTGTGAAAACGACCTAAGTCTTATTAGAATGTAACGTGAGCACAATTTGTAGGGCGTATTAAAGCTGCACTGCGTAACTTTTCTCATGGAGGGTCCTGCTTGTCTCTAGGGAGATGTTATTGCTTTGCCTGGAATGTTCCACAGTATGACATTAAACACATCCATCTAGCATTTATTCATTATGGGTGTTTCTGTTGCTCAAAAATACAATGATTCTTTATGTGAATAGGGCTGCCTCTCCACAGATCTGACCTGTAATGTAGCGTAGTACTTGTGAACTGCACTTTTATTTATCTGTTTCTGAAACTTTAAACCACACACTTTGTGTATTGTGTGTGTGTGTGTTGTGAGTTGTGTGTGTTGTGAGTTGTGCGTGCTCACCTTGTAAGTGTGCTGAGACACACATTTCTCCAGGGTTACAGGAGGTGGAGATCGTACCGGTGCAGTCTGCGTTTGCACAAACTCTGCAGTTCACCGTAGCAGTAGTAGTAGTTGGAGGCATAGTTGTAGTAGTAGTTGGAGGCATAGTTGTAGTAGTAGTTGGAGGCATAGTTGTAGTAGTTGGAGGCATAGTTGTAGTAGTAGTTGGAGTCATAGTCGTAGGTATAGGGCCTGGGGTGTTGCAGGTGGTGCCCTCACAGCAGGCAGGCTGACTGTCGAGCGTCCCAAAGGTAGAGAGCATAGGGGCAAGTATGGCCGCACTTGACCCGCACAGGTTCGGGGAGGAGCACCCAAGGACGTTGGTGGGGCTGGTGGACCCCGTTGGCATTACTGTGGGAGACAGAGAGTACTTTTACTACTACTGCTACTTCTACTGTAGTACAGGTGGAGTCGGACATCAACCTAAAAGCTAAACTCAAAGCCAAACAAAAAACAACCAAGATGGCGGTGCGGACACACGCAGCGGCTGCTCTCGGTCCCAATGTTAGTGTTTTCGTGTGTTTTTGTTTTTGTCCGTCGGCGTCTTTGTCATGTGAGCTTCCTCAAAGGCGCAGACTTCTGCTTATTCTGTTTCTGCTCAACATTATCAGAAACAACGCTACAAACAACTCGTACGTCAAAGGGCTACGGGACACACAAAGGAACTGTGGTCTGCTCCGGAACCTCTCACCATCGCCCACCCCCACTCCTAGATCTCGCCCACAGTGGAGGCGCCACAAGCAGAGTGAGAGGAAACAGAAGCGGGGTAAAGGGGGGGGGGGGGGAGCCATCCGGAACAGGCTAGCTGCTAAACCGCACAAGCCGGCACTCCCCACCATCGTACTGTCTAATGTACGCTCGCTGGAAAATAAACTGGACCACGTACGTTTACTTCGGGCTACGCTAAAGTCAGTGAGAGAAAGTCGTGTCTTTGTATTTGTGGAAACATGGCTAAATGACAGCATCCCCGACGGCGCCATACAACTCGACCAGCTAGCATGCTACTGGGCGGACAGAGCTCTCGTCGAAGGAGGTAAGACGTGGGGCGGAGGACTCTGTGTTTATATAAACAATTCCTCGTATCGGGCCGCTGCCGTGGTCTGTAAACACGGTTCACCACTGCTAGAGACAATGATCATCAAGTACAGACCGTTCTGCCTGCCGAGGGAATTCACAGCCATACTACTGCTGTTTATATCCCTCCGAGCTCCAATAATAACAAGAGGAGCGAGGCACTTAACGAACTGTACGAGCACGTGAGTGAGCAGCAAACTGCCCATCCAGATGCTTTTCTCATTCTGGCAGGCGATTTCAACCATGCAGACCCAAAGTCCGTGTTTCCCAAATTACATCAACTTTCCACCCCCCCAGGTGCTGTCCCCGGGCAGTGTGAGGAAATCCCCCTGCCGGATCAACACACAAAAAAGTCCGGGGCCAGACAACATCCCTGGTCGTGTCCTGAGAGACTGTGCTGCGGTCTTTGTGTGGAATGTGTTGAGATGTGTTGAAATGCACCTCTGAACCAGGCTGTCTTCCCCACATGCCTCAAGACCTCCACCATCATCCCTGTGCTGAAGAAGTCGTCTCCATCTGGCCTTAACGACTACCGTCCGGTTGCACTCACCCCCATCCTCATGAAGTGCTTCGAACGTCATGCAACACATCAACACATCTCTCCCCTCCACCCTGGACCCCTTTCAATTTGTATACCGGTCTAACCGTTCGACCGATGAAGCAATCTCAACAGCCCTCCACTCAGCCCTCACACACCTGGACACCAGAGACTCATATATTAGAATGCTGTTCAGTGACTTCAGTTCAGCTTCAACACAATCGTCCCCCAGCAACTCATAATTAAACTAGACAAGCTGGGGATCAACTCCTCCATGTGCAACTGGCTGCTGGATTTCCTGACAGGAAGACCGCAGGCAGTACGGGTCGGCAGCAACACCTCCAGCACCATCACACTGACCACGGGGGCTCCCCAAGGATGTGTGCTGAGCCCCCTCCTCTTCACTCTGCTGACCCACGACTGCACACCGTCACACAGCTTCAACCTCTTCATCAAGTTTGCGGATGATAAAACAAAGCGATGCCGATGCCAATTGCGATGTCAGAGGGCCTCTATTCTCTAGGATCTTATGACTACTCACACTGTTATAGAGCATATCTGAAGAGAACCGAGAGAGAAGGGTGATATGAATTGGGTGGGGGATGGGGCAATCAGAAGGCCCCTGGGCTATGGGGGTCTGAGTCAGACCTACAATTTCTGCATTGAGTGTTCACTAAAGTGTTCACTAAAGTGTTCACTAAAGTGTTCACTAAAGGCCTGTCTGCTGTCAGAGCCCATGTGAGTTTTTTTGTTGTTGCCCCCAAATGTGTGTCTCTGGGCCTGGTACCTAAGGCCTGGAAGCAGCGGTTCTCCAGGCTGTTGCAGTTCAGCAGCGTGTCGCAGGTGTCGGTCACACCGTCACATCTGTTGCAGATCAGAGTCCCGGCTCCAGGGGTGTCCGGTGCTGAAAGAAAGAACATGCCAGTAAATAAACTGTACCAGCTAAAACATATATATTTTTTATTACTCTATTTTATATGTGACTTTTACTTGTACATTTACATTTAAAAAAATATGCCTTTCTCTTTGTTATTAAACTGTATTATATTGTGATGTGTGAGCTCCTGTGTCCAAGTCATTTCCCTTTTGTTTGTCTAAATACAAAAATGACATTATGTAGATGTAGTGTATGTATTGTGTGCTTTCTCACTTTTTAAGATCAACCTTTTCATTGGTAGTTTGTTTTTATTCACGTTTTTGTCACAGAGAACACATTTAGATGACCATGTTAGCGTCTGCTGTTGTGAAGATGCTATATGTCGCTTTGCTCTCTCCATTAAGTCGCTCCCCCTTCAGAGCGCTCTAATGAAACTACTGCACATGGCATCTGGATTGTGGAGATGTTGTGTGATTGCGTCTAAGCCCTCTGTTTGTGGAGATACTAAACGTTTTTGGATGCATGGATGATGTGGCGTGTTTTTGATGAGGGAACAACTTTAGAAAATGGTAGAAAGCTCCTGATCGCCTCTCTTTAATGATCGTTGTAATAAATGAATGTCTCTCACCTTCGGCATCAAAATTGTTACAGTCGGGTGAGTTACAACAGACTGCACGTCCCAGAACATTCCCGGTACCAAGGTCCAAGCCGAAGTCTGAAGTGCCGACCGCCGGGCACAGACCGGAATCCGCACAGCCTTTGTACTGTCGTGGGCTGGTGGTGGAACCGTCGTACACTGAGGAGAGAAAACACAGAAGAGTTTAGGAACATCTCACAGACACCTCAGCTCACCTGTTCTCTCTTCTTATTTTTGATACTAATTTAGAATTTATTATTACATTTCTACTTTTTCTTTTTGTTATTATTGTGATGCGTGAGCTGCTGAGTCTATATAACTTCCCTTGTGGATCAATAAAGTTTGTCCAAGGTCGTTTTCACACCTGCCTTGTTTGGTTCGTTCAAAACGAACCAGAGTTCGCTTTGATTCGGACCTTTTGGGCTGGTGTGAGTAAAAACCAAAAATCTCGATCCGGAGCAAACAAGCGAACCAAGACCACCTAAAAAGCTCGGTCTCGGCACGGTTCCATTCGAATCCTGGTGCGGTTCATTTGAGGTGAGAATGCAGACCGGATTTGTTCTGACACAAGTTGGCTTTTTGTACTTAACGAGCTCCCGTCGTCTGTCGGGCATTATGGGAAACCGAGGCTTACGAAACGAAACGAAACTTACGAGGCTTACTTACGTTTTGCGTGAAGAGCAAGAGTCAGAACTTGATGCGCACATGAGCGCTGTCCTCCGTAGTCGTCTCGCCCTGTGTCTTCGTCGTTTGTAAATTGATTGTAAAATAGTGTAAACCTCACGATGCTGCTCAAACATTTGTGAGAACTGCAAAAACTGAGCAAACCATATCGCTAAGGCTAGATTGAAAACAGCACGGAACACCATTATTCTCCTCCTTCCGTGTTTGGACACGGCGTTTTGACAAGACTCATTTCTGTCCATTGGCTGAACGACCTCAGCACACGTGGTTTTGTTTATAGATGTTTGTCCGCTTGGGAAAAAACTGCAGTGTGAAAGCGAACTGCACCAAAAAAAAAAATAAAAATTTGGTCCGGACCAAAGCAAGTGAACTATCGGACTTTCCTGGTGTGAAAACGACCTAAGTCTTATTAGAATGTAACGTGAGCACAATTTGTAGGGCGTATTAAAGCTGCACTGCGTAACCTTTCTCATGGAGGGTCCTGCTTGTCTCTAGGGAGATGTTATTGCTGTGCCTGGAATGTTCCACAGTATGACATTAAACACATCCATCTAGCATTTATTCATTATGGGTGTTTCTGTTGCTCAAAAATACAATGATTCCTTATGTGAATAGGGCTGCCTCTCCACAGATCTGACCTGTAATGTAGCATAGTGTTGTGACCTGCTTGTCTCCCTCATGATAGTTTTAATTAATACATTCTTGACATAGCAATAACATTTCCACCACTAACCCACTCACTATAATTACTACTTATGTTTACGCACGTAACCTCGCAGAACCGCAACGGCGAGTGAACATGTCAAAAAGGTTTGTGAAACAGTAAAATATAATCTGTCCACTTTTAAATCTATACGAAACTCCTTAACAAAACAAGGAGCAAAAACCTATTTAAATGCGATGATCCTGTCTCACTTAATGTTTGGTTTCTCCTGTTGGTCAAAAGCTAATCAAACTACGATAAAACCTCTAGAATCTCTTTATAAACAAGCTATTAGGATCCTCGATAAGAAACCGCGTCACTATCATCACTGTCAAATATTAGAGAAACATAAAATGCTCAGTTTTGAATATATGATCAAATCAGCCAATCTTAGATTACTATTCAAGATCATTAATAATGTGGCACCTCCACCACTGAAAAAGTTTGTCAAATTAACATCTGACCAAATGGTCCGGACCACCAGGTCAACGGTCAGTGGCCAATGTACAAAACCTAAACATAAAACATCACTGGGACAATCTGCATTTTCTGTTAAAACAATCTCAGAATGGAACAAACTTTCCACTGAGCTAAAACTGTGCAAAGACTTGCTATTGGACGCTTTGCACTTTCAATAGAACAGGACCCCCAGTTACCCACTACAGGAACACCTCACCCCTCTGCCTGACCAGAATTTCAAAAGTAAATTTTAAAGTATTATTTGACAATCTTTCTGGACCTGGGCTCTTTCGACTGCCTCAGGAAAACACTGTGCTCATGCTAAATGCACAAACGGTCACGTAGAGCATCAAAAAATAGGGTTGGATTCTATTTTGTGAAAGCTACACACGCAGGACGTGCTGCTCCATAGCCTAGCGCGGGCAGTGTGGCCGTCCTCATTCACTTTTAATGCATTCGAAAAAATACATGTCCAAAAGTTGTAGTTTTTACGCTTGCGTCGGGTGAAATATACGTGCAGTGTGGCCAGGCACTTACGCAGTGCAACTTTTAAGCTGTGTTTAGACCGGGCGTCGAGACATCCAGTTTACAAGCAACCTCTATGTGGACGCGCGTCGACATTGTCCTGCGGTTTTGCGGCACATTTTCAGGTGCTGCGTCTGAACGCAGTTTAAGGAAAACAAAGTGATAGATGGAAATGTAACGCAAACATTTTTTTTTTTTTTTTGAAAATGGGTAAACTGAAAATATATATTCAGTGGTAAATGGTATGCTACTTGGTGGTCCTGGAAATAAATTTCTCAGTCATTTTCCCCATAGACTTTACAAAAATTAAATAATAATAATAAAGTTATAAAGTTTCAGAGCTCGGGGCTCTAATGAACACAAGAACTGCACTTTTATTCATCTGTTTCTGAAACTTTAAACCACACACTTTGTGTATTGTGTGTGTGTTGTGTGTTTTGTGAGTTGTGTGTGCTCACCTTGTAAGTGTGCTGAGACACACATTTCTCCAGGGTTACAGGAGGTGGAGGTCGTACTGGTGCAGTCTGCGTTTGCACAAAGTCTGCAGTTCACCGCAGCAACTGGCAGAGACCAGAAAAAACAGGTCAGAACTTAACCAGGACTAGACCAGGTCTAAATAGCATCTGGACTAAACCGGGACTTCAGTGTAGTGAAGCCTGCAGTGAGCGCTACCTTGGAGAAACAAAACAGCCACTTCACAAGAGAATGTACCAACACAGACGAGAGAGCCAGAGTGGACCTCAGTCTGCCGTACATCTCCACCTAAAAGGACCTCAGTCTGCCGTACATCTCCACCTAAAAGGACCTCAGTCTGCCGTACATCTCCACCTAAAAGGACCTAAGTCTGCCGTACATCTCCACCTAAAAGGACCTCAGTCTGCCGTACATCACCTAAAAGGACCTCAGTCTGCCGTACATCTCCACCTAAAAGCCACGGGCCACTCCTTTGAGGACAGTGAGGTCCAGATCTTGGCCAGAGAAAAGAACTGGTTTGAGAGGGGAGTTAAAGAGGCTATTTTTGTCAAGAAAGAGAATCCTTCCTTGAACAGAAATTAAGGTCCCAAACATAATTTGTCTCCACCTATAACTCTATCCTCATACCTAAATCAAAACAAAGAAAACAATAGTGCAGCAGGTCAGGTCCAGAGGTGTGAAAACACCATTATGGTCCTGAATGGTTCTGCTAACAAGACCCACACTCCACTCCCACTGCAGATCTAACAGGCCCACCTAACTAATACAAACTGTAAACATGTAGGTGTGGGAGTCTGAGTCATTTCATTGTAGTGAGCGCCCCCTTCAGGCAGATATAGGCAGTGTCCACCAGCGTCTGATCAGAACTGAAGAAGCAGCTTGGATGAGCTGAGAAATGGATTCCACCAAATAAACTTTTGTTCAGTCGACAAATTGAATTTCTCCTTTTGCCATAAACCAGGACCAGACCAGGTCTAAACCATGTCAGAACTAAACCAGGACTAGACCAGTATAAAACACACTCGGTTTTACTAAACAGCAGCTGAACACAACATTTCACCACCATAACAACAGTTTTATAAACTTTGCCTGTATTTAGCACGTTATCTTGTTTTTAGAAGCTTTTGTTTGTATTTAAAACAAGGAAAATTATTGCATTATAATAACAAGAAAACAAAAACTTTATCTTTTAAAAAGATAAAATCATGAAAAAGCTTCATTGATGAAGATCACGTCATGACTTAAGTCAGAGGCGTTTCATGTTACGTGTCATACTTGTATCTACAGATATAAGACAAAGCACAAGTACCTGTGTTGATGCACAGAGCCACAGACAAGGCCAGGCAGAGGAGGTTTGCTGTATTCATCTTCAGAGGAGTAAATGTGATGTTTGGAGCTGAGTCTTGGAGCTGAGCCTCTGTCCTGGGCCCCGTGTTTCTGTGGAGGATGCTGGCACTGGTGTTTTTAAGGTGCCTGCTGGGTGAGCTGTGGGTGGGGTGGTTTCCTCCTCCTGACACGGACTAATGGAATGCCCCACGCCCTGCCGGCACCTGCCACCCTGTCACCTGCCACCCCTAGGACTGATACCGGAGTATGATCTTTTCATGTCATCACACAAAGATGACATACGTTTAATTATATACTTCCCTTTTGTTTTTTATAAGATTTACAGCAAGCCAACAAGTCCAGGAGCATTCTTGTGTACCAAAGCAGCTCATCTGTATGTCTTTGTTATTTCCACATAATAGTGATGTAGCTTTATACTGTATAATGATATAGCATATATTATTCAATGTTCAAAGTCAGCTTTATTGTCAAAAATCATATGTACAGGTTGCACACATAGGAATTTGAAATTGCAGCGCCCCCTAGGCCCACAGTGAACATAAAACATCTGATAAACAAGACAATAAACACCATGACTAAAACATCACATATACACATAGCAAAAGTACAAAAGGCTTGTATATAATACAAATAAGTAAAACACACATTGTGTAGCGTAATAAAGCTCAAATGTGTAATTTAAGCAGCAGTGTCAGTGTCATTTAAGTGTCATTTAAGCAGCAGTTCAGCATCCTGACAGCTTGGTGGATGAAGCTGTCTTTCAATCTGCTGGTCTTGATGGTGCCTCTGTAGAAGGTGCTCATGGCTCTGGCTCTCTTCAGCTTGTGGAGGAAGTAGAGTCGCTGTTGGGCTTTACTGGCCAGTGATGCAGTGTTCTTTGACCAGGAGAGGTCCTCAGAGATATGCACACCCAGGAACTTGGTGCTGCTTACTCTCTCCACAGCAGCCCCAGTGATGGTGAGGGGGGCGTGCTGTATGTGTGCTCTCCTGAAGTCTACGACAATCACTTTTGTCTTCTTGTTGTTCAGAGAGGTTGTTGTTACTGCGCCACTTGACCAGGCGGCTCACCTCGCTCCTGTAGTGAGTCTCATCGTCATCACTGATGTGATCCAACACAGTTTTATCATACGCAAACTTGATGAAGAGGTCGGAGCTGTGTGACAGTGTACAGTCGTGAGTCAAACTTGATGAAGAGGTTGGAGGTGTGTGACGGTGTGCAGTCGTGGGTCAGCAGAATGAAGAGGAGGGGGCTCAGCACACATCCTTGGGGAGCCCCGTGTTCAGTGTGATGGTGCTGGAGGTGTTGCTGCTGACCTGTACTGCCTGCGGTCTTCCTGTCAGGAAATCCAGCACCAGTTGCACATGGAGGAGTTGATCCCCAGCTTGTCTAGTTTAATTATGAGTTGCTGGGGGACGATTGTGTTGAAGCTAAACTGAAGTCAGTGAACAGCATTCTAACATATGAGTCTCTGGTGTCCAGGTGTGTGAGGGGGTGACTGGAGGGCTGTGGAGATTTCATCATCGGTTGAGTGGTATGGAAATTGAAAGCGGTCCAGGGAGGAGGGGAGGGATGTCTTGATGTGTTGCATGACGAGCCGTTTGAAGCACTTCATGAGGATGGGGGTGAGCGCAACTGGATGGTAGTGATTAAGGCAGGATGGAGACGACTTCTTCGGCACGGGGATGATGGGGGAGGTCTTGAGGCATGTGGGGACAACAGCCTGGCTCAGAGATGTGTTGAAGATGTCCGTAAAGAGATTTATCCATAATTTACAGCTTTGCGTTTCATGTTTGGGTCCCGAGAGCTGAGTGCAAAATAAGCTGTGACTCCGCACATGCGCACTGTCCTCCTCATCTATTCGAAACTATGGCTAAATCTTGGAATCTCAGATTGACTCAAACTAAAGTGTAGACTAAGACACTGAGCTTCTATGATTTGAAAAGTGCTAAAGTTTGTGTTATTTGGAGACCGCAAACATATGCCCTGAGAACTCACATTACGGAGATCGCTAAACTAAAACATCTCCGGAAGTGCTCCATATGACACCAAAGTGCTATGGGTGAGTAAAACAACTTGTTTTATTACCGAAATAAGGCTCAGATTGTAAAAAAAAATGATAATTCTCCTTTAAAGTCTAGGATTTTGACTGACAGAAGTTAAGGACTATTCAGGTTTCAAACAATGGCAACCGCCCTCTGCGGTCAATGAAGCAATTAAAAAATATGATATCTTTTCAATCGGGAAAGTCCTCGCAAAGTTCTTCAAATCAGGAAAGAACTTGTTTGTCTGAATGGGAAGGTGGGACAGTCGGTTTTACTTTCCAACACTCTGTACCAGATAGAAAAACTTGTGAAAAGCCGATTCAGAATGAACCTTGATATCTGTAATAACATTTTGACATCTTATTGTAACTTTTGGTAGCCAACATGGGAAAGAAATGTGAACGTGAATATTCGACCATAGCCAATGAAAACACCGGTTTCCTGATACCCGCAGTGAGTCTGAGGGGAACGCTGTCATTGTGTCCATGGGCAAGACATTTGTCTGTGTACACAGGTGTGTGTCTGAATGAGTGAGTGGTTCCTTGACTTGGTGGTTCCACTTTTTCATGTTGATAAGAGTAAATAATGATTCAAGGGACAAAATGTGCGATTAATTTGTAATTAATCAAGTTAATTATGACATTCATGAGATTAATCACATTTAAAAAAATTTTATCAACTGACAACACTAAAATTTATTATTACCATTTATATGGCAAAAGGAGAAATTCATTTTGTCAACTGGACAAAGTTTATTTGGTCAAATATGTTTTGCAGCTCATCCAAGCTGCTTCTTCAGTTCTGGCTAAAGTGCTGATGGACACTGCTTATATCTGCCTGACGGGAGGAGCTAACTACACTGAAATTACTATGAAACTATCACACCTTTTTCAGTTCATTTATATATTTTACTTTTTGTTTTTATAATATATTGTGACATGTGAGGTACTGGCAGTATCAGTAGTTGGAGGTGCAGTAGTAGTTGGAGATACTGTAGGTTGTGGACCATGGGAGACAGAGCCGCTGTGTTCAGGCCCATGTGCTCTGGAACACTCTGGAACACTCTGGGACACTCTGGAACACTCTGGAACACTCTGGAACGCTCTGGAACACTCTGGAACACTCTGGAACACTCTGGAGCGCTCTGGAACACTCTGGAACACTCTGGAACACTCTCACCCTCACACTTACAAACTGCTGAAACCACTGATCAATTCAAATCACTTTTCAAAACATTTGTTTAATCTGTTTTTTAATCCCACCTACCCTCACTCATGTGTTACCGTAAAGAGCTTTGAAAAGTGCGATATAAATGGAAGTTATTATTATTATAATTCTTGCTCTGCCAGTGTCATTATTTGCTCTTGTTCTTTTGTTCTGCCTTTAATTACACCTGTCAGAGTTAAATACAACAGTGTGATTTATTCTGGAACACACCCCATGTCTTGTGAATTCTTCTCGTGCTTATCCAGTCTCCTCTTCTCTGAAAGGACATTGTGGGTTAGCCCCGTAGACTGTATATTCAGTGGGTACAGAATGTATTCAGACTCCTTAATTTTTTCAGTCTTTGGGTCATTCCAGAATTAGACGACATTTTACATCCCACCCATCAAATTTATTTATTGGTTTATTTGACAGGGACAGTGTACATTAATTAACATATCTGTAAATGTACCAGAATTAGCCAAAAGGCTATTTTTCGTCTGTTGTCCCTGGACAGATGTTAAAATGGTCTCCCTAAAAACAATGATAACAAAATAAGATTACACAGTGAACAATATACAATTATTAACAAGTAGTAAAATTTTAGCTAAAACTATAAATCCAATTGATAAATACAGTGTACATAAAACTTTAAAATTATCGACAGTTAAAAAAATCCCACACACATCACAAGACAGCAGAGACACAAGAGGCAGCACAGTGGAGTTTGAGAAAAGAAAATAATAAACATTAGTGATGACAGTTCTGATGGGTTATGAACCAGTTTTTTTATGTTTTTTTTATACAAGTTGTATGTGGACAGTTCTCTGATGTTTGAGGGGACAAAGTTCCACTCCTGGGCGGCTGTAACAGAAAAGGCGCTCTGACAGAGTGCACTTTTCCGCAAGGGAACAATACAGTCTCCTCGAGCCACCCCTCTGGTCACTGTGTGTGGTGGTCCTGATGTTTATGAACTGAGAGGAGGAGATGACAGACCATGAATGATTTTGTATACAGTGAACCCTCGCTGTATCGCGGTTCACTCTTCGCGGCCTCGCTGTTTCGCGGATTTTTTTTTCCAATTTTTTTTTTTTTTTTTTTTTTAATTTTTTTTATAGTGTAACTTTTTTTTTACAGTGTAACATTCTGTCCTGCGCCCTGATTAGCTAAGAGACTAGACCAGGACTAAACCAGGTCTAAAGCAGGTCTAAACCAGGACTAAACCAGGTCTAAACCAGGACTAAACCAGGTCTAGACCAGGGATGGTAGGGACAGAGTCTCAGATTTCCTTCACGAGAGCGCCTGGGTGACAGGAGGTGTGGCCTTTGTTTACTTGCACGAGCCATGGAAGAGAGTGCGAGCCGGACCATGGAAGAGCCAAGAATCAACATGGACTCTTCCAAGAATCAACATGGACGGGCCCGCTGCGGCGTCCGGGGGAGCCGCAGCGGGGAGAGGACACTCGCGCGCACTGTGGAGACAGTGGCTCTTCCCCGTGAGAGGACGAGAGGACGAACCCGACCCCGTCCTAGAGAGCTGTGGAGTATTGGCGAAGCATTGATAGCGGACTAATTTTGGAGCCGGGGTGAAATGCAACCAACTCTTGTGAGCGCAGGTTGGTCTTACCTGGTCTTGTGGTGAGGACTGGTGCTCAGAGGCGTCTGTTAGCGGTTCGGCACTGTTAGCAGTGGCTTGAGTCTTGCCCAAAATGATATCCAGGTCGCTTTCCACTCGACTTTCGCACATGGCATGGATATGTGGTACCAAAACAAACGCACGTGTCCGCGGGCACGTGCGCGCGGGCACGTGCGCGCGGACACGTGTCACGTGCCCCCGCCCCACTATTAATATATTTTAATGAAAATCTACAAAAGTTTGAGTGTTTAAACAAGAGAAAAATGTGAGAAAATGTTAATACCAGTCTCAGAAAGGTGTATAATGTGTCTGGTGAAGCGTTTTCAGCCTTAAAACATGTAGAATAATTGTAAAATATAAAATTGTCCTACTTCGCGGATTTCACTTATTGCGGGCTATTTCTGGAACCTAACCCCCGCGATAAACGAGGGTTCACTGTATTAGACAGAGATTTTAATATTTTATGAAATTCTCCCAACTTAACAGTTTGTTTTTGTAAAATGGTGCAGTGGTTATGTTTTAAAGTTTTTTTTGACCAGTATTTGATCCAGTATTTGACCAGATTGTAAGACAGTATGTTATGTGTGATAGGACCATAGCATGCATGAACATTTTAGCTGCCTGTAATGATAGATGTGATTGAAATATTAAATTTGACACGATTGCAGACCTTTTTTGTCTGAGATTTGAATGTTAGTTTTGAGTCTATAAGGATCCCGAGATATTTGAATTCTGACACAACTTGAATTTTTTCCCCAGAAACATGAATATCTGGCAGATTATTTGCAAGGTTGGATTTGGAACTGTTTTGTTTACATTGAGTTTTAAGCAGGAGTGGTTTAGCCATTCTGAAACATGAGCCATAGTATCCGTAAGTTTATTAGCTACTTGTGCTGAGTTTTGACCGTGTGTATAAATGACTGTATCGTCTGCATACATCTGAATGAATACATTGGAACAAACTGAAGGGAGGTCGTTTATATAAAGAGAAAATAGCAGGGGTCCCAGGATGGAAGCTTGTGGGACTCCAGTAGTCAAAGGGAGATGAGGTGATTGGTAGTCACTGATTCTGACCGATTTGATCGACTTGATAAATATGATTCTATCCATTTTATTGCATCTGCGGAAAAGTTGAAAGTGCTTAGTTTGGACAATAATATTTTGTGATTTACTGTGTCAAATGCTTTTTTGAAGTCGAGAAACCACACCAACCACACCACCTTTATCCCTAATTTCCACCTGCAGTCCCTCGACAGGTTGATATAAAATGGCATAAATACCAATGACTCTTTTGTTATTTTGCAGCCATTTGCTAAAATCATTTAAGTTAATTTTTTTTCTCATTAATGTTCACACAGCACCCCATATTGACAGAAAAACACAGAATTGTTGACATTTTTGCAGATTTATAAAAAAAAGAAAAAGAAAAAGTGAAATAACACGGTCAGAAGTATTCAGACCCTTTGCTGTGACACTCACTGTGGATCACTGTGGCTGAGCTCCAGAGATACGCTCAGGAGATGGGAAAAAGTTGTAGAAAGTCGAACATCACTGCAGCTCCACCACTTGGGGCTTTATGGCAGAGTGGCCCGACGGAAGCTTCTCCTCAGTGAAGACACATGACACACATGAGTTTGTAAAAAACACCTGAAGGACTTCAAGAGGGTGAGAAATAAGATTTTGTGGTCTGATGAGACCAAGATAGAACTTTTTGGCTTTAATTCTAAGCGGTATGTGTGGAGAAAACCAGACCCTGCTCATCACCTGTCCAATACAGTCCAACAGTGAAGCATGGTGGTGGAGCATCAGGTTGTGTGGGGGGGGCAGGACGACCGGTCGCAATCGAAGGAAAGATGAACACGGCCAAGTACGGGGATATCCTGGACGAAAACCTTCTCCAGAGCGCTCAGGACCTCAGACTGGGCTGAAGGTTCACCTTCAACAAGACGATGACCCTAAGCACATGGCTAAAATAACGAATGAATGAATGAATGAATTTATTGAGTATGTCACAAAGTCAATACACAGTACATAATACATTACACGTATACATGTACGTGTAGGCATATTAATACAATTTCTTTACATAAGTAAACATATAGGGCGGCAGTGGCGCCTGCGGCCGGCTGCGAGTCGAGCTCGCACTACCACAATTTGACCAATGTCTGTCCGAGTTGCTGCCAAGAATTACCAAGAATTGACCAATCACGGCACTAGTTGCTACCAGGATTGCTACCAGGAATTGACCAATCACACGGCCGGAGTTGCTACCATGATATGCTGCCAAGAATTGACCAATGACAGCACTAGTTGCTACCAAGAATTGCTCGCGCTCGCATCGGGAACACGGAAACTACAGAAGACAATAGTAAACGAAGTTAGTATAACGCAACACTTAATCACTTTTAAATCGATCGTTCACCCTCCGTGGTATTTACTATGAATACAACGTACAAAGACACACTTTATATGGGACTTTGTAGAGATACGCGATTGGCATTTTCAATAGATAGGCGACGTGAATTACTTATCCCGGACAACACTTTATCTTGGAGCTTCTTCTTTTCGGATTTGCTGGACAGTATCTCATCTTTGCTTTTGGTAAGTCATGTCATGAAATGTTTGTCATATCACTATTCTATTTTAGCGCTATTATATTATATTATATTGTATTAATTATATTAATTATATTATTATGTTATATTATACTGAGGAGAAATCTGTGTGAGGATTAGCTGTGTGTGATAACTTTTTGTTTGTGTGTGTGTGTGTGCCTGTGTGTATATCATAGCACCAGGCTATTTTATGTTTATATTTGTTAGGTTGTATTTTATTAAGTTTAGGTCAATCTGTAGGATAAGACAGAAGAAGAATAAATGTTTAAGGGGAGAGTAGCCCACTTTGTGTGTGTGTGTGTGTGTGTGTATGTGTGTGTATGTGTGTGTGTATGTGTGTGTGTGTGTATGTAGGTAGGGGATTTTTTTTGTCTCATTTATAACATTTAACTGGCTTTCTTTTTCTGACAGACATGGAGCCAGTGTTTTGCAAGAAGGCTGATCAACCTGAATAACACACACGATGTGGACCGATGCAAGGCCAGAAGCATGGGTCAGAAGCATGGGTCAGAAGCATGGGTCAGAAGCATGGGTCAGACGTGGACACCCGCGTTGTCCCCAGAGGAGGTGTTGGCGAGCAGCAGTGGCACAGGGCCTCGACCCAAACAATAACACCTGTGTGCTGGGCTGCCATACGCTGCAGTTTGGCAACTTCAAGGGGCACACCTTCAAGTGGGTGCTAGAGAATGCTCTGGGGTATGGAAGGTACCTGGAGTCTACCAAACGGTATGTTCCTTTGATTATTTCTACCTTTGTTTAGTGTATAATTAGTGTGACTGTAATTGTGATTGTGATGTTTTGTTCTGTGTTCATTTGTCAGGAGTTTTGCTGATCACACGTTCCAGCCCAGTTGCCAGACTGCAACCAGCTGGAGGAGGCCATCTTTATCCAGCTCTGTATGGCCATCTCTGGCCGGAAGAAGACTCCTGAGGGCAAAAGTGAGAGCCAGTGGACTCAGGTTATCCATGCCTATGGTAACATCTGTCAATGCATTTTAAATAATGCATTAGTGATGGAGGAGACCACCATCCATCTGCCCGAGGTGAACACAGCGACTTTGGCACAGTGGTGAGTAGATATATATAGTGTGACTAAGATAAGATAAGATAAGACTTTATTAATCTCACATAGGAGAAATTTACTTGCCACAGTAGCTCCTGGCAGAGACAGTTTGAAAAAGAAAGAAAAGTGCATGCAGGCAAGAATAAAATAAAATAAGTAACAATAAGATAAGTAATAATAATAATAAAACAGTAGCTAGGAGAGTATGGGAAAATATATTGCACGTTTGGCCTATATCAGGGGTGGGCAATTATTTTTCCCCAGGGGCCAAATGAGAAGCAGAAAATATTGTGGAGGGCCAAAAGTTTGAAGTCTACTGTGGTTATTAATTTTATTTCTACGTTGAAATCAGTAAATGGCATTGTTTACGACTCAAACTTGGACTATCTATGCCTCTCAGAGACCTGGTTATGTCCTACAACGCCGTTATCTGTGTTCACTGTTCCTGGATATAAAGTCTTCAGACGTGACAGGGTGAAAGGCCACAAATGTGTTTTATTCAGAGCTGTTGAAATTACTTAAAATGTTTGAAAGAAAAGAGGTCCTGCTTATGGGCGACCTCAATTTAAATTGGCTTGATAAAGCGCGTAAGAAAAAACTTAAAGAGACTATAGAATCTTTCCAAATGAGACAAATAATTAGCAAACCAACAAGAATAACAAAAACTTCCCAAACCCTTATAGATCTAATCTTTACAAATAAACCAGAAAGGATTGTGAAAACATATAATTTAGTTACTGGTTTATCTGACCATAACCTTACATTAGTTGTAAGAAAGTTAAATAAAACAAGATACAGGGACCGAAAAGAACAAAAAAATACCCTAAATTTGACTTTTATTCCTAAAAAGGATCTCTCGCTGCTGGAAAATGATATTAGGCAACTAAACTGGAATGATATCATAAAAAATAAATCATGTGAACAAGCATGCAGTGATCTATCATCAGCTTTACAACATATTTTATTAAAATACACAAAGACAAAAAAAGTAAACAAAATAAAAGACAGAGTTTGCCATGGTTTAATCATGAGCTCTGGGAACTAATGAAAAAAGAGATGCCTCATTGAAAAAAAATTATAAAAACAGGTTTGACGACTGACCATCTAATTTATAAAAGCCTGAGAAATAAAGTTACAACTTTGCTTCGGAAAACAAAAGCCAATTTCTTTCTTAATATGATTAAAGATGCAAAAGGAAACAGTAAAATGTTATGGAGGAATATTGACAAACTACTTGGAAAAGAAAAAAATATCTGCCATGACATAAAGCTCAAACTAGATGGAGTCATTCAAAATGACAATTCTTGCTTTGATCTTTAATGAATATTTTATTAATTCTGTTCAGAGGCTGGCTCAGTTGCTTCCAACACCTTGTCCTTCCCATTCTTTAGGCTGTGATGTGTCAGCATTTAGCTTGACACCTGTAAATGATGGAAAAGTAAAAAGCATTATTGGTAAATTAAACAATAGCAAAGCAAAAGATTTATATGGGCTGGACAGTGCATTCCTGAAAAATCATAAAGAAACTCTGGCTCCAGTCATAACAGAAGTAATAAATCACTCCATTAAAGACCGTATATTTCCTGCTGCATTAAAATCTGGAATTGTTACACCTGTGTATAAGTCTGGAGACAAACAAGAGGTCAGTAATTATCGGCCTATTACCATCCTCCCTGCCATCTCCAAAGTGTATGAAAAGGTTGTAGTAGAGCAGCTAACTGAACACCTAGATACCAACGCTTTTCTAAATCCTTTACAGTTTGGTTTTAGAAGGAAATACTCCACAGAAACGGCTTGCTCCTACTTCCTAGAAGAAATTAAATCAAATTTAGACCAAGGAGGGGTAGTAGGAGCAGTCTTCCTGGACTTACGAAAGGCCTATGACACCGTAAATCACCGTACACTATTGCATAAATTATCAAATTATAAACTGTCTAATCAAACAATAAACTGGTTTAAATCTTACCTGAGTGACAGAAAGCAGTGTGTTAGAGTAAATCGCACACTGTCGCCCTTTAAAGACTGCACCATGGGAGTTCCGCAGGGCTCTATATTAGGGCCTCTGCTTTTTAGTTTGTATATCAACGATCTCCCATCGGTATGTGATTCCAATGTCATCATGTATGCGGATGACACAGTCCTGTTTACTCATGGGAAAAATGCTGCAGAAGTGGCCGTGAGATTAACAGGGGAACTGAAGAAGGTGGCTGATTGGTTGCAAAATTCTAGTCTCACTTTAATTGCAGAAAAGACAGTTGCAATGTTTTTTTTACAAACAGACGAAAACTTCTAAATTATCCAGTCATTCATATAAATGGGAAGAAAATTAAAAATGTCAATGAATTTACATATTTAGGTGTCACGTTGGACTCAACATTGACTTTTAAAAACCATGTAAAAAAGCTCAGAAATTCTCTCAAATTTAATCTGGCAAATTTTAGGTATATACGAGGATTTCTGACTATTGAGGCATCACACATGTATTTAAATTCCATGATTCTCTCTCGCTTTCTATATTGCATGACAAGCTGGTCGCAGGCATGCAAAACAGCCTTAAAGCCTCTTGAGTCAATTTACAAAAACGCTCTAAAGATTCACGACAAAAAGTCTAGACAGTATCACCACTGTCATATTCTTTCTAAATATATTTTTTAAAATTTTGATAGCCAAATAATGTACGCAAACATCTGCCTAATTTTTAAAATTATTCATGGTATTGCTGCCCCTCCTATGAGAAGGTTTGTTACGCTGACCTCTGAAAAAACAACTTGAGTCACTATGGCGACCTCTAGAGGAGAGTGCAGCACTCCAAAATGTAGGACTTCTTTTCGTAAAACTGCTTTCTCTTTTATTGCCATGAGTCAGTGGAATCGTTTGCCAAATGAGATTATAACATGTACAAGTTTTCAAATGTTTGCACATCAAACAAAGAAATGGCTAATATCAAAGCAAATTTGCACTCATTAGTGATGAATCTGTGTGTGTGAGGTTAGGACTGTTGAGTGTGTGTATATGGATGTATAATGATGGAATTTTTTTTGTTGAATATTTTAGAAATGGCATAGTGATGGTTGTAATTTTATCTGATATGTATGCACATATGTGATTATTCTTATGCACTGGTCTATCACCCATTTACAATCTCTGTCATAGTATATTTCATTAACATCAACCTGTCCTGGGACTACAGGTGGAAATGAGCATTTTTGCTATAACCTGGCACCTGCATCTTTCTTTTGTTTATTTCAAAGGTCAATGAAATGTTGTGCACTGTCCCTGTGCAAATAAATAAACCATACCATACCAAGCTGGTAAGTTCTGTGTGATTATTAAGTAATGAGAGAGTGAGATTTTACAAAAACTGAATTTATTCAGTAAAATAATTCAGAACAATGGTAAACGTGAAACATTTGTAACTCTTTTTCAGTCACATTAACCCCACAATGTTTTCTGAGTTTAACTTTCTTAACTTTGTATTAAGACACCACAATGTCTTTGCCAAATATAATACAAGATATGTCACAACTGCAAAACTGTGTAGAAAAAAAAGTCAAAGTTAGCATGTTTTAGTGTTTTTTTTCTTCATCAGTGAGAGAAATCTCGCCTCTGTTGAGCTTTAACAAGTGCATCAAAGTCAGGTTCATGTTTGAGGTGGAGCTGTGAAGTCCCACAGATGATCATCAGTACAAATGCATCAGTACAAATGTATTATGTACAATTTTGAAACTAGGTTTTATTTTCTTAACTCCTTCACTGCCAGAGGTTTTACAGCATTTTCATTGATTTTACAAGACCCACAGAATACTGAGTTCTTTGACTATATAAACATGGCACACATCAAAATAAAGTGTAGTCTCTCTTCTTTCACCTGGAAAAAAAAATATGCTTCTAACCTTTTCGGTTCTATACTATATACTAAATCAATACTTGATTTAGTGACACCTCAAACATCTAAAACAACAGAGAAAGAAATTTTTGATGGCAAAGTACATTTTTTATTTACAAATATAAGAATATAAGGCTATGTGAATTGACAATTCCTTAATATCAATAGTGCCAAGAGATGTTTACAGGATATAATAATATATTTTCATATAAAATAGAACTTTGTCACTTCACAACAATATTGAGGCTCAGAGTACAGATCCATAATAAAAACTAATACACACATACACACACACACACACACATGTACATACACACAAGCCCATGCATAAACCTTTACACACACAGCTACACACGCACACACACACACACACACACACACGCGTGCACGCACGCATATAGCTTCATTCATTACAATTACCACAAAGCAGCATCATGTAAACTTAATTCTTCTCATCTCTTGCCTCTCTGGAGATGAGGATCTACTGCTCCCTGTCAGTATTCATCTTCCTTTGCGCTGTCGTAGTTCTGATCAGAGTTCCTGCTCCGCGTAGCGCGAGCACGACACGTCACCTGCCTCGGGCAGAGCAGATCTCTGCTCCGACCTCGCTGCTTGATCCGGCGTGTCTCTGCGATCCTCTGATCGGGGATCCTGGGTCCCAAGACCGATCAGATCGCTCCGGAGGCGCTGATCAACAGTCATCCATGTTCCCTCGCCTCACCATCTTGCTCCTCTCGCCAATACACAGTACACACACTACACTCTTCCTCTCTTCCGGGTCTCTGATCGGCACATAATAATACAAAAGATCGCCACCTACAGGTTGGGAGGTGTGAATTACACCTTCAAAGTTGCTCCAGGTCGTATCCTAGCAACCCCCGCTGAAAAATGTCTTTGACATCTATAGACGTCACGGCACTCAACGTTTGGATTCGACATGACGTCAATCGACGTCTCCGGCAGTCAATGAGTTAATTTCAAGCAACCTTTCGCGGGCCGGTCAGAGTTGACTCGCAAACTTTATTTGACCCCCGGGCCTTGAAATGCCCAGGTCTGGCCTATATAGTAGTAGAATTATACAGTCACTAACGAAGTAACAAAACTTTATTTTTGAGATTTTTTAAAATTAGCATTCTCTTTTGTTAATATTTTCATTCAGGTACAATAAACGCAATAAGGTGCAGGAGACCTTTGGCTCAGGCTCCACTGGCAGGACCAGTACAGCAAAAGTCCAGCACTACGCAGGAGGCTGTCCAGGCTGTGGATGCCGGTGAGAACCCACACATGTTTCCGCTTCCGGCAAACACAGCTGGCACAGCAAAGGTGAAGAGGAGGCTGGCATTTATAATACCGGGTCCAGGTCCACCCCTCCTGCCAGGTGGGCCTCTGGTCGTCATGCCTCAACCAGCTGCACCTCTGCAAGTCTGTCCAGAGGGTCCCACCACCTCCACACCAAGGCCCATTGCCCCATCACCTCTCTTCTGCATAACTCGGCCAGCTGCACCTTAGGGTCCCACCACCTCTGCACCAAGGCCCATTGGGGAGAGTGTTAATAGTGTAAATAATAAATAAATAATGTAAATACATTTTTATTGTTCATTTTACTTTTACTTTCTCTTCCTGTATGATTCAGTTTATTTACATGTACATACTGGTATGGCATATATATATATATATATATATACACACACACACACACACACACACACACACACACACACACACACACACACACACACACACACACACACACATGGGGGTGGCAGTAGCTCAGTTGGTAGAGCATATGCCTCGTGATCCAGGGGTTTGGCAGTTCGAATCCCGCTCTTGGCGGTTGACCGCATGTGATCCCAGCTGCCACAGATGAGCGCTGCCGTTGTGTCCTTGGGCAAGACACTTAACCCCACCTCGCCCCCAGTGTCTGTGGACACTGGTAGCCCCCATGGCAGAAGATACATCAAGGCCTGTTGTGATGTGAGCCATCCTCCTGTGGACCCACCACCCGTGGAAGGATTCATGGGGGCTGGTGCATTGTGTTCTGGGCAGCAGAACACTGCTTGGACTGCTGCCCCCGTGACACAGAAAATGGAAAAGCGGAAGAAAATGAATGAATGAATGAATGAAAAAATATACATATATATATATATATATTAGGGCTGGGCAAAGTTAAAGCACTAACGCTGCGTTAATTCTGCGGGTCATTATCGCCGACAATTTTGTTACCCCCTTTAACGCTGCGTTTTTTTTGTTTTTTGTTTTTGTTTAATTTTATCCCTTGGCTATTGTAACTGTTATTCGTTGACTTTTTTTTAAAAGTGTCAGTCGGGGGCAAGGGAATGTTGCTGCTTCCTGCTGATAGCTGGCTACTTGAAACGATACGAGGAGCGAGGAAAGTAGGCTACAATACACAAAACAAAATGCAGAAAGGCGCCAAACTTTTGAATGGACATTTTCGGTACAAAGTTAAACAAGATGGCACGTTGGAGAAAAACAAAGCTATCTGTAAACACTGCGATAAAGAATTTGCATTTCACCGAAGTTATACAAGTCTCAGGTACCACCTCAATGCTATCCACTCCGTCGAATTAAATGTAAATAATCTTGTATGCCTTAGCAACTGGCTTCGTGCAGAGGAGTAAAAAAAAAGTTTGAATTGACTGATTTGAATTTGTCAATAGGAATCGACAAAAAGCTTTAAAAATATGTTCTGGTTTGAATAGGATATGTACTGGTTGCTGTTTTTGACATTTTCTCATTTTATATCAAGCAGGATAACCTTAATGACCTGCAACCGTTGATGCATTTCAGTTTTGGGTTTAATCAGCTCTTTCTTTTAGATTTACTTGAAAAATCCTGTAACTAGTTTCTTGCAGAGAAGTTCAAAAAAAGAAAAGAAAAATGGCTTTTGGGAACTGACAAAAGACTGAGTTTTAGAGCATTTTATTCTGGTTTTATTTACGTTGACAGATTCTCATTTGTACATCAAACTGGATAAGCTCCCTGGCATGAGATATTTCAGTTTTATATTTGATTTGCTTGTCTGAATTGAGATTTTGAGTTTTTGAATGAATAGCCTTTTATTTTACTTAATACTCTGAAAATGTGAATAATACTGTATTGTACCTTAGCAACAGGCTTTGTGTAAAGGATTTATAAAGAGAAAAGAAAAGGGACTTTTAGTTATTGACAAAAACACTTAAAGACTGTTCTATGTACCGGTTACCGTTTTTTAAATTATTATTATTTATTTTTTTATTTATAGATTCTCAATGCAACGTTGCAACGTTCATTTACATTTTATCAAATAAAACTGTGCTTTTGAAGCAGCTTTTGAATTCATTTTTGGGTTTCACACATTCCGCGATAATATCATGATTAATCCCAGAAAGTCACTGAGTTAATGTGATTAAGATTTTTTATGTTTGCCCACCCCTAATATATATAATATATTATATAATAATATAATATATTATTAATAATAATAATATAATAATAATAATAATAAATAATATATATATAATATAATAATATAATTATATAATTATATATATATATATATATATTAGTGTGGGAACCACTGTCCAGGTTGAAACATCCAAAATCCGTAAGTACATCAAGGACAAGGCCCCCAAAAGATAATGTGCTCAAGGAGTGCAGAGGAAGAGGTGCTGGAGGGACCACCGAAACATAACTGAAGTGGCTGATATCAAGAAATCCTACCAATGGCTGGAGAGGGCTGGTCTGAAGGACAGCACAGAGGCCCTCATCCTGGCTGCACAGGAGCAGGCCTTGAGCACCCGAGCAATAGAGGCCCAGATCTACCACACCAGATAAGACCCAAGGTGTAGGCTGTGCAAAGAGGCTCCTGAGACAGTCCAGCACATAACTGCAGGGTGTAAGATGCTGGCAGGGAAAGCATACATGGAGCGACACAACCAAGTGGCAGGCATAGTGTACAGAAACATCTGTGCAGAGTACGGGCTGGAGACCCCAAGGTCAAGGTGGGAAACACCTCCGAAGGTTGCGGAGAATGACCGAGCCAAGATCCTGTGGGACTTCCAGATACAGACTGACAGAATGGTGATGGCGAACCAACCAGACATAGTGGTGGTGGATAAGCAACAGAACAGAGCCGTGGTGGTGGACATTGTTATATTACTATTTTAAGATCATTTTGAACATTTCCTATCAATATCACGTCTTTCCAAGTTAGCCACCTAGTCCAAAATGTTATATTATTAATAGAAATTTCTTTTTAGCCAGAGTTCAGACGGGATTCGAACCCGCTGCAGAGGGCGCCATTGTGGCGTATTGTGGCCGCAAACATCGACATATTTCCTTTTGTATTGGTTTTATTTCTATCCAACAATTCCTTATAGTAATCTTTTTTGGCTGTTCTTAGAATATTAATTAGTTTTTATATATTTTATATTTTCTCTCTGCTTCTTCTGTTCTTTTCCTTAAGAACTCTCTATATAATTTATTTTTCTTTTTACATGAATTAGCTAACCCTCTCGTTATCCAGGGACACTGTTTTGATTTCCTTTTACTCATATATGGAATTAGTGGGCAATACTTATTATACTTAGAAGGAGCGGCTTCACAACAACTCCATGACTTTTCTTGAATGGCCCAGAGCCCTGACTTAAACCCAACTGAGCATCTCTGGAGAGACCTGAAAATGTCTCCACCAACGTTCACCATCCAACCTGACAGAACTGGAGAGGATCTGCAGGAGGAACGGCAGAGGATCCCCAAATCCAGGGGTGGAAAACTTCATCATTCCCAAAAACACTCAAAAGGAGCTTCTACTAAATACTGAGCAAAGGGTCTGAATATTTATGACCATGTGATAATTCTTTTTTTTTTTTTTTTAAATCTGCAAAAATGTCAACAATTCTGTGTTTTTCTGTCAGTACGGAGCGCTGTCTGAACATTAATGAGGAAAAAAAATGAACTTAAATGGTTTTAGCAAATAGAGCAAGATAACAAAGAGTGAAAACATTTAAGGGATCTGAATACGTCCGTACCCACTCTAAATGGACATAGATAACCCTCTAGCTGGCTCCATCAACTCTGGCTCCAATTGACTTTACATTGAAAAAGCGCCCCTCTCTCTGTAACTGCTGCTGTGAGCCTTGTTATTTTGGTAATAAAATGTTCCTATTAACCCACTCTACATGATCCTGGTGTTTTTATTGCACTATTTTGTCCATAAATAAATTCCTGGCTCTAAATTCGCTCCTATAACTGCTAGCCTCATGAGCTTCATTTGACTGAAGCTGAACACTATGGGTGACGTCACACTCCCTTAGTCCATAAATACACAATACAAAGAAATTTTAATTGTTTCTTTTAATTATTTTTATGAAATACTGCATATAAACCTGACAAAAATAAATAACATTTCCTTCAAATTCATGTTTTGATTCACAATTTTACATTTCTTCGGTTTAAATCTTTCAGAACAGAGCACAGATAATCAGGCCAAAGACAGAAGAAAGCAGAGTCACTGTCGTCATAAACTCAGCGGACGACGATGCGGTAGTTGTAACATTAGTATTAGTGCCTGTTGGGGCCGCAGTAATAATAGTTGTAACATCAGTATTAGAGCCTGTTGGGGCAGCAGTAATAGTAGTAGTAGGTGGAGTGGTGGTAGTAGTAGTTGGAGGCATAGTCGTAGTAGTAGTTGGAGGCATAGTTGTAGTAGTAGTTGGAGGCATAGTTGTAGTAGTAGTAGTTGGAGGCATAGTTGTAGTAGTAGTAGTTGGAGGCATAGTTGTAGTAGTAGTAGTTGGAGGCATAGTTGTAGTAGGACTCATAGTCGTAGTTATAGGGACGGGGGTGTTGCAGCTTTCGCTAGCACAGCAGGCAGGCGGACTGTCGAGCGTCCCAAAGGCGGCGAGCATAGGGGCAAGGCTGGCCACACTTGTCCCGCACAGGTTCGAGGAGGAGCACCCAAGGGCGTTGGTGGGGCTGGTGGACCCCGTTGGTGTTACTGTGGGAGACAGAGACAGTGTACTTTTACTACTACTGCTATTTCTACTGTAGTACAGGTGGAGTCGGACATCGACCTAAAAGCTAAACTCAAAGCCAGACTGAAGGTAGAGCTGCTAAACTGAGCAGTGTGTGGAGGACTAAAGGGGACAGTGAGGGGGTCTGGAGGACTAAAGGGAACAGTGAGGGGGTTTTGGAGGACTAAAGGGGACAGTGAGGAGATCTGGAGGACTAAAGGGGACAGTGAGGGGGTCTGGAGGACTAAAGGGGACAGTGAGGGGGTTTTGGAGGACTAAAGGGGACAGTGAGGGGGTCTGGAGGACTGCAGGGGACAATGAAGGGGTTTTGGAGGACTAAAGGGGATAGTGAGGAGGTCTGGAGGACTAAAGGGAACAGTGAGAGATTTCTGGAGGACTAATGGGGACAGTGAGGAGGTCTGGAGGACTAAAGGGGACAGTGAGGGGGTCTGGCGGACTAAAGGGAACACTGAAGGGTTTGGAGGACTAAAGGGGACAGTGCGGGGGGGGGGGGGGGGGTCTGGAGGACTAAAGGGGACAGTGAGGAGGTCTGGAGGACTAAAGGGGACAGTGAGAGATTTCTGGAGGACTAATGGGGACAGTGAGGGGGTCTGGAGGGCTAAAGGGGACAGTGAGGAGGTCTGGAGGACTAAAGGGGACAGTGTGTCTCTGGGCCTGGTACCTAAGGCTTGGAAGCATTGGTCCTCCAGGCTGTTGCAGTTCAGTGTCGTGGTGCAGGTGTTGGTCAGGCCGTCACATCTGTTGCAGATCAGACTCCCGGCTCCAGGGGTGGCCGGTGCTGAAAGAAAGAACATGCCAGTAAATAAACTGTACCAGCTAAAACAGGGGTACTCCATACGTTGATCGTTCAATTCCGATTTTTTTGTGAAATCCGATTTTTTTGCGCATGTGCCCCGGAGGACACGACAAAGTCACACGCAGTGAGCGTGCTCAATGTTTACGGAAGTCACCTAAAGTTGCTGTCATACCGAAGCCAGAATATGTACAGCTTATTTGTTTTAAGAAGGAGACGGAGAAGGAGAAGGACAAGGTTTTTGGCCACGGCGTTTTGTGGGGCAGTGGCAGCAATGTCCATATTAACGTGTTGGTGCGGAGCCGCAGACAAAAGTGGTGGGATTGCTTCGCCGCTTCACTGCAGGCATGAAAATCCCTCACCTTTCGGCGAAATTCGCCAATACGTTTGGGACATGTCCCTTTCTCCAGAGCTCCGGATAATTAAAGTCTGTGGACATACAGCGCGATACACGTGGATACGTGAACTATCGACAACACGGCAAACTGTTACTACGGAGCTGACTGCGTTCTTATGGGGTGAGTCATATTATCGTATTTTTTCTGCATCAAAGGGACAGATTAGCTGACAGCAGGGGCCCTGGACTAAACAGGGACTAAACCAGGTCTAAACCAGGACTAAACCAGGTCAAAACCAGGTCTAAAACCGGGATTAATCCGGGACTAAACCAGGACTAAACCAGGTCTAAACCAGGACTAAAGCAGGTCTAAATCAGGTCTAAATCAGGTCTAAACCAGGTCTAAACCAGGTCTAAACCAGGTCTAAACCAGGACTAAACCAGGACTAAACCAGGTCTAAACCAGGTCTGAACCTGGTTTCCCCTTGGCCAAGATGTAACAATAAGCCAAAAATGCCAGGGCCCTTTTTTTTGTCCCAGTCCAGCCCTGGTTGAATTGTCGTGTGGGAACATAGGTGAAGTAGTCTTGTGGGCGGAGCCTTGTACAAAATCTTACAGTTAACCGGTAGGAGGGTTTAAGAGGTCATTGAAATACTCAAGCATTGACCATGCTCACAAGAAGTGACAGAAAGTCTGTTACTTTTCATTAAATCTTTAGTGGTAGGGGAAACTGGAAGAAACACCATGCAAACTCCACACAGAAAGACAAAATGTTTTTTGTTTGGTTTTTGGATGCATGGATGACGTGGCTTGTTTTTGATGAGGGAACAATGTTAGAAAGCTCCTGAACGCCTCTCTTTAATGATCGTTGTAATTAGGGATGCACCGATGTGAAAATTTTAGCCGATACTGATGTCCGATATTAATGTTGCTGATATCGCCCAATACCAATATTAGCCGATACCGATATTTATTTATTTTTAATTCTGAGATAACATTTTATACAGACTGAAAATCATGCAAAATGAATTTTTGAATGTCTTCTTTTATTTTCAAAATGTGTTTTGACTCCTGATTTTTTCTTTTTCCAATTTCAATTTTTTTAATAGTGTAACATTGTGTTCTGCATCCTGATTGGCTAAGGGACCTTTGCCGATTGATGTTATAAATGGGGGACACGGGGGGGGGGGGGACTAGATCAGGACTAGGTCTAAACCAGGATTAAACGTGCGGCTTTTTGCCTTTGCTCTTTTCGGACTGCGTGCCTCCTCCTCGGGACTGCGTCCACGGTCCTGAGGAGGAGGCACGCAGTCCGAGCACATCAAACCTCGGCATGAACGAACGCAAGAGCCGCACGAAACCAGGCAAAGAGCCACACGCCGTGGCTTAATCCTGGTTTAAACCTGGTCTAGAGGTCCACGCCCCACGCTTCACTATTAATATATTTTGTTGAAAATCTACAAAAGTTTGAGTGTTTAAATGAGAGAGAAATGTGAGAAAACGTTAATTCGAGGGAATACTGTACTGACAAATATCGGTCGTTAATATCGGCCCACTTTTACACATCGGTCCGATACCAATATATAAAAAATTTGGCAATATCGGCCGATATCGATGTTAATGCCGATATATCGTGCATCCCTAGTTGTAATAAATGAATGTCTCTCACCTGGGGCATCAGCAGTGTTACAGTTGTTTGAGTCACAACAGACTTTATGTCCCAGAACACTCCCGGTGCCAATGTCCACGGAGAAGTCTGAGCTGCCGACATCCAGGCACAGACCGGAATCCGCACAGCCTTTGTACTGTAGTATGCTGGTGGTGACACCGTTGAACACTGAGGAGAGAAAACACAGAAGAGTTTAGGAACATCTCAGAGACACCCCTCGGACTCCAGTGGTGTCCTTGCCTCAAGTGAAGGAGTTCAAGTATGTTGGGGTCTTGTTCACGAGTGAGGGGAGGATGGAGCATGAGATTGAGGCGGATCGGTGCAGCGTCGGCAGTGATGCGGTCACTGTACCGGACCGTTGTGGTGAAGAGGGAGCTGAGCCGAAAGGCAAAGCTCTCGATTTACCTCTGTTATTATATAGATATCTTTGTATTACTATCTTTCTATATTTAATTCTTAACTGTACAGAAACAGTTATATAATTTTGCCTTATTTGACACCAGTCTCTTGTTATTTTTTTGATACTAATTTAGAATTTATTATTACATTTCTACTTTTTCTTTTTGTTATTATTGTGATGTGTGAGCTGCTGAGTCCATATAACTTCCCTTGTGGATCAACAAAGTTTGTCTAAGTCTTGTAACGTGAGCACAATTTGTAGGGCGTATTAAAGCTGCACTGCGTAACTTTTCTCATGGAGGGTCCTGCTTGTCTCTAGGGAGATGCTTTGCCTGGAATGTTCCACAGTATGACATTAAACACATCCATCTAGCATTTATTCATTATGGGTGTTTCTGTTGCTCATAAATACAATGATTCCTTATGAGAATAGGGCTGCCTCTCCACAGATCTGACCTGTAATGAAGCGTAGTGTTGTGACCTGCCTGTCCCATAGACTTTACAAAAAATAAAATAATAATAATAAAATATAGCTGCAAGCAGCAATGTGGGGCAAAGCAGTGACCTAGCCTAATTTGATGACCTGTGTTAGATCAGTCTTCACCCAAGGATCCCAGGGATACCAAGTTTTTCAAAATCAGACCTACGGTTCAAAAGTTACAAGCAGAAATGTCCCTCAAATTTTGACCTGTTGGTGGCGCTAGAGGGTTTGAGCTGGGGCCCTGTAATTTTTTGTGGGGAATCCTGGAACAGACTAGAATACGTGTGAAAAGTTTGAAAAATAATCCTATGAAGGGATTCCGAGAGATATCAAAACATCCAGACAAGATGCTATGTACCAAATTAGAGCAAAATTGGTCCAAAATTGAGTGAGGAGAAGCATTTTGAGTGTTTTTCATAAAATTAAAAATGTCGGACATTCTATTCCGGCGGACATGACGTCATGGGGTTGATTTAATTCGACTTGGCCCAAGGATCCCAGCGATACCAAGTTTTTGAAAATCTGACTTATGGTTCAAAAGTTACAAGCAGAAATGTCCCTCAAATTTTGACCTGTTGGTGGCGCTAGAGGGTTTGAGCTGGGGCCCTGTAATTTTTTTGTGGGGAATCCTGGGAAGGACGCGAACATCTGTGAAAAGTTTGAAAATAATCCTATGAAGGGTTCCCAAGATATGAGCTCACTTCCTGTTTGGCGACTTTTAAGACATGTTTGATTGGCTGTCATGACAAAACGATAAGAGGTATCAAAACATCCAGGTGGTGATGAGGCTCAGTCCAAAGATGCTATGTACCAAATTAGAGCAAAATTGGTCCAAAATTGAGTGAGGAGAAGCATTTTGAGTGTTTTTCATAAAATTCAAAATGTCGGACATTCTATTCCGGCGGACATGACGTCATAGGGTGCGTTGGATTCGGCTTCGTCCAGGGATGCCTGAAAATTCCTGCAACTTTGACCTGCTGGTGGCGCTAGAGGGCTGGGGGTGGGGTCCTATAAATTGCTGTGGGTAATGAGGAGACTGGCTGGAATGTGCATGCCAAATTTCACAACTTTTTACCAGACGGTTCTAGGGGTTGCCATAGACTCCCAGAGGCGGAAGAATATTTTATAATAAGAATCAATACAAACACTATAGGTGCCTTGCAGCTTAGCACTGCTTGGCCACAATAAGTTTCAGAGCTCAGAGCTCTGTGGTAATGAGTAATGACCACAAGAACTGTACTTTTATTTCTATAATTTCTGTGTGTGTTACAGTGCGGAGCTCACCCTGTATGTGTGCGGAGTTGTGCGTGTGTGTTGTGTGTATTGTGTTGTGTGTATTGTGTGTATTGTGTGTGTATTGTGTGTGTGAGTTGTGCGTGCTCACCTTGTAAGTGTGCTGCGACACACATTTCTCCAGTGTTACAGGAGGTCGGGATCACAGAGGTACAGCCTGGGTCTGTACAAGCTCTGCAGTTCACCGCAGCAACTGAAAAAGACCAGAAAACCCACGTCAGAACTAAACCAGTACTAGACCAGGTCTAAACTGCATCAGACCTAAACCAGGAGTAGACCAGGTCTAAACCAGGTCAGGCTTAAACCAGGACTAGACCAGGTCTAAACCAGGTGAGAACTAAACTAGGACTAGACCAGTATAAAACACACTGGGTTTTACTAAACAGCTGCTGAGCACAACATTACACCACCATAACAACAGTTTATATATAAATATAGCTTTTGTTTGTATTTAAAACAAGAAAATTATTGCATTATAATAACAAGAAAACAAGAACTTGTTTTAAAAAGATAAAATCATGAAAAAGCTTCATTGATGAAGATCAGGTCATGACTTAAGTCAGAGGTGTTTCATGTTACGTGTCATACTTGTATCTACAGATATAAGACAAAGCACAAGTACCTGTGTTGATGCACAGAGCCACAGACAAGGCCAGGCAGAGGAGGTTTGCTGTATTCATCTTCAGAGCAGTAAATGTGATGTTTGGAGCTGAGTCTTGGAGCTGAGCCCTGGAGTTGAGTCTTGGAGTTGAGCCTCTGTCCTGGGCCCCGTGTTTCTGCGGAGGATGCTGGCACTGGTGTTTTTAAGGTGCCCGCTGGGTGAGCTGTGGGCGGGGCTGCCTCCTCCTGACAAGGACTAATGGAATGCCCCACGCCCTGCTGGTACCTGCCACCCATGACGGAGTATGACCTTTTCATGCCATCACACAAAGATGACATTATGTTTAATTATAGACTTCCCTTTTCTTTAATATAAGATATAATGTTTAATGTAAAATAATATTCCAACAGAAAAGTTACACAGTACACCTTTAAACTTAAATTTTTTAAATAATTAAACAAACAATTAAAGTCTGGGATTTGACTGACAGAAGTTAAGGACTATTCAGGTTTCAAACGATGGCAACCGCCCTCTGCCGACTCCTTCCTCCTCTTCACACCTCCCCGGGCCAGTGGCCACCTCCCCCTTCACACGGACCCAACCCAGCACCAACCCCCCCTCCACCCCCCCCCCCCCCCTCCACCACCCCCTGCAGTCCACCCCAGTCCCCCCCTCACTCCCCTCTCTCCATCACACCGGATGAGGTGAGGAGGGAGCTAAGGCGACTCAGACAGAGGAAATCCGCAGGACCTGACGGTATCTGCCCCAGGCTGCTGAGAACCTGTGCAGACCAGCTCTGTGAAGTTCTCTGCTACATGTTCAATCTGAGCCTCAGCCTGGTGAAGGACCCCGTCCTGTGGAAGACCTCCTGTGTGGTCCCGGTTCCCAAAACAACAAACGCCAGGGAACCAGCCCACTACAGACCAGTCGCCTTGACCTCCCACCTCATGAAGACCATGGAGAGGGTGATCCTCAGTCACCTCCACTCTGTGGTGAGCCCCACCCTGGACCCGCTGCAGTTTGCCTACAAGCCAAACGTAGGAGTAGAGGATGCCGTCATCTCCTTGCTGCAGCGGGCAGCAAGTCTCACCCACCTAGAGACCGCCGGGAGTGCTGTGAGAGTCATGTTCTCTGACTTCTCCAGCGCCTTCAACACCATCAGGCCGGCGCTGCTGCGGGGAAAGCTGGAGGATGCAGGAGTGGATGGACATCTCGCTGCCTGGACCATCGACTACCTCACTGACCGTCCACAGTACGTGCGGCTGCGCGGCTGTGAGTCAGAGGTGGTAGTCTGCAGCATTGGGGCCCCCCAGGGAACTGTCCTCTCACCCTTCCTCTTCACCATCTACACCTCGGACTTCACATACAACACAGACAGCTGCCATCTCCAGAAGTTCTCCGACGACTTCGCCATTGTAGGCTGTGTGTCTGAGGGGAACGAGCTGGAGTACCGCTCGGTCATCAGTGACTTTGTGGACTGGTGTGGGCGCAACCACCTGAGCCTGAACACCAGTAAGACAAAGGAGATGGTGATCGACTTCAGGAGGAGACCACTACCTCACTCACCGGTGAACATCCAGGGGCAGGACATAGAGACTGTGGACAGTTTCAAGTACCTGGGTGTTCACCTCAACAATAAACTGGACTGGTCCCACAACACCGACGCCCTGTACAAGAAGGGCCAAAGTCGCCTCTACCTCCTGAGGAGACTGAGGTCCTTTGGAGTGTGCAGGCCTCTGCTCAAGACTTTTTATGACTCTGTGGTGGCCTCTGCTCTCCTCCACGCTGTCGTCTGCTGGGCCCCGAGCAGCACAGAGCGGGACAGGAAGAGACTCAATAAGCTGGTCAGGAGGAGACTCAATAAGCTGGTCAGGAGGGCCAGCTCTGTCGTGGGCTGTCCTCTGGACTCTGTAGAGGAGGTGGCATCATGGACAACACCTCTCACCCTCTGCGCCGGACTGTGGAAGAGCTGAGCAGCTCCTTCGGCAGCCGACTGAGGCACCCCCAGTGCAAGAAGGAGCGCTACCGCAGATCCTTCATCCCCACCGCCATCAGACTGTACAACTCTACTATATAGGCCAGACATGCAATATCCTCTTTTCCATGCTCTCCCTGTTGATGCTTGTATTATTATTATTATTATTATTATTATTATTATTATTATTATTATTATTATTATTATTACTTATTACTATTTTTATTACTTACTTTATTCCATCATTGCCTGCATGCACTTTTCTTTCTTGTCCATACTGTCCTGGAGCTACTGTGGCAAGTAAATTTCTCCTGTGTGAGATCAATAAAGTCTTATCTTATCTTATCTTATTTATTATTGGTGTTTTTTATACTGTTTTATGTTTAGTGTGTGATTGTTTTTATGTCTGTTTTTAAGCTGCTGGACACATGAATCTAGATAGATATAAATATAGATAACCTCTTTGTTTCTTATTATTGACATTGTTACAGTGCACCAGAGAACCTATTTACTGAATCTGACTACTCTCATCAGGCTGTGCTGTTTACATGTCAGTTCAGTAGTCTGATTTCTTTTACTTTTGATTCATTTAAGGAGGATTAGACCTTCCCAGCAGTCAGGCGCAAATAATTATATGTGACTATTTTTGTACCTGTGTTATTATTTACCGGCTGGTTAGCTCAACTGGGAAGTCACTGACTTCCCCCGGGGGGGTGTGGGTTCAAACCCCCCCCCCCTCCGGCAATGAACAAGCCAATGTGGGTCCTTGGGCAAGACCCTTCACGGTACTGTCCCCCGGGCACAGCTCACTGCTCCTGAAAAAGGATGGGTCAAATGCAGAAGTCAAATTTCTCCCATGTGTCATTGTGTGTGAGCCCAAATAAAGACTTAATCTCTTAATTATAATCAAAGTGCACAAAGGGAAGAACTGGTCTGCACAAACAATACAAGAGTTACAGAAATTTGTCCATTTTAAAAGGCTTCTTGGCAGATGATTAACAAATAAAATACCCAGCGTTAGTCATGGTGTTCAGTTTTCTAACATACGGTCCGTGTTATACTCCAAATAAAAATGATTCAAGGTCTTACATTAAGCAAAACGGACTCTTGTGAGCTTTAAGCCTCCTCAAAAAACAGACCTGGAGTTGTGTTTTGTTTCATTCTCATGTTTGAGTAACTCTTTATTATTCACATTGTTTGTTTTGCAGATGACATCCAACTTTACCTGTCCACCAAATCCATAATCCCGGCCACACACTCGACCCTCACTAATTATTGTCTTTATATTGTCTTTAAATTGTCTTTTGTACGCTGTCTTTTTTTGCACTGCTTGATCAGGGAGAAACAGAATTTCGATTCACTGTATGTTGAACATGTATGGCAGAATTGACAATAAAGTGGATTTTGACTTTGACTTTGATTAATTATTTTGGCAGTGACTCATTCATTCACACACTGACACATCAGCATCTGAAAACGTGACAGCAGCAGCGCGTAGGGCAGGTGAAAGAACTAAAACCATCAGATGAATAGAATCATCATGACATCACGGGCGCAGGTGAAACTCATTATGAAGAGGATGGGAGTGGTTTTCAAATGGCGTCTACCCGTCTCTGCACCTGCCTCGAGTAATGAGACTCAGGGTAAAACTGAGACTTCCTGATCAACTCATCCATTTCTCCACCTGATTCAGGCTGTTTCTGTTTTTAAGAGACGAGTTACCAAACCATTAAATGAGACAAAAGCATTAAACAGTTTCATCCATCCATCTTCTTCTGCTTTTGTATTTCTGGGTTGTGGGGGCAGCAGTCCAAGCAGATCTGCTGCCCAGAACACAACGCACCAGCCCCCATGGATCCTCCCGCGGGTGGTGGGTCCACGTAACCTGGGAGATTCTCAGGCTGCTTTCGTTCGCTCCGATCTAAAAGACAGCCTGGCAACGAGGCTAAGCGAGCTCTCCTGATTTGTGGAGCCAATCAGAGAGCGGGGAGGGGTGGAAAGATGGTGACGTGTACTACATGACAAACGGAAACTTGTAGTTTGAACTGACAACTGACATGATTGGCTGTGGGCTACGTATACGCCAAATGATAGACATTCGTAACGCCCAATAAACGGCTGTTGGCGATCGTAAACCACACCTCCGCTACGAGATATTCAGTAGGTGCTCCCAGACCACGGGAGGACGGCCCACAACACAACTGGCCTAAACAGGTTCAACGAAACAAAAAACAAACAAACAAACAAACAAAAAATATGGTTAAGAAGGATTTGTCAGTGTAGAAGGACCTTAAGCAAGACAAGTACTGGTGTCTCTTTTCGTTCACAGCTTCATGACTCAAAGGTGAGCTTGTGTCTAGATCTGTCACACAGTGCGCACAGGCTCAACGGTCTGACCTTTTACAGTGTTTGGATCATGATTGCTAGGACAGTTTCAGAGATCATCTTTGGTCTTTAGAAGGTCCAGCTCCAAATTTTACTATGTGAATTTACTGTGAGGTCCACACAGACCCCGGGGGAACTGTGAGGTCCACAAAGACGCTTTACATTGGGACAACGTGTCTCTCAGTCAGAGGCTCTAAGTTCTGGAACTCTCTCCCATCATCAATAAGAGAGACTCCAACACTGGACACTCTAAATCACACTTGGAACAGCGGCTAAAGGAAAACCAGACTTGTGGACACTTGTTTAACTGGTTTAACTGCTGCTATTGTCACTTGTCGTTGTTTTTGTTGTTGTTGCTGTGGTGTCACCTGCCCAGGGACGACAGATGGAAATTTTTGCTATAATCTGGCGTATTTACGCTGCGATGTTGTAGATGTTCATCAGTATGCACTGTCCCTATTAAATAAAGAATAAATAAATAAATAAATACATCTGGAGGAAAGACAAAAGGGCCATGGCCTGTGTCACTGTCCTGTACAGAGTGACGCACTGGCACTGTTTAACCAAAAATAAGAATACAAGGCAATATGATTTTATAGATTTTATCATGATTCTGTTATTTGCATTGAAAAACAGGACTTTGGCTATAGTCTACGTATTTATCTCCATGGAGAATGTTTCAAAATATGGCTTTAATTTTCTTCCATCACATGTCACCTGCAGAAAGTACCGCGCCTTTAAATATTCTCATTGAATCTGTGGATTAGTCAGGATTTCAGTTGACGTAGCAGTGCTGTTTCACCTGAATTTGCTGTGTATAAATAAACAGAGGTGTGTGGAGAAACAAAAGAAAATACTACGTTACTTCAAAATAATGTTCCTCAGACGTACAAAGTAGTAATCAAAGACATGACTCAGCTAAGAGTAAATTAGGGTAATGAAATCTAACAGTAAAAGAAACAGTAACAGTAAAATACTAATAATAAGTACAATTTGTGAATACTTTTTACTTTTACTTCACTACATTAAAGAGGAGATATCTGTACTTTCTACTCCACTGTATTTTAGATCTCGTCTGAAAAGTAAAAAGTACCAACTACTACTACTACAGCTCTAACTACTATTACAGTACCAACTACTACTGCAGCCTCAACTACTACTACTACTGTACCAACTACTACTACTCCTACAGCACCAACTACTACTACTACAGTGCCAACTACTACTACAGTATCATCTACTACTACTACAGTGCCAACTACTACTACAGTACCAACTACTACTGCAGCCTCAACTACTACTACTCCTACAGTACCAACTACTACTACTACTACTACTACAGTACCAACTACTACTGCTACAGCACCAACTACTAATATTAGTACAGCACCAACTACTACAGCACCAACTACTACTACTACTGCACAACTACTACTACTACTACTGCAGCAGCACAACTACTACTACTACTGCACAACTACTACTACTACTGCAGCACAACTACTACTACAGTACCAACTACTGCAGCCTCAACTACTACTACTACTGTAGCCCCAACTACTACTACTGCAGTAACAACAACTACAACTACTACTCCTGCAGGACCACATACTACTATTGCAGTACTAACTATTACTACTACTACTACTGCAGTACCAACAACTACTAATACTGCAGCCTCTACTACTACTACTGCAGTACTAACTACTAACAGTAAAAGAAACAGTAACAGTAAAACAGGGCTCTCAAATTTTGAGCGGGGTCGTGCGTGAGACTGCGTAATTTCCGCGGGGGTGCGAGTGAATTGTCTCTCTCAATGCGTGAGACTTGAGAGCCCTGCTGTAAATGTTTGTCTAAAGAGCAAACTTAAACTACAAAGCAACTAATGAGAGTTATATAAATGAAGTTATTACCTGATGGTTCTCAGTTTGTTTTATCATCACCGCAGTGTGCACTTAGCAGCTGAAACTTCACTCTACAATCTGCCCAACAACAGAATAATCTATTTTCTGATTGGCTGATTTTTTTCCGGGGAGCAAAACGGGGAGGACGGGGAGAGTTTTTTTTCGCTGAAAACGTGCGGTGCCTGCATAAACTGAGCCACACAGACCGATTTTCTGGGCACAAAATTAAAAAAAAAAAATCAGCGTGAGAAATGCCATGTGTGGCGTGTGAGCGTGTGAACACGTCGAATTGCGTCTGTCACACTCTCAATGGGTGAGACTTGAGAGCCCTGGAAAAAATACTAAAGTACAATTTGTGAATACTTTTTACTTTTACTTCACTACATTAGAGAGGAGGTATCTGTACTTTCTACTCCACTGTATTTTAGATCTCGTCTGAAAAGAAAAAGTACTTTGTAATGGCTGAGACGTCTTTAGCACATTTAATTTAACTTTCCGTGCCCGATTTGAGCAAACCGAAAGCACAAAAACAGCCAGAAAAATGAAGAAATCAACCGAATCTCTTAAAATGTGCTAAATTCTTGATTGAAATCACTGCATTTCATCCTTTTTAACTGTAAAATACAAACTTTTTACTCTTTTACGTACATTTTGAAGCTATTTTAATACTTTTACTTTGGTTTTTCATGTGATACTTTTACATTTACTTGAGTAACCCCCCCCATATCTGTACTTTAAATTTGACGGAGCCTCCACCAGAAAAGTTACACAAAGCACCTTTAACAACACTTTAAATAAGTCACAGAATCAGGTATTTCAAAAGGACAGACACAACTTAAGAGTACTGAAATAAAAAAAAAATTGGCAAGTTAGAGTAAAAGTATGCTGCTAGAAAAAAGTAAGTAGTAATTTCATTAAAAAAGTCACTCAAATAAATGTAAAGTCCAGAAGAAAAACACAAAGGAAGTAGGAAATATTTTGTACATCTACACGTGTCATTAACACGGAAAACTCATGTACCATTAACGCACAAGGAAGGCATTTTCCCGACACTTTAACCTTCACCTGAGCAAAGGCGTTGTCATTGAAAACTATTGTGAGTAATAATGTGCTGGGACGGGGATTGCCTGGGTCACTGGAGTTCAGAGGTTCCATCCATCTTCTTCCGCTTCTCCATTTCTGGGTCACAGGGGCAGCAGTCCAAGCAGATCTCAATTCAATTCAATTTCTCTTTATTGTCACATGTGCATATACATATAAGAATATACAGCCCAGATGAAATTGCTGTCCTCTCCCATCTCAAACATTCAAGTAAAACATTCAAATAAAAAAAAAAAAAGAAATGTAAAGATATACTGGACTAGACGAGAGAGAGAAAAACAAAAACAAAAACAATAGACAAGGCAAAAAATGTGCAAAAAACACTCAGGTAAACATAGACAAAAAAACAAAACAAAATAGACAAAACAGAGATTACAGATGAAAAGTGAGGTAGTGCCAAAATATATGAAATAAACTATTTAATTGTCCATATAAGTGAAAAAGTGAGGTAGTGCATCATAGTTCAGAGTTCTTAGTGAGTGACAGGGGGCTGAGGGGAAAAGTGGGGGTAGGGCAGGGAGAGAGTTAAGTCTCCTGACAGCCTGGTGGTTCTGCACCAGCCCCCATGAATCCTCCCGCGGGTGGTGGGTCCACGGGAGGATGGCCCACGTCACGTCATGGGGGCTACCAGTATCCGCGGACACTGGGAGCGAGGCGGGGTTAAGTGTCTTACCCAAGGACACAGCGGCAGCGCTCATCTGTGGGAGCTGGAATCACACACGGCCAACCCGTGACCGGGATTCGAACTGCCAACCCCTGAATCAGTAGACAAACGCTCTACCAACTGAGCTACTGCCGCCCTTGAGTTCAGAGGTTCACTCCCCTAAATCAATGCATGAATAATCAGGCAAACAAAAATGAATCAGGTGCAAATGAGGACAACCATCTACTATTTTCATGACTGTATAATTAAAGTCATCAGTAACAAAGGAGAGTCATTAGTCTGAACAAACTCCCTGAAAGGAGCTAATCCATTCTCTGCCCAGACAAGCCCAAGAAGAAGAGGCGTCGCTTGTGGTCATGTGGTCATGTGTTGCGGTCATGGTCGCCCTGTGAGGTGAAAAGGCTCGGGTGAGCAATTAGCTGAGCCTCTGTTGCTTGTGTCCAAATTACTCTCTGGTCCGTCATCGTCCTCCACAAACCACATATCCTTCTGCAGTCAGGGGAGGCAGGGCCCAGGGATTCTTCTGCAACTCCTGGAGCAGCAGATTAGAATAAGTGACACAAGAAACAATTTAGAGTTAGCAAGTCAAGTTTAATAATCCGTTCACTTTTTTTCTTCAGCAGCCGCTGCTCGTATGGATTATGACTTTTTCTGATTACCGCATTGTTTACGGACTTTGCATTTGTGGTCTACGTGTGGACAGTTAATACATCTAACCATCACACTACCTGACCGAACTGTCAATAGTGTTGATGTGTGTTAGCGACGTTTAGCTTACCTGCTACCTGTTGCTTTCCTCCACATTTAAAGTCCAACCCGGCTATGTTGATCTCCTGTGTGCGACTTGTCCTAAGCTGGTTCATCCTGTCTGTTCTGTTCATTCTTCACAAGCACTGTTCCAGTATGCACCCACGGAGTTCTTCCTCTATAGAAGTTCATATAATCCACCAGTGCCTGCTCTACTCCAACACCCGGATATACTGTATGTGCCCCGGCGCAGAGTCACACATCGGGGCGCACGAAGAAACTTCGAATATGGCAGTTTCAGCACCGTCCGGTCCTTCTGGTCTCTGGCCCGTCACCCCCGGAGACACACGGGACGACGCTCGGACTCCTCGGTGTTAACCCGTGTTCCGAGGTCGGCTGGTGTGGCTGGCGCGGCTGCCCGGTGTACTGTCAGATTGAGACGCTTTGTCAGATTGAGACGCCTCCTCGAGATCTGCGCAAGCGCGCATGATGTAAAGGTGCGCTACTGCGCAAGCGCGCATGATGTAATGGTTTAGAAACAGCTGAGCTACAGCTGTGATGTGAAAGCCGTACGCTTTCATGCGCTACTGCTTAAGTAAGTTACATTTTAACAGTCTATTGGTTTTATTGTATGTTTGAATGAGATGTGAATGTTAGATTTGCGGCATAATACCTACGTCAGATAACCGAGACGCATTGTCACTTTCAGACGCCTCCTCGACTCCTCGAGATGAGCGCTACTGCGCATATGATGTAATGGTTTAAAAACAGCTGGGCTGTCAAAGCGTCTCGCTTTGACAGTTTTATGCGCTACTGCACAAGTAAGTAACATTTTAACAGTATTGGTTTTATTGTATGTTTTAACCAATTAAGCATGTAAAGAACGAGATGTGAACGTTACATTTGTGGCAGAATACATACGTCAGATAATAATAGTTTGGATTTAACATTTGACTGCATCGTTATAGTTTTCATTCAAAATAATTAAAACAGACAGGTTAGTATTTAGTTATAGTTATTTTCTTGTGCTTTTTCAACATTTGGCGGCACGGTAGCAGAGTGGTTAGCGCTCTTGCTTCACAGCAAGAAGGTTCCGGGTTCGATCCCCGGGTTGCCCAGACCTTTCCGTGTGTGTTCTGTGTGGAGTTTGCATGCATGGTCTGGGTTCGATGCCCGGGTCGCCCGAGCCTTTCTGTGTGGAGTTTGCATGTTCTCCCCGTGTCTGGGTGGGTTTCCTCCGGGCACTCCGGTTTCCCCCACCAACCCAAAACATGCACCATAGGTACCTCCAGCTTAGGTCCTGACCAAACCGAAGCAAGAAGATCATGGAGATGGTCCCCGGGCGCCCTAATGTGTGTGCTGCCCACTGCTCCTAATATATGTATATATATAGGATGGGTTAAAATGCAGAGAAGAATTTCTCCAGTGTGAGATCAATAAAGTCACTTCTTCTTCTAATCTTTTACTGTTATTAATTGCAAGCTGCTATTAATAACCTGTTTTAATTATTTTGTTTGTCATTTGTCTTCGCTATGATTCACTGCTCAAGACTTAATGCTTTTCTACTTCTTAACCACATCTGCAAATGTCTTTAAGGAGCCATCTGTACACTGTGACAACGGACAACAGATGAAAACTAGCCTCTTGGCTAATTCTGGCATGTTAAACAGTAACTGTTGGTCAACATGCACTGTCCGTTATAAATAAATATGTAAATAAATACATTTCATGCAATTGAATTTAAAACAATGGACTTGTCTCTTATTCATGATTTATGAGGACAGGAAAAGGTACAACAGAAGAAACATTTATTTTTATATTTATTTCTTTCTGATGAGGCCTCTAGGAGTGCACGTGTGACCACTAGTCGAGCCTTCAAGACTTCTGTCGGGTCGGTCTTGATTGGCGTTTTAAAATCTCTTCTGCAAAATTCAAAATGCAATTTTAGGCATTCACTTACATATAAGAAATTAGTGGAAATAGTGAAATCTTTACCTTTACACACCAAAATCCCACGGCTACTTGCATCTTGTTGAAGGAAATTAACGCAGTGATGAGGCCTCTAGGAGTGCACGAGTGACCTGAAGTCGAGCCTTCAACACTTCTGTTGGGTCCGTCTTGATTGCCGTGATGTCTCCATTTATCAAAATCTCTTCTGCAAAATGCAATTTTAGGCATTTAGTTACATATAATTGGATAGATACAAGAGAAAGAAATGAGTGGAAACAGTGAAATCTTTACCTTTAAAACCAAAATGCCACAGCTACTGCCGTCTTGCTGCATTTCATGTGGAACAGTTTGAAGAGTCCATCTGTCTTGGGACTGAACGGCTGCCATCCTCAAGAAGTTCCTATTATTGTGTGAAAAGCATAACAAGCATATGCAATACATTAGACACATTATCACATACAAAAGACCAAGGACTTGACTTCAATTTTTCCCCAGACTTTACATCCAATTTCATAGGGTCTTGCGTGCATACTTCGTCTCATTAGCCAGTGGATCCACAAGAAGGAGGGTCTTCTCTGACATGTTCACAATCTATAAATGTTTACCACATTCATGTTATTTCATAACGTTCACATACCGTATTTATGTTGCAAACCCCTTAATAATAATTTACCACTGTTGCATGAGGTCAGCAGAAATCCCCATATATTCTACCTTCCAGAAATAGTTATAAGAAATAGTTATATAGAAAATATAAGAAAGGCACTTACCACTAAAGTCCAGTGAGCGCCTACATTGACTGGACAAATCCACACGTCTTCTGCTGGGAATTTCATCTGAATAATGGGATTCATACAAAATTATTGTAAATTCAGGTTACTGGTGTTACATAATATGGCTAGATAATAAAACATTACTTTTCTAAGACGCTCCAGCGATCACAGCACTGAGCTGATGAACGCGTTTCTGTTAGAAAACAATTAAGTGTGTAATGAAAAAACTGTTCTGCAGGGAACATTAAACAAATGTAATGAGAACATAATGTACAATGTATAATAATGTATAATTTCACGTCCACCACTTGCCTGTTGTTTTGCAGCCAGGATAAAAATGTATGCGTCAATAACCTGTATTGCATACACAAACAAATGACTTAGTAATAGGAAAGGAAAACACAATTTAATTCCAGAGTTATCACTACTTACGTCATCAGCCAGCCACTCAGTCCCATGTAGTGTACGGAACGATGTGTCATATAATGTGTATGGTCCAACAACCGCCTCCACTTTGCCTTGATCTTTTGCAGCCCACAAAATTTTAACTGAAATACAGCACATTATTGTTAATTCGGTTAAAATGATAACGTCTTTTGGCAAAGTCTTTATCATAGTACATGAATAGGTCAAAACTCAGTTACTACAGCCTGGACAGGCCAAACCCCCATCATGCCCATAAACTGGGGTTAGGCCAAACAAATGACCAACAGGTCAGAACTCAGTTACAACTGTACAACCTCTGTCTTCCATGCTGTCTTTTCTGGGTGACGATTCTTGTGGTTGCTTGAGGATAATTGTTAGTACAGTTAGTTACAGTTAGTAAACATTAATGTGGATTCATGCACTGTAAAGACAGCCCCCTGAATGAGCTATGTAAAGGAGGAACAACTTTAAGACAAGGGCAATAGAGCATTGCCGTGAAGGCTGGAAAAGTGCGGGCTACAGATGCATTTCATTACACTAACATTAACATTAACATTACACTACAAGTATAAGAGGACTAGTACACTAAAAGAGCAATAAATACAAGGCAGTCCATTTTACCATTATTACCTGTCTGGGTGGAGCATAGTGAATCACTGTAGGCCTCTCTGGGATCTGATCTTCCTCTATGACGATCGGGGATTCTGGGCAACTGGGAATCTGATCTTCCTCGACGAGGACCGGGGAATCTTGGCTACAGGGAAGACAAACAAATCACACCATTAAAGAGTACACTAGGCAGGTAGAGTAGCCACAGACAATGTGAAAGTCCCAGGTTAAAATAAGCCCCTTCCTTTGTCTTATCAATGCATCCTTAAGCAAACCACTGAAACCCAAAAGTCAGTGAATATGCTGAATATGTATGAACTAATACTAATGTGATAAAGTAAATGTTAAGGTACTTACAGTTTCCTGTGCTTGTTGTCATGTGGGGTTTTGTGCCCACTGGAAACTTGGCCTTCATCAGGGAGACTCCTTTTATAAGGCTTGATGTGGTCTACACTGTATTTTGTCTTCAAGGTGGTGCCTTCCAAATTGGACAGTGTAACCTGCTTCCCAGTTATTTCCTTAATGAGATATGGTCCCATAAAGTCAGGCTCAATTCTTCCCCCTTTTCTTGTTTTCTTCCTAACATTGCCCAGCACAGTACACCATGTTCTTGTACTTCTTTAAAACTCGTTTTTCATAGGCCTGTCTCTGTTTTTCTTGAGTCATGGAGATGTTTTTGGCTGCTGTGGTTTTCACGGTCTCCATTGATGCCTGTTTCTTCTCCAAGTAAGCGGAGTGAGCACTCTCGTTGGGAAGCAATATTCTGGAAAGCTGTAATAAAAAAATAAAAAAAGTATTATCCACTGTAACTGTAGGTAAACAGACCATTACAACTGCCTCTACAGTCTTAAAATACAAGAATTTACTCAGTGGCATTTGGATTGGGATTTCTGATGGGAATACGGCCTCCCTCCCATACATTAACATAAAAGGGGAGTGTTTTGTTGTCGTGTGAACCTTCGATCTTAGTGAAAATAATGCTGCATCCAAAAACGCATCCCAGTTGTTCTGCTGTTCGTTCACCAATTTTGTAAGAGCCCTAAGAAGTACAAATACATATTTAAAAACATTAACTGAAGTCTAGTAGTCCGCAGTGTGTGTGTGTGTGTGTGTGTAGTATAGAGAAGTACACAAAATACTTGCCGTTTTATGTTATCATTAGTTTTCTCATCCAGTCCATTCGTTTGTGGGTGGTATGCAGCCGTGACACTTCTTTCAATACCCATAAGGGCACAGAGGTTGTTGTTGAGCTGAAACATCATTAGATTAGATTAGATTAGATTAGATTAGATTAGATTAGATTAGTTTATTTGTTAGGGGACAATGCAATTTAATAAAACACATGAACAAGCATGAGTAAAAGTGCCAGACTTAGCCAAAAGGCTACTTTTCATCCGTAATCCACTGGCCATGGTGTTAAAAGGCAGATAAAACTGATAAAAAGAAAAACATTGTTAAAACAGAATTAGACACCGACAATACAAAGATGAAACAGATAACAAATATTTATAAAAACATGTCATAGATTAAGATTAAGCTTGGGCTTTTAGCCTTTATTGGTCTCACACACAATGACACACAGTGACACACGGGAGAAATTTGACTTCTGCATTTGACCCATCCTTTTCAGGAGCAGTGAGCAGCCGTCTTTTTCGGCGCCCGGGGGGCAGTACCGTGAAGGGTCTTGCCCAAGGACCCACACTGGTTAGCTCATTGCCCGGGGGGGGTTTGAACCTACAACCTCCAGGGGGAAAGTCCATGACTTACCAGTTGAGCTAACCAGCCGGCCTAGACATACATACATAGACAAACATAGTCTTTAATGCTGGCAGCTGTATGTATTTACCATCCATTCTCTTAAATGTTTTGTGAATGTCCTATATGAGGTTTGTTTTTTAATAAGTTCAGGTAAAGAGTTCCACTCTCTGGCTCCTCTCACAGACCAGGCCGACTGACTAAAGCTGCTCTTCCTCAGAGGAATCACACAGTCTCCTCTCACTGAGCCTCTAGTCACACGGCCACTACTGTTTTTTTGGCTGATGAAACTTGCCAGTGGAACAGGAGCCAAATCATGCAGAACTTTGTACATTAAACATAAGTAAGCAAATTTATGAAAATCTGACCAACTTAATAAACCATACTTTTTCAAAATTGTACAATGGTGGTAATGTTTAGTTTTTTTTATCCAAGACTTTGATAGCTTGTTTATAAAATGTTTCCAGTGATCTAAAAGTGCTCTGATTCACTTGAGACAAGCTCATTAAGCAATAATTAAAATGACTCGCTCATTGTGACATGATTAAACAGATTAAAAAATATTAATAGGAACAATCCTGAATTCCATTCTCAAAAACATTCCATTATTCACATACCTCATTCACAAATTCTCTTCCCTGATCTGATAAAATCCTTTTGGGGCAGCCATGCCTATACACAATGGAACAGATGTGCCGTGCCACTTCTAATGCCGTTTTGGTCCTTAACGGAAAGGCCTCAACCCATTTCGAAAAGTAGTCTGTGGCAGCGAGGATGTACTGAAAGCCATCCTGAGTTTTTGGAAGTGGTCTTGTCAGGTCTATGCCAACCAACTCCCAGACAGCAGAGAGCTGCAAAAGCAAACCAGTGGTCAGGAACCATTGTGAATTAAGTGAAGTTTCACAGGTAACCGGACGTGACTATCTACTAGGCTGCCCTGCAGATATGTCAATAGAGTAGAGGTGCTGCTGGCCCTGGCCTGGAGACAAATAAACGTCTGGAACAGTACCTTCTGTTATTAAGTAGGGGAAGAAAAAATTGGGTCTTGGGATAACACCTTGATTTTTTTATCTTGAATTTTTTTTTTTGCTTACAGTACAGTTGCACTCTATACATTTACCTTTATGCTTTGCAGTGGCTGTGCAACAGCCAAAGGTCTTCCACTTCTCTGGCATCTGTCACACTCCGAGACCTTTAAGAAAATTGTCATGATAAAAAAATAATAAAAAAATGTCCTAATCCAATTGGCTGAACAAAATGAGTCCATAACAGAATACAGAAATAAATCGCATCCAACACATACCCATCTTTCAATATCCACGGACATGCCAGTCCAGTAAAATCTGGAGGTTATTGCTGCTCTTGTTTTAATACCGGTATGTCCACCGAGTGGTGCTGAATGAAATTCGATGAACAGGGATCTGGCTTCATCTTTTGTTTGGATGACTCTTCTTTTATCTCCATAGGTAGCTGAGTGGTTAGCGCTCTTGCTTCACAGCAAGAAGGTTCCGGGTTCGATCCCCGGGTCGCCCAGGCCTTTCTGTGTGTGTTCTGTGTGGAGTTTGCATACATGGTCTGGGTTCGATCCCCGGGTCGCCTGGGCCTTTCTGTGTGGAGTTTGCATGTTTCTCCCCGTGTCTGGGTGGGTTTTCTCCGGGCACTCCGGTTCCCCCCATCAACCCAAAACATGCACCATAGGTACCTCCAGCTTAGGTCCTGACCAAACCGAAGCAAGAAGATCATGGAGATGGTCCCCGGGCACCCTAATGTGTGTGCTGCCCACTGCTCCTAATATATGTATATATATATAGGATGGGTTAAAATGCAGAGAAGAATTTCTCCAGTGTGAGATCAATGAAGTCACTTCTTCTTCTTCATAGAAGAGCTGTCCATCTGCAGTAAACAGTCACAAAGTGATAAACCACAACATTTCCAAACACATGGATATTAGAACACACCTTTGCCTACTTACCCTTTACTGTGAACTTCATGAAATGCCTCATCAAGGCCTGCTTCTAATTCTTGGTATACCCTTTTGGGTATTTCCCAAGTGTCAGGTACTGGAAAACTTCCTTGGATCTCTCCATATTTGTGTTCACAAATGTAAACAACTGTAAAAGACAAAATAACATTTTTAATATGTAGGTAGCCCATTTAGTCACTCTAATCCAAGGTTACAAGGTATATATATACACATATATATATATATATATACATACATACATATATACATACACACACACACACACACATACACAGACACACATATATATATATATATATATATATATATATATATATATATACTATATACTATATATACAAACATTGTTCACAAATCTGTCCAAAATGTGTGACAGCGAGCAACATTCCACAGGTCACAACTGACAATCTGATAAACTCTATGCGAAGAAGATGTGTTGCACTGCATGAGGCAAATGGTGGTCACACCAGATACTGACTGGTTCTGAGTCCCCAGACCCCCAATAAAGCAAAAAAAAGCACATTTCAGGGTGGCCTTTTATTGTGGGCAGTCTGGGGTGCACCTGTGCACTGGTCATGATGTCGGATCGGCATCTTGATGTGGCGCACCTGTGAGGTGGGGTGGATTGTCTCGGCGGGGCAGAGGTGCTCGCTGTCACACATTTGGACAGATTTGTGAACAATGTTTGAGAGAAATGGTAGTGTTGTGTATCTGGAGTGAATTTTGGATCTTTGGGTCCATCTCAGTAAAAATGGGAGCAAAAACAAAAGTGTTGCGTATATTTTTGTTGAGTATATATATATATATATATATATATATATATGGACAGGAGTGCGTATGATGCGCAGGTGGTGCGCTAAGAGCTGCGCGAGCTCGTGTGGTGACGTGCGTGTCCGTGGCTACAGACTAGCCGTGTGCTAGCACACTAGCGCGGTTTAATACAAGTTTAATAGGAGACACGTAGCATGCAGTCAAATGTTAAATACAAACCACTATCATCTGACGTTGGTATTCTGGCGCTAATTATCGTTCTTTACATGCTAAAACATGTTAAAACATACAATAAAACCAAAACACTCTTAAAATGTTACTTACTTGCGTTGAAATTGTTGAAAAAAACTCCACTTATGTTGAAAATACCTCGACTTCTGCCAAGTTCTGTTGGAAAAACAAAAACAAAAACAAAACACCAATACACTGTTAAAATGATACTTACTTGCGTTGCAATTGTAGAAAACTCCACTCCTGTTGAAAAAAAATTGACTTCTGCCTCGTTATGTTGAGAATAACTAGACTCCTGTCTCATTCGGTAGAAATCAAAATGACATCTGCCTCTGGAGCCAAGATGGGCGTATTTATACGATTACGTCACGTCATGCATGCGCGCGCATGAGGAGGCATTTTAAACTGACAAACCGTACAGCTGTAGCTGTTTAAACTGACAAACCGTACGGCTGTAGCTCAGCTGTTTCTAAACCATTACATTATGAGCGCTTGCGCAGTAGCGCACCATTACATCATGCGCGCTTGCGCAGATCTCGAGGAGGCGTCTTAAACTGACAAATGCGCGCTTGCGCAGATCTCGAGGAGGCGTCTTAAACCATTACATCATGCGCGCTTGCGCAGATCTCGAGGAGGCGTCTCAATCTGACAAAGCGTCTCAATCTGACAGTACACCGGCTCAACAGCACACCGGTCAAAGTCGGGCTTCTGAATGTCCGCTCCCTCACGGGCAAGGGCCAGCTTGTCCAGTTCATCCTCGCGGACCACCGGATGAACTGTTTGGCACTGACAGAGACCTGGCAGCAGCCAAACGATTACACCATTCTCAACGAGGCCACCCCACGAGGGTTTGTTTACCAGGCTGAACCGCGTGTGTCTGGCAGAGGAGGTGGGGTCGCGCTCATCCACCGCGATGACTGGAGGGTGGTGCCTGTGAGTGTGCCTACCTGCCACTCGTTCGAAACAACTGTCTGTCAACTTTCTGGACCTGTCCCCACCATCATAGCCACAGTTTACAGACCACCAAAACAGCACGCAGACTTTATCACGGACATCGTAGCATTTTTATCTCACCTCTCCACACTGTCACCACACGTCATACTCCTGGGAGATTTCAATATCCACATGGACAATTATAACAACCCACTCACCAAAGAATTCACCTCCTGTCTGGACAGCTCTGGTTTTAAACAATATGTTAATTTTCCCACACATAACAAAAAGCACTCCCTGGATTTAATATGCTGTACTGGAATAACCCCATTGGACCTTCAAACCCACTACATCCCCTTCTCTGACCACCTGCTAATTTCATTTGACATCAACCTGTGTTTCAAAAAATCCAACCCACCCCGCACTATACAGTTCCGTAACATCAAGGACATTAACCCGGACCATTTCTCATCACTCATCAATAACCTCCCCAGTGCTGAGGGCCTCTCTACAACAGATGAGTTTCTCACACATTACAACACACACCTCCACCACATACTCAACACCATAGCCCCACTCAAAACCCGGTCCGTCTCATTCACTCACTCTGCACCCTGGTACACCCCCGCCCTCAGACACCTCAAAACACAAGGCCGCAGACTGGAGAGACTGTACAGGAAAACCGGACTCATCATACACAAAGACATGTTCACCTCACACATCCTCCATTACAAACAGTCCATATCCACAGCAAGATCCACATACTACTCTAATTTAATCAGTTCACATGAAGGTAACTCAAAAACACTATTCTCACTCCTCTCACAGATCACAAAACCCCCGGACTCACTTCCACCTCATTCCTCCGAATTCTGCAATAACCTGGCTGCTTTCTTTACCACCAAAATTCAACTGATCCACCTGCAACTTAACCCCTCTGTTTCAAACCCACCTGTTTCATCTTCCGTATCCCCAACACACCTGTTTTCTTCTTTCACCCTGCCCTCCTTCAGCCAAATATCCACTCTCATTCAGAACTCCAAATCCTCCACCTGTCAACTAGATCCTCTCCCTACTGTCCTCATCAAAACCTCCATCCCTGCACTGTCCCCCCCTCATAACTAATATCATTCACTCCTCTCTCATCTCCGGTACTGTTCCCTCCACTCTCAAAACCGCTGCAGTCACTCCAATACTCAAAAAACCCGGTTCTGATCCCTCTGACCTCAATAACTTCCGTCCTATTTCAAACCTACCCTTTATTTCCAAATTTCTTGAGAAAACTGTTGCTGCCCAACTCCACACCCATCTTTCCTCCAATAACATCTACGAACAATTTCAATCTGGCTTCCGTCCCCTCCACAGCACTGAAACTGCCCTCCTGAAAATCACTAATGACCTCCTCCTCTCTGCTGACTCTGGTTCACTCTCCATCCTCCTCCTGCTAGACCTCAGTGCAGCATTTGACACCATTTCACACTCCATCCTCCTCAACAGACTTTCCTCCATTGGCATCTCTGGTTCTCCCCTCTCCTGGTTCCACTTCTACCTCTCACACCGCTCCCAGTTTATTCAGCTCAAGTCATTCACCTCACACACCTCTCCTGTCACGTCAGGTGTTCCTCAGGATTCTGTCCTCGGTCCTCTGCTGTTTTTAATCTATCTCCTCCCCCTTGGTTCCATCTTTAGAAAACACCACATCCACTTTCACTGCTACGCGGATGACACCCAGCTCTACATCGTCACTAAACCCAACTCCACACTTCCACTCTCCTCTCTGACAAACTGTCTCACAGAAATACAAACCTGGTTCACCTCAAACTTCCTCAAACTTAACGGCAATAAAACAGAACTTCTCCTCATCTGCACCAAATCCACCCTAAGCAAAATAAATCCTTTTTCCATATCCATCGACGGCTCCTCTATCTCCCCCTCCCCTCAGGTAAAGAGTCTGGGTGTCATCCTCGACAGCACACTTTCCTTCACCTCCCATATCAACAACACCACCCGGTCCGCCTACTTCCACCTCAGAAACATCCGCCGCCTCCGTCCCTCACTCACCCCACACACCACCGCCATCCTCATCCATAGCCTGGTCACTTCCCGTATAGACTACTGTAACTCTCTCCTGTTCGGTCTCCCACAAAAATCACTCCATAAACTCCAACTGGTCCAAAACTCAGCCGCCCGCATCATCACACACATCCCCTCCCATCACCACATCACACCTGTCCTGCAACAGCTCCACTAGCTCCCCATCACACACCGCATACACTACAAAATCATACTCCTCACTTACAAAGCCATCCACAACCTCGCCCCTCCATACCTGTCTAACCTCATCCACATCTCCACACCTGCCCGCTCCCTCCGCTCCTCTTCCTCCTGCCCGTCTCGTCTCTAAGGGAAGCAGAGCCTTCAGCCGCTCTGCTCCCCAGCTCTGGAACTCCCTCCCCCATGCTCTCCGCGACACACACTCACTCTCACACTTCAAATCTAAACTCAAAACTCATCTGTTTAGAAAGGCCTTCTCACTCTGTCTTTTAATCTGTATCTGTTTTTTAAAATGTATTTTTACACTGTTTTTATTTTGTTTTATCTTGTTTTATTATGTACTGTATTATTTAATTAATGTATTTAATATCTTGATGTACGGCGACCTTGACAGCCTTGAAAGGCGCCTAACAAATAAAAATGTAAAAAAATAAAATATATGTTCCCCCTAATTTTTAATGTGTCTGAGCAAACACACTCACTCCCTGAGCGCTCCTTGGAGCCCTGTGCGCCCCCCCCCGGCTCGGCTCGCACTTTGCAGATATAAAAAAATGACCCCGCGACTGTATAAAAAGAGGAGATCCGCTAAAAGCTCTTTCATCCCTGATTTACAGTGCGCTGCATAGGTTTTCTTGTGCGCTGAGAATGTGCGAGCAGTGCGCAGCTTAGAGTAAACGTTGGACATGGCGACACTGTAGAATATCCAGCATTACAACAGCAAAGGAAATATAGAAGTGTAAGGGGAAAAGTATGTGAACGGTAATACAGGTGCCGTGATCTATGCCGTTACGGCTACCGTCACACATGTTTAGCGTACTTTATGAAGAGTTTCATGTAGCATAGTTGTAGGTGAGGTGAACCAGTACGTATATTTTATAGTGACGTCGCAACTTTTACATGTGGATGTCGCTGGCGAGTCGGTCTTTGTAGTCATATATCCTCCCGCGCTGTGCATGCTGGGGCTTTTAAGTGTGCGAAGCGTGCATTTTCGCATGCTTGGTCCATGCCCCGATTTCCATGGAAACGAGTGCGCCGTTCAGAGCTCATCTTAACGGTGCAGGGGACAAAAAACAAATGGAACGGCACTTGTCGCACCGGATATAACGCACATCCCCTTCCAAGGACGCTCACAAGCATGCAGTCGCTGGATTGGAAAACGGCTATCATCTTTAAGGGAGGGGGTTTTGAATCAGCCAGTGACCATTTTGGATTGGAGATCTTTATCGTATTTCATTGTCGTGGCGTGGTCCTTGCTAGTGAAAATGTTGTTGTCAGCGTGGACTGCGTAGGTCCGCCTGAGAGAGGCAGTAGAGTGACCGGATGTCCCTATTTCCCCGGGACAGTCCCAGTTTTGAGCTCTGTGTCCCCTGTCCCAGCAGATTTATCCAAAACCAGTGATTTGTCCAGGTTTTTAAAAAAGAAATGTTCCAGGTGTCCGCATTTTTGACCAATTTGATACCTGACAACAGTAAAGAGAAGCATAAACTGTTATTTGTTTGGGTAAAATGAAGAAAAGTTGCTTAAAAATTACCAAAACACAAAGAAAATGTGGCTATACTGACTCATGTTAGTGCAGAACAGTTTTCCTTAATTATGCACTTGGTTCACAATTTTATTATTACCAACCAATGAGCCCAGATTTAGGGAAGTACTTTTCGTGGGCTTGCCTCGCTGGGACTCGAGTGTCTGAAGTGAACTGGGAGGTGTGGTAAGTGAAGCTGTGATTCTGAGGAGCTACTTCTGACTTGTGACAGAGCCGTGATCTTGGGGAACTTTTGTCTGTTCTATTCTTTTCTTGTCTCTTTCAAGCTGTCGAGGTTTTTGTTTGACTGTATTTTTTGAGTTGACGTATTTGCGTCACACCCCCAGCGGAAATGTGATGTCACTGCAGTGCTAATCATCAATAATGCTGCCATGGCAACAGAGTGGTTGGCTGCTCTTGTTTTTTTCACATCATATCATGAAATTTTGACAAACTAAAGTGCAGCATGGACACAAGTAACGGACGGTTGGACTGTGTGAAATTGTGTGTTTTTCCTGTATCTATGGTGACATTTCAAGCTGTTAACTATGGACCCACGTGCTGCTACAGGCAGAAGACCCTCTAGACCAGGGGTGCTCAATGCGTTGATCGCGATTGACCGGTAGCTTTTTTGTGACGAAAATATATAACTTTTTGGACAAATATTGTTTTGAGAAGAAAAACAAGCTTTATTAAATGTCCCCGCTAACTTACCAGACTTGCTTTCGTGAGCTACAGAACCGGAGCAGAACTGGGCCCAGACGACGCTGTCATCGGTAAGTCAGTGTTAATGGACGACACTGCTGAATTCACATAAAAAAACCAACAAAAAAAACGCACTATCCCTTTAATGTGAGGGTGAGAAGGCTCTTGGTTGGTCAGGGGTTCAAATCAGAAGAACAAACCCTGCACACGTCAGTTGAGCTAAACCCCCACACTGCGAGACACAGATGCAGCACGTCAGTACAAACATACTGTAAATGTGTAAAGCTGAACACCTGAAAGGTCCAATCTAACTGTCACAAGCACAAACCCTAACCCGGTTAGGGTTTAGGGTTTAGGGTTTAAGGACACTGATTTAGTCCTGGTTCAGATCTGATGCAACTTTTGCATAAATCTGGCCTAGTCCTGGTTTAGTTCCAGTCTGATCCTACCTTTTCATGATAATTGTGTTAGACTCAGTCAGATTGAAGTCAGTAGAGACACATGCCTAAGAACCATCACCAAACATGAGGAGCACTGCTGCCCCCTTCTGGTCCAAGCACAGAACTGCAGAGCACTAACACCACTCTGGACTGCTCAAAGTAAAGTCAGTGCTTTGTGCTTTTCCTTTACTTCTGTGGGAGGAATGATAAGCAGTACTTGTACTCAGATACTTAGACCTGTATTTTGTGTGTTGTCCACTCGGTGCCAGCAAATACAAGAACAGTTGTACCCCCGTCTGACACAACAGTGTGTTAGACATTATTTCTAAATATTGACTTTCTCTCATGAGATCATGATGTAGGCAAACAACAAAGAATGAAAAGAAGTGAAAAGTTTTGTCTTGAACAAGTCTGATTTATTGAAGTGACTGTGCACCCAATCACAGAACTACCTGTCCCTGAGAACGTCGTCTCTCCATAAGATCGTCACATGATGATGCACACAAAGTCTAAGTTTTCTCCATGGACGGGGCACATACATGAGGCTGAAACCAGTTGGACTTGCCTAATGAGCCCAAGGACAAGTGATTCTATCACACAGGATAACAGCTACGATTAAGGTAAACAGAGTTAAGACACAAGAGTCAAAGTGTCATGGTAACATCACCATGACATACCATAATACCATAATAATAAAATCACATTTTATTCCTAATCAAACAATAACAATCTTTGCGTAGTATACATCATCATGCTACCATCTATAACCGTAATCTGTGTTGTATGTATATTATTATTTAAAATGAGAGTATAACAAAGGAAAAACAGTGGACAAATCCTC
>JAVJIX010000050.1:0-47500 GCA_036785185.1 Paratrypauchen microcephalus | reverse complement strand
TACCCACACACACACACGCGCACGCACACACACGCGCACGTACACACGCATGCACGTACACACATATATAATTTCATTCATTACAATTACCACACAGCAGCATCATGTAAACTTAATTCTTCTCATCTCATGCCTCTCTGGAGACCAGGATCTACTGCTCCAAGTCAGTACTTGTCTTCTTTGGCGCTGTCGTAGTTCTGATCAGAGTCCCTGCTCCGCGCAGTGTGCGCACGACACGTTGTCTGCCTCGGGCAGAGCAGATCTCGGCCCCGACCTCGCGGCCTGATCCGGTGTGTCTCTGTGATCCTCTGATCCGGGATCCTGGGTCCCAAGAGCGATCAGACCGCTCCTTAGGCGCTGATCAACAGTCCTCTGCTTTTGTGGGTTCCCCTCGCCTCGACATCTTGCTCTTCTCGCCAATACACAGTACACAAACTACACTCCTCCTCTCTTCCGCATCTCCGATCGGCAGATAATGATACAAGATCGCTACCTACAAGTTGGGAGGTGTGAATTACACCTTCAAAGTTGCTCCAGGTCGTATCCTAGCAATCCCCGCTGAAAAACGTCTTTGATGAATATATTCGTCACGGCACTCAACGTTTCGATTCAACATGACGAGAAAACTCGTCACCGGCACTCAATGAGTTAAAGGACACTGACATTGCTGCTTAAATGTCACTTAAAGGACACTGACACTGCTGCTTAAATGACACTGCTGCTTAAATGACACTGACACTGCTGCTTAAAGGACACTGACATTGCTGCTTAAATGACACTTAAATGACACTGACACTGTTGCTTAAATGACACTTAAATGACACTGACACTGCTGCTTTAATGACACATTTGAACTTTATTCTGCTCCACATTGTGTGTTTCACTTATTTACTTAACAGTATTATACACAAGTTTACTGTACTTTTGCTACGGGTATATGTGATGTTTTAGTCATGGTGTTTATTGTCTTGTTTATCAGATGTTTTATGCTCACTGTGGGCCTAGGAGGCGCTGCAATTTCAAATCCTGTGTGTGCAACCTGTACATATGGTTTTTGACAATAAAGATGACTTTGAACTTTGAGAAGACAGTGGAGATGATCAGGGTAGAGTGGAGATGGTCAGAGTGCAGCAGGTGTGTGCAGCAGGTGTGTGGAGCAGTTACCTGGGTCATTGCAGTGGGTGGTGTTGCAGCAGGACACACGGTCGTCTGAGCTTATACTCAGCTGAAGCATTCGAGTGTTGCACAGATTGTTGGAAACACAGCCGTGCATGGGACTCCCATATCCTGACGAAAACAGTCACCAAGATTTCACATGACACAGAATTCATTCAGAACGTTCAGTATAAACACGATTTTAGTCACCAGCACAAGGAAGCACAGGGCAAAAGTCCCAAACATCTCTTGTTAATCTATAGTGTTTCAGATCTTTTAGAACATGGTCCAAACATTTCAAACTTCACTGGTGTTGGATGAAGAAAGTTTTTAGGCACATACAGGATACATACGTAAAATGCTGGTGCAGCTCTGCTCTGCGTCACAGCTTATGTATGAGCAGTTTTCTCTGTAATATTCACAGCCGTAGCACTGCAGAGTGCCAGCAGAGGGCGCTGAGAGGAAAGACGACACAGGTTTATAAGACACGCTTCAGGTGACTGATAATAAGAGACATTTAAAGTTAGACTTAGATACAACTTCATGTGTGCGCTTGTGTTGAGGCCGAAGGTGTGACAAACTGTTTAAAGATTTTGGTGATACTTTAGAATAGACTACTGTATACAGGATATTATTTCTGGAGGTCGAAATGGACAGTTGATGGACATTTAAAACCAAATTAGATCAGATGGACACATTTTATGTCAAACTATGGATGATTATAAGTCAAACGAACTACATTTCCATGGAAACGAGCAGGAGGAGGCCCTCCTTGAGGCAGGGTAAGAGTCAGGTTTGCGGAGAATAACGTCCACTTAGAGCAATCCCAAATGTTTTTTTTTTTTTTTTTTTTTTTTTTTTTTAGTGCAATAAAAACAACCAATATGAGAAAAGCATTGTTTTATCTTATGGAAGAGTACAAAGAGACTTGCAAAATGTTTTAGAATTTTAGAATGTTTTTAGAATTCTAATCTCATACAATGGCCAAGGGTGCTTGATGTACACCTTACCTTTTTATATATTTTTCATACTTTCTTTCATACATTTGAAATTATCTTAGTCTAATTTTTGGCTAAAAGTTCCATAGTGTGGCTTTAATCTAATACTTAATCTTGTGACTGGGTGCATAGATGACACTGGCCCAATAGTTCTCTATACATTTTTGGCAAAAATTTACAATATGCTGGATTTCTTCTTGTTTTAATAGTACTAATGATTAAAGTAGACACTGACTGGGCTGAGGCAGCGCGTTGCATCCATCGGAGTTGCAGCAGAAGAGCGTATCTGTGTAGTGGCCCGTGTGGAAGGAGAAGAGCTCAGGTTGATCTTTGGGGCACACGTTCGCATTGGCACAGCCTTTAGTCACTGAAGTGCGTGGACTGTCATTGTTGATTACTGAGACCAGAAAGATACAACAACCAATCAGAGGAGAGATGGGAGAATACTGACCAATCATAGACAGTGGCAGGTGCGTACTACTGACCAAACAACAAAACAATAATTTCTGACCAGAGGGAGAAGTGGCTGCTTCACTATTTACTGCCCACAGTCCAGAAGTAAATTTCCTGTTCATCTGTCCCATAGATAATCAGTTAGATAAAAAGTTTATTAAAGTAAAAAAATATTTCAAATCTCAAAGTTTTTTTTTAAACATTTACCCAAATTTTTGACCACATTATGGCATTAGTTTTCACCCGCCACAAGTGGCGCTGTGATAAAAATGACAGAGCCCCCAGCCACTTCCTGTCTCCACTTCCTGCTCCCGGCTGTGGACTGTAGTGCATGAGGCTGCACAAAAACGCTAGCGGTTTCTGAATTCTACGCCAAAAAATCTCAAACTCAATGGTGAGTGACCTAAGGGTCTGTTTTATCTAATGCATTTGCCAAAAGCTTGCTAACTTTTTTTTTTCTTCCTTCTGTCGTGAGGAGCAGACACACTTTCTTCTTCCTCCCTAAACCTTGCTCTGTCTGATATTTTATTTCTCTTGTCTTGTCATTTTTCTCCTGTTGGAACAGATTTTCAAACCCTAAATCATGAATTGGATAAAGCTGGTTCCCCACGCAATTGGTATATATTTTTTTCACAGAGGAGAGCCGGAGAGTCCCAATTGAATGTGCTGTCTGATACACGAGGGTCGTGCACCTGGCACTTCTGTTACTGGAGGACGCGGAATGATTTCATATTGGAATTTTGATGGCAGGACATCTGGATTGGCCTGGGGGATGTTTTCTGAGCCATCACTAATTGGAGCGGAACGGATAAAAGAGCCCCGATCCACCGGACAGTCATTTTACGGGGATCTGCAAACTCGGGGAAGGCAACATCAGAAGGCGAAAACACAGATGAACTGTTCCATCCATCTGTGGAAACCCCCCTGGCGCTGGATAACATCGGGGAAAATGGATATATAACTGTGGGGAACAGCGGCGCAGTCCGTATTCATTATTATACGTGCGGGGGGAGGATTGCGAGTTGCACAGACCCGCAGGAAGCTGGGGGTCTGGCAGAAACCAGGGTTCTGACAAATTGCTCGACTGGGTTCTAAAATGTATCGATTATGTTAAATTTCCCGTTTGGTGAAATCAATTCTCCTGAAAAATGTGATCCAACTGGACTCTTTGTTTTTGACTGCATCTTCTGCACAAACATGTTCAAGGCCGACAGCTGCGGACTTATCTACACAGCATACTACGGTTTATGTAATACTGCCTGTCTATTTTTATGATGTCTGCCCCTGTACTTCAGTTTTCAATCAATTTCATTGATTTCTGGTTTGCTCCCTTGCCCCACCCTTCCCTTTGTTGCCAAAGAAAAAAACACTGTATGTTACCTGTCCAATTCTTTTTCTGTCATTACATATTGTGAATAATTGTTATTGATTGTAATTGCGTCTTTTCCACTCTGTATCTCCAAGTCGGCGGTGCGCACATGCTTGTGGCCCCTCCCCTAGCCGCTCTATCACTGTCCTGCCTGGCTAGCGGGGAAACGAAATTTCGAATTACTCTTATGTACATGTACATATGTTTTTTTAAAGCAAACTATGACTATGACTATGACTAAGACTAGCGCAGAAACGGTTAAATAAAGTACGGTTTCCTCTGCGAAGGAAACTCATTTTGGCCGCTTGTATCCGCGATCTTGTCCTTTCGGTCATTACCCAGAGCTCATGACCATAGGTGAAGGTAGGAACGTAGACTGACCGGTTAATTGAGAGCTCCCTCTTCACCACAACGGTCCGGTACAACAACCGCATCACTGCCGACGCTACACCGATCCGCCAGTCAATCTCACGCTCCATCCTCCCCTCACTCGTGAACAAGACCCCGAGATACTTGAACTCATCCACTTGAGACAAGGACTCCCCACCCACCCGGAGAGGGCAAGCCACCTTTTTCCGGTCGAGAACCATGGCCTCGGATTTGGAAGAGCTGATCCTCATCCCAGCTGCTTCACACTCGGCTGCAAACCACCCCAGCGCACATTGGAGGTCCCGGTTTGATGAAGCCATCAGGACAACATAATCTGCAAACAGCAGAGATGAGATCCTGTGGTTCCCAAACCGGATCCCCTCCGGCCCCTGTCAGCGCCTAGAAATTCTGTCCATAAATATAATGAACAGAACCGGTGACAAAGGGCAGCCCTGGCGAAGTCCAACATGCACCGGGAACAGGTCCGACTTACTACCGGCAATGCGAACACAGCTCCTGATCCAGTCATACAGGGATCGAACAGCCCTTAGCAAAGGGCCCGGAACCCCGTACTCCCAGAGCACTCTCCACAGGACCCCACAGGACCCCACGAGGGACACGGTCGAATGCCTTCTCCAGATCCACAAAGCACATGTGGACTGGTTGGGCAAACTCCCATGCACCCTCAAGCACCCGATGGAGAGTATAGAGCTGGTCCAGTGTTCCCCGGCCGGGATAAAAACCACACTGCTCCTCCTAAATCCGAGGTTCGACTATCGGTCGAATTCTCCTCTCCAGCACCCTGGAATAGACCTTATCGGGAAGGCTGAGGAGTGTGATTCCCCGATAGTTTGTACACACCCTCCGGTCCCTAAACAGAGGGTCCACCACCCCGGTCTGCCAGTCCAGAGGTACTGTCCCCGACCGGCAGGTGATGTTGCAGAGACGTGTCAGCCAAGACAGCCCCACAACATCCAGAGACTTGAGATACTCAGGGCGGATCTCATCCACCCCCGGGGCCTTGCCACCGAGGAGCTTTCCAACCACTTCAGTAACTTCAGCCAGGATGATGAGTGAGTCCGCCTCCGAGTCCCCAGCCTCTGCTTCCTCCTCGGAAGATGTGATGGGAGATCCTGAAAGTATTCCTTCCACTGTCTGATAACATCCCCAGTCGAGGTCAACAGCTCCCGACCCGCACAGTAAACAGTGTTGGTGAAGCACTGCTTCCCCCTCCTGAGACGCCGGACTGTTTGCCAGAATTTCTTTGAGGCCGTCCGATAGTCCTCCTCCATGGCCTCTCCGAATTCCTCCCAACCCAGAGTTTTTGCCTCTGCGACCGCCCGGGCTGCAGCATGCTTGGCCCGCTGGTACCCGTCGGCTGCCTCAGGAGTCCCATGAGCCAACAAGGCCCGATAGGACTCCTTATTCAGCCTGACGGCATCCCTTACTTCCGGTGTCCACCACCGGGTTCGGGGATTGCCGCCGCGACAGGCACCACAGACCTTATGACCACAGCTACGGGCGGCCGTATCGACAATAGAGGCCGAGATCAGAGCCCCTTCGGACTCTATGTCCCCAGCCTCCCCCGGAATCCGGGAGAAGCTCTCCCGGAGGTGTGAGTTGAAGGTACCCCTGACAGAGGGATCCGCCAGATGTTCCCAACAGACCTTCACTTAGCGCTTGGGCCTGCCAGGTCTTTCCGGCTTCCTCCCCTGCCAGCGGACCCAACTCACAACCAGGTGGTGATCAGTTGACAGCTCTGCCCCTCTCGCAGACACGCGGCCAGAGGTCAGATGACACGACAACAAAGTCGATCATCGACCTCCGTCCTAGGCAATGTTCCCCCTAATTTTTCATGTGTCTGAGCAAACACACGAACTCCCTGAGCGTTCCTTGGACTCCTGTGAGCAACATCCGACATGCACACTGTGGCAAGTTACATAGCTTATGAATCAAATCACTGCTGTTATTTCTGTTAGATTACTTTTAATATAACTGATTTTTTTTGGTCCACTTCTCAAAAATCTGTTCATGAACTTTGTACATGTTGTATGTCAGTGTGAGGGTCCTGCTGTGGTCAGTGAAACATTGAACATTACAATATTTTGAAAAATAACCTGTGTATAAACCTGTGTATAAACCTGTAAAACCACATGAAGAGAGATTTTTTCAGCTTGATAAATATAGCCTACATGTAGCTGCAGATTTTTTAGGCATGATTGTAGGACCTATAGGACACTCTAAGATGGGTCTTTCTCAAAATAATGATCTCCAAAATAAGTATACATTTTTATCAGTTTATATCTTGCTTTTTAATCATTACCCAGTTTAAGTAATTTTGTGAGAGTGACAGAGCTCTGTGGTTTAACGCTCTGGGGAGAGGATTCACACTTCACACAGAAAGTCCCGTCTTTTTGCTCATAAAAACCTATGGCTTGGACAGAAACAAAGAAAACAGCCGAGGATTACATTATGGCTCTACCTGTCTCCTCTTCTGTTCTTCCCTACGTGCAGTGTGTGCGGGTGCGGGTGGCGCTCCCGTCGGCTGGTGCGGACCTGCCGCTCTGACCCACGGCGATGCGCTCGACAACTATGGTCTTACTGAAGAAAGCGATCGAAATGAATCTGTTTGTAGTTGGCTTGTCCCTAAAGCATGTGCACATTCACATGTGCAAACTGAATCTATCAGACTGGATTCCGTGTGTCAAACCAGCGCTGAGTTCAGGTTAGATTTTATTTTATGCGCTGAAAAGGATTTGATGTGCGCACTGAACGTCTGGGCAGTGCGCGATTGCGCACGCGAGCACCTTAGAGGGAACACTGGTCCTAGGGTGTCCTGGTGCCACGTGCACTGGTGGACACCCTTGTGCTTGAACATGGTGTTCGTTATGGACAAACTGTGGCTAGCACAGAAGTCCAATGACAGAACACCACTCGAGTTCAGATCAGGGAGGCTGTTCCTCCCAATCACCCCTCTCCAGGTGTCACTGTCACTGCCCACGTGGGCGTTGAAGTCCCCCAGGAGAACAACGGAGTCCCCGGTCGGTGCACTATCCAGAACCCCTCCCAGGCACTCCAAGAAGGCCTGGTACTCTGCACTGCTGTTTGGCCCGTAGGCCGACACAACAGTGAGAGACCTGTTCCCAACCCGAAGGCGCAGGGACACGATTCTCTTGTTCACCAGGGTGAACTCCAACACACAGCGGCTGAGCCGTGGGGCAATGAGCAGGCCCACACCAGCCCGCCGCCGTTCCCCGTGGGCAACGCCAGAGAAATGGAGAGTCCAGCCCCCTTCAAGGAATTGGGTTCCAGAGCCCAAGCTGTGCGTGGAGGTGAGGCCGACTATATCTAGTCGGTAACGCTCAACCTCCTGCACGAGCTCAGGCTCCTTCCCTCCCAGCGAGGTGACATTGCATGTCCACAGAGCTAGTCTCCATGTCCGGAGATCTGGTCGCCGAGGCCCCCGCCTTCGGCTGCCGCCCAGATCTCTCTGCACCAGCCCCTTATGAATCCTCCTGCAGGTGGTGGGTCCACGAGAGGACAGACCCCGCCGCTTCTTTGGGCTGAGCCCGGCCGGGCCCCGTGGGGGAAGGCCCGGCCGCCAGGCGCTCGCTGTCGAGCACCCACCCCAGGTGTGACTCCAGGGTGGGGCCCCGGTGACGCCAATCCGGGCGACGTAACTGGCCTTGGTCTCTTACTCATCATAATGGGCTTCTGAACTGCTCTTAGTCTGAGCCATCCCCCAGGACCTGTTTGCCTTGGGTGACCCTACCAGGGGCATAAAGCACCCAACAACATAGCTCCTGGGATCATTCGGGCACTCAAACCCCTCCACCACGTTAAGGTGGTGGCTCAAGGAGGGTTTAACAGTCAGTTTTGCATAATACCCCTTTTTACTCAACCAGAACCTGTGAGAAAAAAAACACCCACTACAAAGGTACTACAAAAGAAAAAAGTTGGGACATTTGGACATAATTTGGACCTAGGCAAATCAAGACCATACCGGTTATGGTGTTGGTGTAACAGGATGTATTCACGAAGCATTGCACTGGGTGCTCATCGGAGCAGGTGCTCTCCTTACAGGCGGTACACTGCACCCCCATCTCTGTGACAGAAACAGTCCATTCACAGTGAGGAGAGTGGGACCCAGAACTGAGACATTAGAAATATTTTGGACAGTTGATTTGGACTCGGGACATCTTTTGGACAGTGGTGGACATGTGGGACAGACCTGGTCTGTTGCAGTGGGATGTGTTGCAGCACACGAGGGACTCGCTCTGGTACATCGGTCTGGACTCGTTGCAGAAGTTCTTGGAGACACAGCCGTAGAAGGGCTGTATGTCTGACATAACTAATAACAACAACAACAACAACAAAAACAACAACAAAAACAACAACATGCAGAGTGAACAGAGCACAGGACTACAGTGGGCAAATGTTACACCACCAAAACACAAATTAACCACAATCAACTGAAAAGAGAGAGGAGCCGCTCTTGCACCTCCTGTTTCAAGCGTTCTCTGAGCTTTTAATGTGAATGAGAATGTGACTGTTGTGTTCACACAGTGTGAAAATGACACAAGTCCAACAAAACCTGCAGTATATGGGTCATTCCAGAATTGGAGGACATTTGGGCTTTAAAATTCTTGAAAAATAAACCTTAACGTTTCTGATTTTCTGCTACATATTCATCAATAATAGGTAATAAACTATCAAAAGCTTGATTAGCTCAGCTTATGGATCAACAGTACAATTTTTATTACATGATTTATTTGGTTTATTTATTTATTTACTCTAATAACAGTAACGAGGTTGCAGGTAACAGAATTGCAAATCCGCACTAATGTTCGCTTTATCTCAGGAGAAGAAGCTGTTTAGCTGTTACTGCTAATCAAGAGGAAAAACTTCTATCCATCCATCCATCCATCCATTTTCTTTCTCTTATCCGGGGCTGGGTCGCGGGGGCAAGAGTCTAAGCAGGGACGCCCAGACCTCCTTCACCCTGGACACTTCCTCCAGCTCCTCCGGGGGGACCCCAAGGCGTTCCCAGGCCAGCTGGGAGACATAGTCCCTCCAGCGTGTCCTGGGTCTTCCCCGGGGCCTCCTCCTGGTTGGACGTACAGTGAACCCTCGCTGTATCGCGGTTCACTCTTCGCGGCCTCGCTGTTTCGCGGATTTTTTTCCCCAATTTTTTTTTTTTTTTTTTTTCCAATTTTTTTTATAGTGTAACTTTTTTTTTACAGTGTAACATTCTGTCCTGCGCCCTGATTAGCTAAGAGACTAGACCAGGACTAAACCAGGTCTAAAGCAGGTCTAAACCAGGACTAAACCAGGTCTAAACCAGGACTAAACCAGGTCTAGACCAGGGATGGTAGGGACAGAGTCTCAGATTTCCTTCACGAGAGCGCCTGGGTGACAGGAGGTGTGGCCTTTGTTTACTTGCACGAGCCATGGAAGAGAGTGCGAGCCGGACCATGGAAGAGCCAAGAATCAACATGGACTCTTCCAAGAATCAACATGGACGGGCCCGCTGCGGCGTCCGGGGGAGCCGCAGCGGGGGGAGGACACTCGCGCGCACTGTGGAGACAGTGGCTCTTTCCCGTGAGAGGACGAGAGGACGAACCCGACCCCGTCCTAGAGAGCTGTGGAGTATTGGCGACGCATTGATAGCGGACTGATTTTGGAGCCGGGGTGAAATGCAACCAACTCTTGTGAGCGCAGGTTGGTCTTACCTGGTCTTGTGGTGAGGACTGGTGCTCAGAGGCGTCTGTTAGCGGTTTGGCACTGTTAGCAGTGGCTTGAGTCTTGCCCAAAATGATATCCAGGTCGCTTTCCACTCGACTTTCGCACATGGCATGGATATGTGGTACCAAAACAAACACACGTGTCCGCGCGCACGTGCCCGCGCGCACGTGCCCGCGTGTCACGTGCCCCCGCCCCACTATTAATATATTTTAATGAAAATCTACAAAAGTTTGAGTGTTTAAACAAGAGAAAAATGTGAGAAAATGTTAATACCAGTCTCAGAAAGGTGTATAATGTGTCTGGTGAAGCGTTTTCAGCCTTAAAACATGTAGAATAATTGTAAAATATAAAATTGTCCTACTTCGCGGATTTAACTTATTGCGGGCTATTTCTGGAACCTAACCCCCGCGATAAACGAGGGTTCACTGTACCCGGAACACCTCCCAAGGGAGGGGTCCAGGAGGTGTCCGGAACAGACGCCCGAGCCACCTCAGCTGGCTCCTCTCAACGTGGAGGAGTGGCAGCTCTACTCCCAGCTCCTCCTGTGTGACTGAGCTCCTCACCCTATCTCTGGGGAGGAAACTCATTTCGGCCGCTTGTATCCATGATCTCGTTCTTTCAGTCATTACCCAGAGCTCATGACCATAGGTGAGGGGGGGAAAGTAGATCAACGGTAAATTGAGAGCTTTGCCTTTTGGCTCAGCTCCCTCTTCACCACAACGGTCCGGTACAGCGACCGCATCACTGCCGACGCTGCACCGATCCACCTGTCAATCTCACGCTCCTTCCTCCCCTCACTCATGAACAAGACCCCGATATACTTGAACTCCTCCACTTGAGGCAGGGACTCTCCACCACCCGGAGAGGTTTCTTCTTCTACCAGGCTAAAAATGTTCTGGTAACAGGGTTGCGTGCATGTTGTGGGACACATGTTCCATGAATAATAATCATTATTTCAAATATTGTGTCTATTAAAACAAATGTTCCACAAGAGATGGAAATGAAACAAATAATACAAAAAAATAAAAATAAATTTAATTTTAACTGTTTTATTTGAGATTCAGTTTGGTCATTAGAGGGGCGGGACAAGAGGAAAATTGCATTTTGGGGGGTACTCCAGACTTATTTGGTATTTTTAAAAATATTTTCAAGCATTCTTTTCTTTTATTTTTTTTTTTAGATTTGGTCTCAGGACAGATAAATTCACTCAGAAACTGTATGTTTTAGTAATTTGTATGTGGATTATTTAATATTTTATGGGTGGAATGTAAAATGTCCTCCAGTTCTGAAATGACCAATCTCCAATACTGAGAAAATGAAATGATTTTAACATTTGTGTTTCTTGCGCCTTATGTGAAAGAGCTTCTATCATTCATACATTTATACTTTTATTCATATCATACTATACATACCATACTTATTTTATTATTATTATTATCACTACTTATCTTTATGTCATTCTTGCCTGCATGCACTTTTCTTTCTTGTTCAAACTGTCCCTACCTGGAGCTACTGTGACAAGTAAATTTCACCTGCGTGAGATCAATAAAGTCTTATCTTATCTTATCTTTTGAACCAAATTTGAGTTTTCTGTGGTTTTATTCATACAGTGACTCCTGCCGTTCCTCCTGCTGATCGGCTGCAGTTCCTTCGTCCCTAGTGCGTTACAGTTACAAAAAGAGTTTTGACAGTTTATTGACCACACTGACCAAATCCTGCGCACACCTCCTCGACGTTGCAGGTAATGTTTGTAGTACATTCATAGGTATGAGGGTTACAGCCGTAGCACTGCAGAGAGCCAGCAGGGGGCACAGGGACTGAAACACAACACAGGTTAATGCCTGATGTGGGAGCGTGGAGAGTTTAGGCAGTGTCACTCACTGGGGAGCGGGGCGGAGTTACAAAGGTCTGAGTCACAGCACATGTGGTTGTGGAGGCTCGAGGATCCATAATTGTACGAGTAGAAGATGCCTCCATCAGTACATGCCGAGTTATCAGGAGACGTACAGCCTTTAAGGATCGTGATTCTCCCAGAGTCTGCAAAAGGAACAGGATAAACCTACTGAGATCACTACATTCTAAAGACTGATCATATTTAAAGGCTCATGTTATGGTATTTTCTGATCTATGTTATAATGTTTTTCTTCATCAAAAACATAGTGGGAGTTGTGTTTTATTTTGTTCACACATGTTTAACACACAAACTGCATATTTAGGCTGAGCTCTTCTGTTAAATGGAAAACACGTCCCCTTATGATGCCTTGTGCGACTACAGAAAATGCTCCACTGTGCTTTTGAACTCCACACACCTTCACTAGAATCATTTGGATGATTACAGCCCTGGAATTGCCAACCTTTATTCAACAAAAGGTAAAAAGTTGTTGAAAACTACTACTCCATGACATCAGAAGGTGGAACAGTGCATTTTGAGCTTTGGAGATGTAGACAGACTCATAAAATGGGTTACTCAAACATGTGTGGCTAGAAACACTGGGGATTTACTCTGGGTTACTAAATCCAACGCCAAGGGGAGGAGTTTGAGAGAGAGATGCCACCACCCGGTTCCAGAACTAAATTTCCCATTCATTTTTCTTAGACTTTTTGAAAAAAATGTACATTAAAATTTTGAAGACTCAGGGCTAATTAGCTACTGGCAACAAATGAGCATAAGACCTAAAATTTTATGTAAAATCTGTCTCTGCAACTTTATAAACTGCTTATTTATAAAGTTACAAGTTTTTGCAGAATCTTGTGTTTTAAATGTTCTTTTTGGACTTCAAAAGCTTTTGAAGTTGTAATATTTGAGTTTATAGAAATACCTGTGGGAGAAATGAATGTGCCCAGCAGGCTGTTCCTAAATGTGGACCTGAACACACTGTTCAGAACATGGTTTATGCTGTGACAAGGTCCTTTGTACTTTTGGACATAACTAGTTGTGAGTGCAGTTACCATTGAAGGCACTTGTGTAACACAGAGTCTGCCAGGAGGAGCAGGTCTGTGGATTCTGTGAAGAACAACTGAAGTCTGCACAGCTCATACACTCCAGCCCAGCAGCTGTAAGAGAAAATACCAGGATAAGGACATCTGCTGCCAGTCACAAACTGACCAAACTTCTAAATTTCTAAAGCCCAACAGCAGCACAAACATTAGCGGGTTAGACTCAAAACCTGGACTGTAGTTCAAACATAACCTGTAGAAAATAATGAGTGTGACGCAGGCCTGGACTGGTAATCGGGCGTACTGGGCATTTTCCCGGTGGGCCGACTGTCCTAGGGCCGATGCTGTTTTTTTTTTTTTTTACTTAGAGACTGGTCCACAATTTAGAGGAGGCGTCCCATTGGTCCATCTTCAATACAGACAGTGGACTAAACCAATCAGGATATAGAAGCTCACGAGAGCGGTCCCGCCCCTTTCTCTGCACTGGTCCTGACAGTTTCAGTGTCGAGCGTGGAAACGTGGAGAAGCGGCAGAAAGGGGGTGTGGAGAAGTTACGGGATAAAAGATGAAAAAATCTCACTGTAGACGCTGCAAAATGTTCTAAAATAACAGACATATTCTCTGAAGGGGCTGGAGCCTCCACGTCCTCTGCAGCCCAGGCTGAAGGTGGACAGGGAGAGGAGCAGCCAGAGACTGTGGACAGGGAACCCGAGGGAACCCGAGGGAACCCGAGAGAACCCGAGGGAACCCGAGGGAACCGGAGGGAACCGGAGGGAACCGGAGGGACAGAGTGACCAGGGAAGTGTCGCACAGGCACAGCAGGTCAGCAGGTAGTAATGTGAGGATAATACCGGGACTTTTAGGTGATGGACAGGCATGAAAATTGCTCCTTTCAGTGAAATTTGCCATTTTGAAGCCAAAACAGGTGACCTACATGAATCGTGTAGATTCAATGAGAAAAGTTTTTTTTTTATGCTTCGTTTTCCCCAGGAATTTTGTCAACGTGCTTCTGACCTTGTGTGCAAGATGCATTTTAAATAAACCGGTGACTGTGTAGTTACTGTGAGTTTGTTGGTGGTTTTGGGGATTTTTCCTTTAAATCAGGGGTGTCAAACTCATTTTGGTCCAGGGGCCGTATCCAACCTACTTTGATCTCAAAGGGGCCGGATCAGAAAACTCATGGCAAATATACCCCCAAAATAGCAATAAGTCCAAATATTTGTCCAGAGAAATGCAAATCTACTACAGAAGTCTTTTTATTTGATGAACTCTTTCTTTTACAAAATATTATATTATGAACAAGCTGAAACTTTAAGAAAAATGCAATTTCAACACAAGCGTACAGGTTTCCCCATTCATCTCTGTGAATAAAATAGGAATTAGTCAATTTTTCTTGGAAAATCCTGCACTCGGCGTCCACTTTTCTCATTTTTGACATTTTGCTGATGAGGGTGTCACGTCCGACAGTCAAAACGATGGTCCTTTAAGAACGTTTGGAAAGAGGCGAGTCTTCATTTGTGCCGCTCTGGTGGGAGGGGCCACGCACAGAGGCGCTGGAGACACTGCTATGCTAAACTGCGCAGAAAATTACCAATATTTTAATAGAAAATTAAAATATAATTAAAATATTTTAATGGAAAATCAGCCGAGAGCCAGATTAAAGGTCTTGGAGGGCTGGATCTGGCCCCCGGGCTGTGCCCTGGTTTCCCCTCAGCCAAGACGTAACAATAGTAAAATACTTTGCTTCGGGAACCACAAAGATATATTAGTCCGTTGTGCTCCGCTAATTATGCCAAAAATGCCAGGGCTGTTTTTTTGTCCCAGTCCAGCTCTGGTGTGATGTCACCCATTTGGAATGTGGTGTTACCAGGTTAGATATGACCACACAGTTTGAGTCGAACTAATTTGTAGGAATGTCAGGTTCATCAATAATCAATTATTGTGGGCACAAATCAATCATAAAATAAGTCGTATCAATGCCCCAAAATGTACACCTTACTCCCTTGAGTGCATTTTTATCAGGCTGGTTATGCTCCCGTGTTCAGAATAAATAAATATAATAACAAAGAGCAAAAATATAAATGGTAATAATAAATTGTTAATAAGTAAATAAGTCTAAATAACTAAATAAGTCAAATGTGTTATCATGACAGGCGTACATGTGTATGCAGCTCCAGGTGAAACCTTTTTAGACAAATCCAGAACTCTCGCCCCTGGGAAGGTGCAACTGGGAGTCAAACACAAACTTTCCAATTCCACCCAAAGATATGCATGGGAAAATGAAAAAAATAACCTAAAAAAAACTCAGACTGTTGTGACCTGCCTCATGTTCCACTCTGGGCCTTTGTTAGGTACTGTAAGGAACCCAAGAGCCTCGGGACTGTTAGATTTGTACAGACCAACACTAGAACACATCGTATTTGACCTTAAATGAAACTCCATCCACAGCCACTCATTTAAATCAGTAAATTCATTCACAGATGAGGGAACAGATCAGGACTAAACCTGTGTGAGCTCTCACCTGAGCAGATGCAAAGAAGCAGAACGGTTAGAGACAGCGGCTTGACACAAGTCTTCATGATTTTGGTGGCATTTGTTGTTTCTGTTTCCTCTACTCCTCAGATTCTGCTCCTCTGGCTCTGTTCCTTTGCCTTTCTTTCTCTGGTCCTCCTCCTCCTCTAGCTCTGCTCTCAGAGAAACTCAGAACAGTTTAGACCACATTCCCAGTAGACTTGACACGTTTTTGTCTTTGCTTACCGAAACTGGTCGAGCAGCTCATCTGTGTTGCAACTGGATGTAACAAAAGTCAGATTTTTCAGCTTGTTCCGCTATTGCACAACGTGTAGAATTCAGTTAGAGTGACAACAAAATCAGTTGTTACTTCTCAACTTTCAAGTTCATAGTAAGAACATTTGCCATAAACTTGTATCTCATTACATAACTGTTTACGTTACACTTGAATTCTCGCTATACCAGAACATCCTCCGTACAACTGTTCAACAACTCACCCTTATGTAACAGTGTGATTGGATGTTTATTTTATATTTTATTACTTATTTTTCTATTTTATTCTGATGTGTACATATACACTTATTATTATTTTTCATTTTTATAATTATGTCTCATCTGACTCTGGTCTCTTGCCATTTTTTTTTTTGCTGTTCCATCAATTTTTGTTCCCCTCTGTTATATATTATATTTGATAAGAGAGCTACTGTACCCAAATAATTTCCCTTGTGGATCTTTTCCGGGGCCGGGTCGCGGGGGCCAACAGTCTAAGCAGGGACTCCCAGACTTCCTTCACCCTGACCACTTCCTCCAGCTCCTCCGGGGGGACCTCAACGCGTTCCCAGGCCAGCCAGGAGACATAGTCACTTTATTGTAGTGATATTATATATTACTATACTGGAGTCACTTTAACTGCTGTGTTAATGTTCCTGTGCCTTTTAACCTTACAGTGTTGTGTTTTTTTAGCTGATTGTACATACGTATTATTATTTATCTTAATTTTGATGCATGCTCATATTTTCCTACTGTTTCTGAAACTTGCTATGTGACACTGCAATTTCCCCATTGTGGGACAAATAAAGGATTATCTTATCTTAGCTTATCTTAGTCCCTCCAGCATGTCCTGGCTCTTCCCTGGGGCCTCCTCCCGGTGAGACATGCCCTGAACTCCTCCTGAGGGAGACGTCCAGGAGGCGTCCGGAACAGACGCCCGAGCCGCCTCAGCTGAGGCAGTGTCTCTAGTCCGAGCTCCTCCCGTGTGGCTGAGCTCCTCCCCCTATCTCTAAGGGAGTGTCCAGCCACTCTGCGGAGGAAACTCATTTCGGCCGCTTGTATCCGCGATCTCGTTTTTTCGGTCATTACCCAGAGCTCATGACCATAAGTGAGGGGAGGAACGTAGATCGACGGTAAATCGAGAGCTTTGCCTTTCGGCTCAGCTCCCTCTTCACCACAACGGTCCGGTACAGCGACCGCATCACTGCCGACGCTGCACCGATCCACCTGTCAATCTCACGCTCCATCCTCCCCTCACTCGAGAACAAGACCCCGAGATACTTGAAGTCCTCCACTTAAGGCAGGAACCCCTTGTGGATCAATAAAGTCTGTGTAAGTCTAAGTCTACTACCAAGTTGTATTTATATTTGAATTTGTTTATTTTACAGAGCCCACGTACAAGAGCATTAATCAAAGAAGCACTGAAGAGATGCTTTGTTCTAGACTCTCGCTCTCTATCACAAATTTCCATCATTCAAAACACAGAATCCACAAATAAAGAATGCATATATTGATCTATACTGATAATATGCAAATAGTGATTATTGTTCTTATCTTCCGTTAAAGCAAAACCTTTTTTTTTGTTTAATGATAAATGAGTGTCAAAGATAAAGGATGAGTCTGCTTTCTCCAGTGTGTTGAAGAAGAGAATGTAAAGAAGGCTGAGCATGTGGGTCATGGGACATAAATGTTTACTGTAAAAGTGACTTTGGTTTGGGCACATTCTTTTTGCCTCACTCTGCACAGCTCTCACGTGAATTCCCAGAACAGCCACGAAATCAGCGAAACACAACTGCATGCCAATAATACAGTAAACCTGCTCACGTATATCAATGTATTAACTCTAAAAAGTCATCAGAATTATGTTCCAGACCACAGGAACTAATAGAAACAATAGATAAAAAATATAAAATCAATAAATAAATGCAGTACTAAAAAGAAAAAAATACCTATACCCGATATTAATGTTGTGGTATCGGCCGATACCGATATTAGCCGATACCGATATTTATTTATTTTTAATTCTGAGATAACATTTTATACAGACTGAAAATCATGGAAAATGAATTTTTGAATGTTTTCTTTTATTTTTTTTTATTTTTTATTTTATTTTTACTCCTGATTTTTTTTTTTTTCAACTTCAATTTTTAGTGTAACATTGTGTTCTGCGTCCTGATTGGCTAAGGGACCTTTGCTGATTGATGTTACAGATGGGAGTCGCGGGGGGGGGGGGGGGGAGACCAGGACCAGGACCAGGACCAGGACCAGACCAGGATCAGACCAGGACTAGACCAGGACTAAACACGGACTAAAACAGGTCTAGACCAGGTCTAAACAAGGTCTAAACCTGGACTGGACCAAGACTAAACCTGGACTAAACCAGGACTGGACCAGGTCTAGAACTGGACTAAACCAGGACTAGACCAGCTCTAGTCCCCCCCCCCCGCTTCACTATTAATACATTTTGTTGAAAATCTACGAAAGTTTGTGTGTTTAAACAAGAGAGAAATGTGAGAAAACATTAATTAGAGGAATTACTGTACTGACAAATATCGGTCGTTAATATCGGCCCACTTTTACACATTGGGCGATATGTTAAAAATTTGGCAGCATCGGCCGATACTGATGTTAATGCCGATATATCGTGCATCCCTAGAAAAAATTAAATAAAAGACACGGAGGACCACAAAACTCACGCAGTGTTAAAAGCAACAGTGTCTCCTGCTCCGTGTAGAGCAGCAGTTCTGATACTGGCGACTAAGCTTTGTTTGGTATTAACCAAACAAAGCGTCACAATAGGATTTTTTTTTTTTTTGTCATGAAATGAAATGAAGTTGATCAAAGTTCAAAGTCAGCTTTATTGTCAAAAACCATATGTACAGGTTGCACACACAGGATTTGAAATTCCAGCACCCCCTAGGCCAGGGGTGCTCAACCTTTTTTTAACCGAGATCTACTTTTGTGGTTGATGGTGAGATCTAACAAGAGGATTTTTTTTTCCTGCATTCTAGTCCATTTTAGAATGACCTGTTTGGCAAATATGGGCTTTTGGAGTGAGATTATTTTTAAAGTCGCATAGGGGCGAAAAAATCGGATTTGGGTCACTTCAGGCTGCAGTGTGAACGTAGCCCAAGATATGTGGTCCTAAAACCGATACATATCCGACTTTTGGCATGCGACTTCAGTGTGAACGGCCAGGTTGCGTTCATCTGACCTGGGCGTGTTTCCTCCAGCGAGAATGGTACAAGTAGGCGCTCACAAATGTACACAAACGTTCTTCTCGTCATGTGAAAATAGTGTATGAACTCTGTATCAGTGAAGCGGCGAAGCACGTAGCAATCCCACCGCGCTTGTCTGCGACTCCGCACCAACACGTTAATTTCTACGGACTTTGCTGCCACTGCCCCACAAAACACCGTGGCCAAAAACCTCGTCCTTCTCCGTCTCCTCCTTAAAACAAATAAGCTGTACATGTTCTGGCTCCGGTACGACAGCAACTTTAGGCGACTTCCGTAAACACTGAGCACTCTCGCTGCACGTGACGTCATCATGTCCTCCAAGGCGCATGTGGGACACTTTTGGGGCATTTAAAGTTCACACTGGAGATCACGTACAAGTCGCATTTAATTGGAAATGTGAATGACCTCGCAAAAAAATCGGATTTCACAAAAAAATCGGAATGGAGCAGTGTGAATGTGTCCATACGCGATCGACTGACACTCTGGTTGGGCTCCCCTGCCCTCAGCCCACAGTGAACATAAAACATCTGATAAACAAGACAATAAACACCATGACTAAAACATCACATATACACATAGCAAAAGTACAGTAAACTTGTATATAATACAAATAAGTAAAACACACAATGTGGAGCGTAATAAAACTCAAATGTGTCATTTAAGCAGCAGTGTCAGTGTCATTTAAGTGTCTTTTAAGCAGCAGTGTGATTGGGGGAGGGAGGGCAGGGAGAGAGTTCAGCATCCTGACAGCTTGGTGGATGAAGCTGTCTTTCAGTCTGCTGGTCTTGGCCCTGAGGCTCCTCAGTCTCCTTCCTGATGGCAGCAGACTGAAGAGGCAGTTGGAGGGGGGGGGGCTTTTTCCGGTAGGACACGGTGCAGGTGCCATACCACACAGTGATGACAGAAAGAGCATGAGGATGTGAGTCTAACAGAGTTAAAAATGGACTTGTATTTTATGTTCCATTATCATTTATATGTGAATTCTATCATTTTTACATTTTATTTTGAAAACTGAAAGTGCGTGATGCCCCTGTGTACTTTATTTTGGTAGTTCAACTTCCACTTTCAGATGCTCGTTGGAAACTGCAGAGGTTAAACTTCTGTCTGGGTTGAAAAGAATATATTTCACCAAAATGATCTAATACACATGTTGGTCAAATGGCTTCACATAATGGATGTTTTGTGGTGCACTAATTTTTTATTTTTTTTTTAGTTTAAAGTTTTGTAAATTTTATTTGCAATGTAAAATTTTCAAGGTTTAACCTTAATAATATAAGATTGTATTGAATGGAACAAAAATGAGCAGCATCTCATGGTGCTGTACTTATTTATACAGGAGCCAGTGCCTGAAATGTGTGAAGACCTGTTAATAGAGTATTTATATCTATTATGTTTTATTTATTTTATTTATGTGAAATGTTTGTCAGTCGGCGCTTTTGTCAAAGGCTCAGGTTTCTTCTGTATTTGATAATGTGTTCATCCAGATGTGCAGTAATAATCCACAATCTCTGAAATGGGAATTCTGAGACGTGACCACTGCTAGTTTGGGATTTGGAGGTGCATGCCAGGACTGTGTGACAACAACTGCAAGAGTTTGATTGGGCTGTACTTTCTGGCAACAGGTGCTTGTGCATGTTGTCAAACCTACCGTCGAGTGTAGCTACATTCATGAGTGTTCAGACTGCAGTCATATCGGATGCATATGGCATTTATGACCATATACGAATGAGGTGTGGCTTGGAAATGAAAAAAATCGTTATTGAGTTGTTCACACTGACATGGACAAATCAGACACGTGTCACAGTTTGGAAACAAACTAAAGAGATGGTGTTTGATCCTCCATGATCCTGTTGTCACTGAGGGCAGACAAATAGAGCAGGTTGCATCTTTTAAATATTTGGGTGTGTACATTGACAGTCTGTTTAAATGGGATGTACATGTTGATTTTCTTTGTTCCAAGCTGTTCCAGAGGCTCCACTTTTTAAGGAGACTGAGGCTGTTTGGTGTGAGCGCAAAAATCATGACTTGTTTTTATAATGCTGTTTTGGAGAGTCTCATACGCTACAGTCTGGTCGCCTGGTTTGGTTCCTTAACTGTCCAGTGTAAAACCAAACTTGAGAAACTGGTAAATAAGGCCATGAAGGTGATTGGCAGGAAAGAGTTTCCTTCTCTGCGGGACATTTTTCAAGACTCTGTGCTCACTCAGGCCAGACGGATTGTCAAGAACCCCTCTCACCTGTTGCACGGGGAATATGAAATGCTCCCATCAGGCAGACGCTATCAAGCGCATAACTTTAAGAGTAACAGATATAAACTCTCATTTGTGCCACTTCTGTTGCACTCTTGAACAAATTTGCACAAAAAATTAGCACTTAATCACCTTATTTTTATTGCACAGAAAAGGAGCACTTAGTCACTTTATATTGAATAGTGCAATAACTATTGTGCAATAACAGTTTGTGTAATAGGGCTTGTGCAATAATTATCTGTGTAATACTTACTTGTGCAATAGAGCTGGTGCAATAAGTAGAACACTGTAAGGTTGTGCAGTGCACAAATGGACAATGGACATCAAAGATGGACAAATGTATCTGGCAATGAGCTGCGACTGTTTTCTGTCTGTATTGTATGTGTGAGTCAATAAAGTTTATCTTATCTTATCTTAAAATCAGATTTGGCCTGCAGTGTGAGGGCTCCAACGTGAGAGGGTGAGAAGCCAAGGTTGCTTTTGTTCGGACAAGATATGAGGAAAAAATAATGGCACAGTCGAATACTTTGTGTATGTGTTTTTTTTTCTTTATTTGCACCACAGTCCGATATAAAAAGTGTAAAGTATTTACAGTGAAAAAAACAACAACTCCAAAAACCAGAAGTATTTACAAAAGTATTTACAGACGTATTTACAGAAGCGTTTGCAGCAGCCAGAACCCACATAGTCAGGCCAAGGACAGACTGCAAATTGAGCAAAGCTCCCCCCTTATATACCCCCTTAGCCCCTCCCCTTGAGCTAACCAATTAACACAACAGAGATTTATGGTTGGAACAAAGGCTAAACGGTACCCATAATGATAAAACATCTGAAGTTCAACATAATAAAGAAAACACCTAAATAACCCCCCATATGGTATGACTTATCAACCAAGAAACTTAAGAAAACAAAATAAACCCACAAATTAATATTAGTGGTTCAGTCCGGGTCATGTGCCCCCCCCCCAGCGCTATGCGCTATTTATCGCAGGACCAGGAAGTGCCCTTGAACTGGCGAGCAGCACAGAGACAGCGGAAGGTAGGGACAGCATGTGGATCCCTAGGCGTCCGAGGGTGCACCCTTGCACGCACTAGGGAGGGGAACCGAGTCCAGATAGCGGGGAAACAGTAGCCGTTTCCCAATTCAGAGAGAGCACGGTACAGAGCATGGTTGGAGGGGGATGTGCGTCACATCCGGCGCGACAACTGCTGTCCCATTTGGTTTTTGTCCCATGCACAGTTAACACACGGTCCGAACACCACAGTCGTTTCCATGGAAATTGGGGCGTGGACCAAGCGTGCAAAAATGCACGCTTCGCACACTCAAAAGCCCCAGCATGCACAGCGCGGCAGGATATGACTACAAAGATGGACTCGTCAGCGACATCGCCATGTGACAGTTGCGACTTCACTATAAAATGTGTGTACTGGTTCACCTCACCTACAACTATGCTACATGAAACTCTTCATAAACTACGCTAAACATGTGTGACGGTAGTCGTAACAGCATAGTTCACGGCACCTGTATTACCGTTCACATGCTTTTACCCTTACACTTCTATATTTCCTTTGCTGTTGTAATGCTATTATATATATATTATATATTATACAGTATCGCCATGTCCCAATTCCAAGTATTACTAGTTGCAATAGAATATTTTTGTCTTTAGGGAACAAGGAGCAGACCACCCGGCTCATTGAGCTGAGGCGGGACCTGTTCCATTTCGCAGACGGCCATGCGGTCCACGGACTGCACTCAGGGCTGAGCGAGTATGCACCGCCTCGACTGCAGGCTGAGACCACGCCCCAAACCGTGCACTCGCTGAATTGGGAAACGGCTAGTTTGTAAGCAGGGAACAGTTTGCAGACACACACAGGGGCTGGTCGTGGGGAGGTGGTGGAGTCTTCTGTGGCCGGGTGTCGTTTTGTGCCTCAAACCGTGCAAAGAAGCTGTTGAGGTTGTTGAGCAGGGTGATGTTGCTGTCACAGGTCTGTGGCGAGGGTTTGTAGTCCGTGATGTTCTGGATGCCCTGCCACAGATTCCTTGAGTCCCTGCTGTCTTTAAAATGTCCAGTTATTTTCTGTGTGTATTTGTTTTTGGCTTTCCTGATGCCACAGGACAGGTTTGTTCTCGTTGCCTTCAGATGTGTGACGTCCCCGGCTCTGAAGGCAGCGTTCTTGGCCTTGACAGTCTGTGAACTCCCCTGTCAGCCATGGCTTCTGGTTATCCCTGATGATGATGATCCTGGTGTGTGTGACTTCATCAATGTGGGGAGTATTATCTGTTACATAAGGGTGAGTTGTTGAACAGTTGTAGGGAGGATGTTCTGGTATAGCGAGAATTCAAGTGTAAAGTCAACAGTTATGTAATGAGATACAAGTTTATGGCAAAAGTTCTTACTATGAACTTGAAAGTTTAGAAGTAACAACTGATTTTGAGTAAATGTCATTTAATGTAATGAAACTAACCTGTCTCACACCAGACTGATCTGTGTGTCACTCTGAACTGAATTCTATACATTGTGCAAAAGCGGAACAAGCTGAAAAATTTGACTTGATTTGTTACATCAACAGTTGCAACACAGATGAGCTGCTCGACCAGTTTCGGTTAGCAAAGAGGAAAATGTGTCAAGTCTACTGGAAATGTGCTCTAAACTGTTCTGAGTTTCCCTGAGAGCAGAGCTAGAAAAGCAGAGCCAGAAGAGGAGCAGAACCAGAGGAGGAGTAGAGACAGAAGACCACCAAAATCATGAAGACTTGTGTCAAGCCGCTGTCTCTAACCGTTCTGCTTCTTTGCATCTGCTCAGGTGAGAGCTCACACAGGTTTAGTCCTGATCTGTTCCCTCGTCTGTGAATGAATTTACTGATTTAAATGAGTGGCTGTGGATGGAGTTTCATTTAAGGTCAAATACGATGTGTTCTAGTGTTGGTCTGTACAAATCTAACAGTCCCGAGGCTCTTGGGTTCCTTACAGTACCTAACAAAGGCCCAGAGTGGAACATGAGGCAGGTCGCAACAGTCTGAGTTTTTTTTAGGTTATTTTTTCATTTTCCCATGCATATCTTTGGGTGGAATTGGAAAGTTTGTGTTTGACTCCCAGTTACACCTTCCCAGGGGCGAGAGTTCTGGATTTGTCTAAAAAGGTTTCACCTGGAGCTGCATACACATGTACGCCTGTCATGATAACACATTTGACTTATTTAGTTATTTAGACTTATTTACTTATTAACAATTTATTATTACCATTTATATTTTTGCTCTTTGTTATTATATTTATTTATTGGTTATGTGTGAGCTGCTGGGTTCAAGTAATTTCCCTTGTGGATAAATAAAGTTTGTCTAGGTCTCAGTGATCATTCCTACAGCTTTCTGACCATTCTGAACACGGGAGCATAACCAGCCTGATAAAAATGCACTCAAGGGAGTAAGATGTACATTTTGGGGCATTGATACGACTTATTTTATGATTGATTTGTGCCCACAATAATTGATTATTGATGAACCTGACATTCCTACAAATTAGTTCGACTCAAACTGTGTGGTCATATCTAACCTGGTAACACCACATTCCAAATGGGTGACGTCACACCAGAGCTGGACTGGGACAAAAAAACAGCCCTGGCATTTTTGGCATAATTAGCGGAGCACAACGGACGAATTTATGTTTGTGTTCCCCGAAGCAAAGTATTTTACCAGGGGGGCAACATTTAAAGGAAAAATCCCCAAAACCACCAGCAAACTGGCAGTAACTAGACATTCAACGGTTTATTTAAAATGCATCTTGCACACCAGATCAGGAGCACATTGGCAAAATTCCTGGGGAAACGAAGCATTAAAAAAAAAAAAATAAAAAATTCTCATTGAATCTACACGATTCATGTAGGTCACCTTTTTTGGCTTCAAAACGGCAAATTTCGCCGAAAGGTGAGCAATTTTCATGCCTGTCCATCATCTAAAAGTCCCGGTATTATCCTTATCATTACTAGCTGCTGACCTGCTGTGCCTGTGCGACACTTCCCTGGTCACTCTGTCCCTTGGGTTCCCTTTGGTTTCCTCGGGTTCCCTCGGGTTCTCTGTCCACAGTCTCTGGCTGCTCCTCTCCCTGTCCACCTTCAGCCTGGGCTGTAGAGGACGTGGAGGCTCCAGCCCCTCCAGAGAATATGTCTGTTATTTTAGAATATTTTGCAGCGTCTATAGTGAGATTTTTAAATTTCTGCCGCTTCTCCATGTTTCCACGCTCAACGCTGAAACTGGCGGGGATCAGTGCAGAGAAAGGGGCGGGACCGCTCTCGTAAGTTTCTATATCCTGATTGGTTTAGTCCGGGTGCTCGAGGGTGCATGGGAGTTTGCCCAACCAGTCCACATGTGCTTTGTAGATCTGGAGAAGGCATTCGACCGTGTACCTCGTGGGGTCCTGTGGAGAGTGCTCTGTGAGTACGGGGTTCGGGGCCCTTTGTTAAGGGCTGTTCGGTCCCTGTATGACCGGAGCAGGAGCTGTGTTCGCATTGCCGGCAGTAAGTCGGACCTGTTCCCAGTGCATGTTGGACTCTGCCAGGGCTGCCCTTTGTCACCAGTTTTGTTCGTTATATGTAGGGACAGAATTTCTATGCGCAGCCAGGGGCCGGAGGGGATCCGGTTTGGGAACCACAGGATCTCATCTCTGCTGTTTGCAGATGATGTTGTCCTGATGGCTTCATCGAACCGGGACCTCCAGCATGCATTGGGGCGGTTTGCAGCCGAGTGTGAAGCGACTGGGATGAGGATCAGCTCTTCCAAATCCGAGGCCATGGTTCTCGACCGGAAAAAGGTGGCTTGCCCTCTCCGGGTGGGTGGGGAGTCCTTGTCTCAAGTGGATGAGTTCAAGTATCTCGGGGTCTTGTTCACGAGTGAGGGGAGGATGGAGCGTGAGATTGACTGGCGGATCGGTGCAGCGTCGGCAGTGATGCGGTTGTTGTACCGGACCGTTGTGGTGAAGAGGGAGCTGAGCCAAAAGGCGAAGCTCTCAATTAACCGGTCAGTCTACGTTCCTACCTTCACCTATGGTCATGAGCTCTGGGTAATGACCGAAAGGACAAGATCGCGGATACAAGCGGCCGAAATGAGTTTCCTTCGCAGAGTGGCTGGGTGCACCCTTAGAGACTGGGTGAGGAGCTCAGTCACACGTAGAGTAGAGCCGCTGCTTCTCCACATTGAGAGGAACCAGCTGAGGTGGCTCAAGCATCTGTTTCGGATGCCTCTTCGTCGCCTCCCTCGTTAGGTGTTCCGGGCATGTCCCACCGGAAAGAGACCCCGGGGAAGACCCAGGACATGCTGGAGGGACTATGTCTCCCGGTTGGCCTGGGAATGCCTTGGGGTCCCCCGGAGGAGCTGGAGGAAGTGTCCAGGGTGAAGGAAGTCTGGGAGTCCTTGCTTAGACTGTGGCCCCTGCGACCTGGCTCCGGATAAGTGGAAGAAAATGGATGGATGGATGGATGGATGGTTTAGTCCACTGTCTATATAGAAGATGGACCAATGGGACGCCTCCTCTAAATTGTGGGCTGGTCTCTGAGTAAAAAAAAAAAAAAAAGCATCGACCCCGAGGACTGTCAGCCCACCGGGAAAATGCCCAGTATGCCCAATTACCAGTCCAGGCCTGCGTCACTCATTATTTTCTACAGGTTATGGTTGAACTACACTCCAGGTTTTGAGTCTAACCCGCTAATGTTTGTGCTGCTGTTGGGCTTTAGAAATTTAGAAGTTTGGTCAGTTTGTGACTGGCAGCAGATGTCCTTATCCTGGTCTTTTCTCTTACAGCTGCTGGGCTGGAGTGTATGAGCTGTGCAGACTTCAGTTGTTCTTCACAGAATCCACAGACCTGCCCCTCCTTGCAAACTCTGTGTTACACAAGTGCCTACAATGGTAACTGCACTCACAACAAGTTATGTCCAAAACTACAGAAGTATAAAGGACCTTGTCACAGCATAAACCAACAGTGTGTCCGAGTGGGCTTTGTTCTCGGCCTCTATTGTTGATGCAGCCGCCCATAGCTGTAGTCGTAAGGTCTGTGGTGCCTGTCGTGGCGGCAATCCCCGAACCCGGTGGTGGGCACCGGAAGTAAGGGATGCCGTCAGACTGAAGAAGGAGTCCTATCGGGTCTTGTTGGCTCATGGGACTCCTGAGGCAGCTGACGGGTACCAGCGGGCCAAGTGTGCTGCAGCCAGGGCGGTAGCAGTGGCAAAAACTCAGGGTTTGGGAGGAGTTCAGAGAGGCCATGGAGGAGGACTATCGCACGGCCTCAAAGAAATTCTGGCAAACGGTTTGGCGCCTCAGTAGGGGGAAGCAGTGCTTCACCAACGCTGTTTACAGTGCGGGTGGGGAGCTGTTGACCTCGACTGGGGATGTTATTGGACGGTGGAAGGAATACTTTGAGGATCTCCTCAATCCCGCCATCACGTCTTCCGAGGAGGAAGCAGTGGCTGGGGACTTGGAGGCGGACTCATTCATCACCCTGGCTGAAGTTACTGAGGTGGTTGGAAAGCTCCTCGGTGGCAAGGCCCCGGGGGTGGATGAGATCCGTCCTGAGTATCTTAAGTCTCTGGATGTTGTAGGGCTGTCTTGGCTGACACGTCTCTGCAACATCGCGTGGCGGTCGGAGACAGGACCTCTGGACTGGCAGACCGGGGTGGTGGTCCCTCTGATTAAAAAAGGGGACCGGAGGGTGTGTTCCAACTATCGGGGAATCACACTCCTCAGCCTTCCCGGTAAGGTCTATTCCAGGGTGCTGGAGAGGAGAATTTGTCCGGTAGTCGAACCTCGGATTCACGAGGAGCAGTGTGAATTTCGTCCCTGCTGGGGAACAGTGGACCAGCTCTACACTCTCCATCGGGTGCTCGAGGGTGCATGGGAGTTTGCCCAACCAGTCCACATGTGCTTTGTTGATCTGGAGAAGGCATTTTACCGTGTCCCTCGTGGGGTCCTGTGGAGAGTGCTCTGGGAGTACGGGGTTCGGGGCCCTTTGCTAAGGGCTGTTCGGTCCCTGTATGACCGGAGCAGGAGTTGTGTTCGCATTGCCGGCAGTAAGTCGGACCTGTTCCCGGTGCATGTTGGACTCCGCCAGGGTTGCCCTTTGTCACCGGTTCTGTTCATTATATTTATGGACAGAATTTCTAGGCGCAGTCAGGGGCCGGAGGGGATCCAGTTTGGGAACCGCAGGATCTCATCTCTGCTGTTTGCAGATGATTTTGTCCTGATGGCTTCGAGATTCAAGATTCAAGATTGTTTATTTGTCATATGCAGAATCAACACAAGGTCAACAATGCAATGAAATGCTTAGGATCAGAAGAACCGTTGACTCGCTAAGATAGTCAGAAGTACTAATAACATGCAATAATAGTATATGGTAAAAAAAGTGTTGCAAAAGTGCAGGGGAAGAAGTAAACAATATAATAATATAATAAAATATGTAATAAAATGTAATAAAAAAAATACAAGGTACAATGTACAAGGTGCAGGTAGGAATAAATCAAAGATCAAATAAGGTATAAGTATCTCACAGATTGCACATAATATGGTGTGGTGTAGGTGCTGCATGTGGATTTCTTATTGCACCTAGTATAGTATAAATATTGCACATAGGTTATTGCACAGATTATTGCACAGGTAACAGTAGTTTACAGTGTGGTAGTGACAAACATGATACATTCATACAGAGCAGCAGCAGTAAACATAATTATGCATAATGAAAGGTAGTTTAGTGCAGTATTATTGAGAGTTCAGTATTATTTAGAGTATTATCCAGAGTTCAGTAGTCTGACAGCTTGGGGGTAATAGCTGTCTTTGAGTCTTTTTGTGCGTGCTGGCAGGCTCCTGTATCGTCTACCAGAGGGTAGCAGACAGAAGAGTCCTTGTGCCAGATGAGTATGGTCCTTAGTGATGCTGCGTGTCTTACACAGACCCCTGCTGTGGTAAATGTCCTGGATGGAGGGGAGACTGCTGCCAGTGATGTCCTCTGCCGCTCGCACCACCCTCTGTAGTGCTTTGCAGCTCTGAGCGGTGCAGTTCCCATACCACACTGTGATGCAGCCCATCAGCAGGCTCTCGATGGTGCACCTGTAGAAGTTTGTGAGGATGCTGGTGTTCATACCAAACTTCCTCAACTTCCTCAAGAAGTAGAGTCTTTGTTGGGCTTTCTTAACCACAGTGTCTGTATGTAGTGTCCAGGACAGATCCTCAGTGATATGTACCCCAAGGAACTTAAAATTGCTGACCTGCTCCACCTCAGTGTTGTTAATGGAGATGGGGGATGCTGATCTACACGCTGTCTCCTGAAGTCCACGATCATTTCCTTAGTTTTGCTGACATTCAGAGAGAGGTTATTTTCCTGACACCAGCTGGTCAGTGATTTCACCTCGTCTCTGTAGGCGCTCTCATCGTTGTTGGTGATGAGGCCTAGGATGGTGGTGTCGTCAGCAAACTTGAGGATGATGTTGGAGCTGTGCCTGGCGGTACAGTCGTAGGTGAACAGGGAGTACAGGAGAGGGCTGAGAACACAGCCCTGGGGTGCCCCAGTGCTGAGGACACGTGTGGAGGAGACGTGGCTGCCGCTCCTCACCGCCTGTGGCCTGTTGGTGAGGAAGTCCCATATCCAGCAGCAGATGGACGTCCCCAGGCCAGGGTGGTGAGCTTAGAGAGAGCTTAGAATAGCTTCATCGAACCGGGACCTCCAGCATGCATTGGGGCGGTTTGCAGCCCAGTGTGAAGCTGGGATGAGGATCAGCTCTTCCAAATCCGAGGCCATGGTTCTCGACTGGAAAAAGGTGGCTTGCCCTCTCCAGGTGGGTGGGGAGTCCTTGCCTCAGGTGGAGGAGTTCAAGTATCTCGGGGTCTTGTTCACGAGTGAGGGGAGGATGGAGCGTGAGATTGACAGGCGGATTGGTGCAGCGTCGGCAGTGATGCGGTCGCTGTACCGGACCGTTGTGGTGAAGAGGGAGCTGAGGCGAAAGGCAAAGCTCTCAATTTACCGGTCAATCTACGCCCCCATCTATGGTCATGACCTCCGGGTAATGACCGAAAGGACAAGATCGCGGATACAAGCGACCGAAATGAGTGGCTGGGCGCTCCCTTAGAGATAGGGTGAGGAGCTCAGTCATACGGGAGGGGCTCGGAGTAGAGCCACTGCTTCTCCACGTTGAGGGGAGCCAGCTGAGGTGGATCGAGCGTCTGTTTCGGATGCCTCCTGGACGCCTCCCTCGGGAGGTGTTCCGGGCATGTCCCACCAGAAGGAGGCCCAGGGGAAGACCCAGGACACGCTGGAGGGACTATGTCTCTCGACTGGACTGGGAATGCCTTGGGGTCCCCCCGGAGGAGCTGGAGGAAGTGTCCAGGGTGAAGGAGGTCTGGAGCGTCCCTGCTTAGACTATTGCCCCCGCAACCCGGCCCCGGATAAGTGGAAGAAAATGGATGGATGGATAGATGGATGAATAAAGATTGGCAATTCCAGGGCTGAAATCATCCAAATGATTCTAGTGAAGGTGTGTGGAGTTCAAAAGCACAGTGGAGCATTTTCTGTAGTCGCACAAGGCATCATAAGGGGACGTGTTTTCCATTTAACAGAAGAGCTCAGCCTAAATATGCAGTTTGTGTGTTAAACATGTGTGAACAAAATAAAACACAACTCCCACTATGTTTTTGATGAAGAAAAACATTATAACAGATCAGAAAATACCATAACATGGGCCCTGTAAATATGATCGGTCTATAAAATGTAGTGATATCAGTAAGTTTATCCTGTTCCTTTTGCAGACTCTGGGAGAATCACGATCCTTAAAGGCTGTACGTCTCCTGATAACTCGGCATGTACTGATGGAGGCATCTTCTACTCGTACAATTATGGATCCTCGCGCCTCCACAACCACATGTGCTGTGACTCAGACCTTTGTAACTCTGCCCCGCTCCCCAGTGAGTGACACTGCCTAAACTCTCCACGCTCCCACATCAGACATTAACCTGTGTTGTGTTTCAGTCCCTGTGCCCCCTGCTGGCTCTCTGCAGTGCTACGGCTGTAACCCTCATACCTATGAATGTACTACAAACATTACCTGCAACGTCGAGGAGGTGTGCGCAGGATTTGGTCAGTGTGGTCAATAAACTGTCAAAACTCTTTTTGTAACTGTAACGCACTAGGGACGAAGGAACTGCAGCCGATCAGCAGGAGGAACGGCAGGAGTCACTGTGTGTGAATAAAACCACAGAAAACTAAAATTCACTTCACAATGTATTGTATGAATGATTCACATAATATGTGAAAGAGCAGTGCAAGAAATATAAATGTTCAAATTAGTGCTGTCAAAAAAAATTAATGAAATTAATTATGGGATTTGTAATTAATTAATCTAATTAATCACATTTTAATCTTGTGAGAGAGAGAGAGTTTGAGAGAGAGAACCCACTTTGCGATTGAGTTTGTCAGTTTTTTTGTGGTCGCTTTGCTCAATCATTTCCCAAATTCTGTAAGTGTGGTTTGTTGGTTTGGTGGTTTGATTGAAGAATCCCTCAGTCGTCCAGGTAGAATCCATGTTAAAGGGAGAAATTCAATTTGTCAACTGGACAAAGATTATTTGGTCGAATACGTTTCGCAGCTCATCCAAGCTACTTCGTCAGTTCTGGCTAGAGTGCTGGTGGACACTGCTTATATCTGCCTGAAGGGAGGAGCTAACTACAATGAAATTACTATGAAACTTTCCCCATTGAGGGACAAATAAAGGATTATCTTATCTTAAACTATCCCACCCCAGACAGAAACTAAAAAACAAAGAGGTGGGATGTTTCTCCCTTTACCATGGTTTGGTGGTTTGTTGGTTTGGTGGTTTGGTGGTTTGTTGGTTTGGTGAAGTGCGCTCACGCTCGCTCTATCACGATGGATAACGATGGATCTTGTCCAGACGTGTTTATCGTTCAAATGATCCGTCAGGCTGGACCAGCTTCAGTGATCGGAAAATTCTTTTTGACAAAACCTCCAAATCACGGCGTTCTTGTTGGTCTTTGTTCTTTTTATAAATGAACTTTCCGTTCAAAGGCCCTGGCAGCGATTTGCTCGCCACACACCAAATTGAAAATGCACACTCATAATTAATTGCATTAATTTTTATAACATGTTAATTTGCAGTGTAATTAATTAATCAAATTAACGCGTTAAACTGACAGCCCTAGTTCAAATAATTTCATATTCTCAGCATATACTGCAGCTTTTGTTGGACTTGTGTCATTTTCACACTGTGTGAACACGACAGTCACACTCTCATTCACATTAAAAGCTCAGAACGCTTGAAACAGGAGGTGTAAGAGCGGCTCCTCTCTCTCTTCAGTTGATTGTGGTGAATTTGTGTTTTGGTGGTGTAACATTTGCCCACTGTAGTCCTGTGCTCTGTTCACTCTGCATGTTGTTGTTTTTGTTAGTTATGTCAGACATACAGCCCTTCTACGGCTGTGTCTCCAAGAACATCTGCAACAACAGCGAGTCCAGACCGGTGTTCCAGGACCAGTCCCTCATGTGCTGCAACACATCCCACTGCAACAGACCAGGTCTGTCCCACATGTCCAACACTGTCCAAAAGATGTCCTGAGCTCAGTTCTGGGTCCCACTCTCCTCAATGTTTCCACTGAGTCCACTGAGGAAGATTTTTCCCACTCTTTGAAATATGACCAATGTCTCAAAGCTAACAGCCACTTTTATCAAAATCTTATAATAATAATAATAATAATAGTAAATTAATTAATTCAAATAAAGACTGCATAATTATTTTATGTGTAGAATGTCTTTCTTTCTGTAATTTTTCCTCTGGAAACCAGCCCACCCCGTTCAATTCGAAACTGAGGATCGGGGGACGGGGTTGGCGCTCAAATCGGGAAGCGACTCACTCTTCAATGACAGATATGTACATGGGATATTTACAGTGTAGTATAAAATACTTTAAAAGAAAGAATGGAATAAATAAGTAAGTGGCATGAGGTATTCAGTATTGATTATAGGACAATAAGTTATATTATAGTATATATATGTTTTAGGATAAAGGTGTAGTAACATGTAGTTCACGTGTAAGTGGGCTGACACACAATTACCTGGTGCACGGTGGGACATGTACTCAGTCTAGATTAATTTTATTTGTGTACTTTTAAACACGTTATCAGTGACATCCAGCCTGTTCACTGCCTTATTTATTTATTTGAGCATGACTCAGCAAAGACCTCATAGAGATTAAAGTGGACAGGAAGTAGTGATGCTAACAGTGAGATTGCCGGGGCCTTGTGCATGGAGCCTATTGTCCTAAATGTATCCGGCCTCCCAGATGTGTCCCCACATGTGGTCCTGGTCTCTGGCTGGTCAGAGTGAATGGACTGTTTCTGTCACAGAGATGGGGGTGCAGTGTACCGCCTGTGAGGACGGCACCTGCTCCGATGAGCACACAGTGCAATGCTTCGCGAATACATCCTGTTACACCAACACCATAACAGGTAAGGTCTTGATTTGCCTATGTCCAAATATCTATATGTCCAAATGTCCCCAGTATATAGTGGGTGTGTTTTTCTCACACGTTCTGGTTGAGTAAAGAGGGGGTATTATGCAAAATTGACTGTTGAACTTTCCGGTAAAATGAGAAATTCAATTTGTCAACTGGACAAAGTTTATTTGGTTGAAGATGTTTCGCAGCTCATCAAAGCTGCTTCGTCAGTTCTGGTTAGAGTGCTGATGGACACTGCTTATATCTAGCTGCAGGGAGGAGCTAACTATAATGAAATTACTCTGAAACTATCCCACCTCTTTGTTTTGAGTTTATGTCTGAGGTCTTGTTTAGCAGAACCATTCAGTACCATAATGGGTATTTTCCACACCTCTGGACTTGTCCTGGCTAGTCCTATTGTTTTCCTTGTTTGTTTTGATTTAGGTTTGAGAGTGGAATTATATATGGGAGACAAATAGTGTCTGATCCCTCCATTCCTGTTCAAAGAAGGATTCTGTTTTTTGACAAAAATTGCCTCTTTAACTCATTGAGTGCCGGTGACGAAGTTTTCTCATCATGTTAAAACCAAATGTTGAGTGCCGTGATGAATATATTCGTCAAGGACGTTTTTCAGCGGGGATTGCTAGAATACGACCTGGAGCAACTTTGAAGATGTAATTCACGTCTCCCAACCTGTAGGTAGCGATCTTGTATCATTATTTGCCGATTGGAGACGCAGAAGAGAGGAGGAGTGTAGTTTGTGTACTGTGTATTGGCCAGAGGAGCAAGATGGCGAGGCGAGGGGAATCCGGAAAAGCAGAGGACTGTTGATCAGCGCCTATGGAGCGATCTGATCGCTCTTGGGACCCAGGATCCCGGATCAGAGGATCGCAGAGACAAGCCGGATCAAGCAGCAAGGTCGGAGCAGAGATCTGCTGTGCCCGAGGCAGGGTACGTGTCATGTGTGCGCTGTGCGGAGCAGGGACTCTGATCAGAATTACGACAGCGCCAAAGAAGAAGTTTACTGACTTGGAGCACTAGATCCTGGTCTCCAAAGAGGCATGAGATGAGAAGAATTAAGTTTACACAGGGCTCTCAAGGCTCACGCATTGAGAGTGTGACACACGCAATTCGACGTATTCACACGCGCACACGCCACACATGGCATTTCTCACGCTGATTTGTGTTATTTTTTTTATTTTTTATTTTTTTGTGCCCAGAAAATCGGTCTGTGTGGCTTAGTTTATGCAGGCTCCGCGCGTTTTCAGCGCCGCCCCCTCCCCCTGCTCGGGGGGACGACGCGTCTGCTCCCGACCGTGCGGTTCGAGCGGAGGCCGGAGCAGATGCGCCGTCCCCCGGGCACGTCCTGAGCCTCAGTCCCGGTGCCACGTCTCCTCTGAGACGCACCGACTCTGGTCCCGGTGTCTCCGTCTGTGCGTAACGTGTCCCCCGCGCGGAATACGCGCGGCCCAGAGCCGAACTGCCCGCGGTGAGCAGCGGGCCCGGTACATTAACCAGACTCTTACATGAATGCGTTAAAAATGTCCCGCTCCCCCCCGCCCCGGTCCCTCCTCCCCGCCCCTCTCAGCGCGCACTGACAAAGTGCGGTGATGATAAAACAAACTGAGAACCATCAGGTAATAACTTCATTTATATAACTCTCATTAGTTGCTTTGTAGTTTAAGTTTGCTCTTTAGACAAACAGGGCTCTCAACACGCAATTCGACGTGGCACACGCTCACACGGCATTTCTCACGCAATTCAAGCGTGTTCACTCGTTCACTCAAAATTGTTCACTCGCACCCCCCCACCCCCCCCGGTCCTCGGAAATTACAGTCACACGCACGACCCCGCTCAAAACTTGAGAGCCCTGAGTTTACATGATGCTGCTGTGTGGTAATTGTAATGAATGAAGCTATATGTGTGTGTGCGTGCGTGCGTGTGTACGCGCGCGTGTGTGCGAGCACGTGTGCGTGTGTAGCTGTGTGTGTGTAAAGGTTTATGCATGGGCTTGTGTGTATGTACATATATATATGTGTGTGTGTGTGTTTTGGTTTTTATTATGGATCTGTACTCTGAGCCTCAATATTGTTGTGAAGTGACACAGTTCTATTTTATATGAAGAGATTTATTATATCCTGTAAACATCTCTTGGCACAATTGATTTGAAGGAATTTTCAATTCACAGAGCCTTATATTCTTATATTTGTAAATAAAAAATGTACTTTGTCATCAAAAATCTCTTTCTCTGTTGTTTTAGATGTTTGAGGTGTCACTAAATCCATAAATATTGACGTCAAAATCCCTCATCTGCTCGAAATTACTCTTTGTACAAAATGCTCGTTTTCTCCACTTTGTGGTAAAAAAAAATGTGTTTTTGCTGAAACTTCCCTATGTTCTACTATCAATTACTTGAGAACCGAAAAGGTTAGAAACATAATTTTTTTTCTAGGTGAAAGAAGAGAGTCAACACTTTATTTTGATGTGTGCCATGTTTATATAGTCAAAGAACTCAGTATTCTGTGGGTCTTGGAAAATCAGTAAAAATACACTAAAACGTCCGGCACTCTGGGGGATAGAATTCTGAAAACAGGCCGGCACTCAATGAGTTAGTTAACTCATTGAGTGCCGGCCTGTTTTCAGAATTCCCCTCTCAAACCAGCTCTTTTCCCTGGCTAAGATCTGAACCTCACTGTCCTCAAAAGAATGGCCCGTGGCTTCTAGGTGGAGATGTACGGCAGATGAAGGTCCACTCTGGCACGCCCGTCTTTGTTGGTACATCCTCTTGTGAAGTGGCTGTTTTGTTTCCCCAATATAGCGCTCACTGCAGTCTACACTACACTGAATGGAGTAGACCACATTGCTTTGTTTGTGGCTCGGTGTTTTGTCCTTTGGGTGGACGAGTTTTTGACTTAAAGTGTTTGTGGGTTTGAAATAAACTGAAAATCCTTTGTAATTTGTCAGAAACACCGGCCAGGTAAGGAATCGCTACACCTTCAGGTCCAAAGGGTCAGGTCCAAAGGGCAGCCAGGTCAGGCTGAATGAGTTTTGAGTGGGTATGCTAAACTAGACGCCAGAGAGAAACTAAAAAACAAAAGACAGAAAGCTGAAAACAAAGAGGTGGGATAGTTTCAGAATAATTTCATTGTAGTTAGCTCCTCCCTGCAGCTAGATATAAGCAGTGTCCATCAGTACTCTAACCAGAACTGACGAAGCAACTCGGATGAGCTGCGAAACGTTTTCGACCAAATAAACTTTGTCCAGTTGACAAATTAAATTTCTCATTTTACTCCATCCATGTTGTTCACTGCTCAACACACACTAAGCTTCCACCGCTCTCATGCCACTACAAAACAGTCCCCCTATCAAACAATGTCCTACGGCACCACGTTCCACCGCTCTGTGTTCCCATGTTTTGTACGCACACACTCACCGGGATCAGGATATATGAAAAATCCATATGAAAAAAAACAAAACAAAAAACAGGTATTCGGTATGAAGCCCAGCCTTAAGTGCAATACCTCCTCTTTAAATTCTGCATAGTCCCTCTAATTAAAAAGAATGGATCAGTTTTATAAAGGTCTTTTTTGGACACTCAAAGACACTTTAGAGAGCATTATTATTTCAGAGGGGCAGACTGATGGAAGCGAGGCTCCCAATCTGCACCATCGGCCCCTCCAGCCGTACCCGATACTCACACGCTCACACCACTTTCATACTGCCAATGTGAGGGAAGTGCCTTGTCTAAGCTCACATCAGTTTGTTTGCCCCACTGTAACACCTGATTTTCCCAGTGGTCTCCCAGCCTGGGACTAACCAGGGCTGGCCCTGCTGAGCTTCTGAGCTCTGACCAGATCAGGCTTTGACAAGGAGGTATGGCCATAAGTTTGAATGTATTTATTCCACAGAGGCTGACCTGTCATGTGAAAACTAATGCCATAATGTGGTCAAAGATTTTACTAAATTAACATTTTTTATCTAATTGATTATCTATGGGACAGGAAATTTACTTCTGGACTGTGGGCAGTAAATAGTGAAGCAGCCACTTCTCCCTCTGGTCAGTATTCTCCTCTATCTCCTCTGATTGGTTGTTGTATCTTTCTGGTCTCAGTAATCAACAATGACAGTCCACACACTTCAGTGACTAAAGGCTGCGCCAATGCGAACGTGTGCCCCAAAGATCAACCTGAGCTCTTCTCCTTCCACACGGGCCACTACACAAAGACGCTCTTCTGCTGCAACTCCGACGGATGCAACGCGCTGCCTCAGCCCAGTCAGTATCTACTTCAATCATTAGTACTATTAAAACAAGAAGAAATCCGGCACATTGTCTATTTTTGCCAAACATTTATAGAGAACTATTGGGCCAGTCTCATCTATGCACCCACTCACAAGATTAAGTATTAGTTTAAAGCCACACTATGGAACTTTTAGCCAAAAATTAGACAAAGATAATTCCAAAAAAAAAGAAGGAACAGGCAAATGCATGTGGAGATCCGGTAGTAATATTATGTGTACATATGAAAAATATATAAAAAAGGTAAGATGTACATCAAGCACCTTAGGCCATAGTATGAGATTAGAATTCTAAAAACATTCTAAAATTCTAAAACATTTTGCAAGTCTCTTTGTACTCTTCCATAAGATAAAACGATGCTTTTCTCATATTGATTGTTTTTATTGCACTAAAAAAAACAGAAAAACATTTGTGATTGCTCTAAGTGGACGTTATGCTCCACAAACCTGACTCTTACCCTACCTCAAGGAGGGCCTCCTCCTGCTCGTTTCCATGGAAATGTAGTTCCTTTGGATATAATCATCCATAGTTTGGTGTAAAACGTGTCCATCAGATCTAATCTGGTTTTAAATGTCCATCAACTGTCCATTTCCACCTCCAGAAATAATATCCTGTATACAGTAGTCTATTCTAAAGTATCACCAAAATCTTTAAACAGTTTGTCACACCTTCGGCCTCAACACAAGCGCACACATGAAGTTGTATCTAAAGTTTTACAAATCTAACATTTATACAATAACCTCTCCATAGATCTGAGCTGTAATATAGATTGATGGCATCACATGCTTATTATAGTAATCATAATTATGGAACAATCCAGTCAAAGGATGCACATCTCCACTGAGAGTAGAAAGGTTACACAGTGTAACTTTAAATGTCTCTTATTATCAGTCGGCATCACCTGAAGCGTGTTTTATAAACCTGTGTCGTCTTCCCTCTCAGCGCCCTCTGCTGGCACTCTGCAGTGCTACGGCTGTGAATATTTCAGAGAAAACTGCTCATACATAAGCTGTGACGCAGGGCAGAGCTGCACCAGAATTTCAGGTATGTATCCTGTATGTGCCTAAAAACTGTCTTTATCCAACACCAATGAAGTTTGAAATGTTTTGGCCATGTTCTAAAAGATCTGAAACACTATAGATTAACAAGAGATGTTTGGGACTTTTGCCCTGTGCTTCCTTGTGCTGGTGACTAAAATCGTGTTTGTACTGAACGTTCTGAATGAATTCTGTGCCCTGTGAAATCTTGGTGACTGTTTTTGTCAGAATTTGGGAGTCCCATGCACGGCTGTGTGTCCAACAATCTGTGCAACACTCGAAAGCTTCAGTTGAATATTAGCCCAAATGACCCTGTGTCCTGTTGCAACACCACCCACTGCAATGACCCAGGTAACTGCTCCACACAACTCCAAACACCTGCTCCACTAACCTCCAAACACCTGCTCCACTGACCTCTACACCCCTGCTCCACTGACCTCTACACCCCCACTCTGACCATCTCCACTGTCCCCTGTCCATCTGGACTCTCTACTGACCATTTCCACTGTCCCCTCAGTCAATCAATCAAAAATTTATTTATATAGCACTTTTCATACAATAAATGCAACAAAAAGTACTTTACAGTTATTAAAAATCGAAGAACACGAACAGAATGGAAAATACAGATACAATCAATAACAATAGTCACAAACACACAAAACACAGTGGGACGGTTTAACATGAGGCGTCTTTTTTGTTTGGTTTACATTATGGGCAAGTGGGGGGGGGGGGGGGGGGAATATTGATGAACTGAACTGAGGCGGAAGGCTATGTAGGCAGGGCAGAATGTTTACAGATACGTGTCATTGTGTTCTAGCCAATTGATATGATGTCCTTTGATTCATGGTGAGCCGTGTTATCACAGCTGTGTCTTTGGAGTGTCCAGTGCAGCATAATCAAAACACAGCATACCTGTTATTGTAGATTCTCTGGGAGAATTAATTTGCCAGGGGGGAAAATGCACTTAATCAATACACTTCAGAACTCAGGTGAATGGACAATTTAGTCAGAACCCTGTTACTGCAAAGCCCCCAATTTCATGTCACCAAGCAGGGCTGTGAGACCTCTAGTCATCTCCTCCTGGCACGTAGCGATGATTGCAGACTGTGCCGCGCATTGGATTTGCACAGTTCCGTGAGCATGTTCGTGATGGCATCCAAGTGTCGGGGGGTGTCCACAGATTGGAGATGGTCCTCAAACTGTGTCACCTTCTGATGTAATAAATACATTTGTCCTGATCATCTCCACTGTCCCCTGACCATCTTCACTGTCTCCTGACCATCTCCAATGTCTCCTGACCATCTCCACGGTCTCCTGACCATCTACACTGTCCTCTGACCATCTACACTGTTTACTGACCATCTCCAATGTCTCCTGACCATCTCCACGGTCTCCTGACCATCTACACTGTCCCCTGACCATCTACACTGTTTACTGACCATCTCCAATGTCTCCTGACCATCTCCACGGTCTCCTGACCATCTCCACTGTCTCCTGACCATCTCCACTGTCCCCTGACAAAATTCCACGGTCTGACAATCTCCACAGTCTCCTGACTATCTCCACTGTCTTGTGATCATCTCCATTGTCTCCTGACCATCTCCAATGTCCCCTGACAATCTCCACTGTCTCCTGACCATCTCCACTGTCTCCTGACCATCTCCACTGTCTCCTGGGCAGTAAACCTTTTAGTTTATTTCTGTTTAGACCTTTAGGCCTGATTAAGACCAAGTTCCTTTTTCATCTTTTGCAACTAATGCAGCCCTAAGTACTACTACTACTACTAACTACTACTACTACTACTACTACTACTACTACAACAGCTAATATTCCTGCCATTCCAACTTCCACTGCAGCCCCTACTACAACCACTACCAGTAAGTCCAAAATATGTTTTAAACTTTAACAACCACACATGTACTACTACTACTACTACTGCTACTACTATGGCTACTACTACTACTATTACTATTACTACAACTACTACTACTACTACTCTACTACTACTACTAAGACTACTACTACTACTACCACCACCACTATGACTACAACAAGCTCCAATCACTGCAGCTCCAACTACCGCAGCTCCAACTACTACAGCAGCACCAACTACAGCAGCTCCAACTACAGGAGCACCAACTACAGCAGCTCCAACTACTGCAGCACCAACTACTGCAGCACCAACGACAGTAGCACCAACTACCGCAGCACCAACTACCGCAATGCCATCTACAGCAGCCCCAACTATCACAGCTCCAACTACTGCAGCTCCAACAACAGCAGCTCCAACTACTGCAGCTCCAACTACAGCAGCTCCAACTACTGCAACGCCAACTACAGCAGCCCCAACTACCACAGCTCCAACTACAGCAGCTCCAACTACAGCAGCTCCAACTACTGCAGCTCCAACTACAGCAGCACCAACTACTGCAGCACCAACTACAGGAGTTCCAACTACGGGAGCTCCAACTACAGCAGGCCCAACTACTGCAGCACCAACTACCACAGCTCCAACTACAGCAGCTCCAACTACTGCAGCTCCAACTACAGCAGCTCCAAGTACAGCAGCTCCAACTACTGCAGCCCCAACTACAGGAGTTCCAACTACGGGAGCTCCAACTACAGCAGGCCCAACTACTGCAGCACCAACTACTGCAGCACCAACTACGGCAATGCCAACTACAGCAGCCTCAACTACCACAGCTCCAACTACTGCAGCTCCAACAACAGCAGCTCCAACTACTGCAGCTCCAACTACAGCAGCTCCAACTACTGCAGCTCCAACTACAGCAGCTCCAACTACAGCAGCTCCAACTACGGAAGCTCCAACTACTGCAGCCCCAACTACAGCAGCTCCAACTACGGGAGCTCCAACTACAGCAGCCCCAACTACAGCAGCTCCAACTACAGCAGCGCCAACAACTGCAGCTCCATCTACTGCAGCTCCAACTACAGCAGCTCCAACTACTGCAACTCCAACTACTGCAACTCCAACTACAGCAGCTCCAACTACAGCAGCACCCTCTAGTGCAGCACCAACTACAACTCCAACTACTGCAGCCCCAACTACTGCAGCTCCAACTACTGCAGCTCCAACAGCAGCAGCTCCAACTACTGCAGCTCCAACTACAACAGCTCCAACTACTGCAGCTCCAACTACAGCAGCTCCAACTACAGGAACTCCAACTACGGCAGCTCCAACTACGGAAGCTCCAACTACTGCAGCTCCAACTACAGTAGCACCAACTACTGCAGCTCCAACTACAGCAGCTCCAACTACCGCAGCGCCAACTACCGCAGCTCCAACTACAGCAGCTCCAACTACTGCAGCTCCAACTACAGCAGCACCAACTACTGCAGCCCCAACTACTGCAGGACCAACTACTGCAGCTCCAAGTACCGCAGCGCCAACTACCGCAGCTCCAACTACAGCAGCTCCAACTACCGCAGCTCCAACTACAGCAGCACCAACTACAGCAGCCCCACCTACAGCAGCTCCAACTACAGCAGCACCCTCTAGTGCAGCCCCAACTCCAACTCCAACTCCTGCAGCCCCAACTACTGCAGCTCCAACTACTGCAGCCCCAACTACAGCAGCTCCAACTACAGCAGCTCCAACTACTGCAGCTCCAACTACTGCAGCTCCAACTACAGCAGTTCCAACTACGGCAGCTCCAACTACTGCAGCCCCAACTACAGCAGCTCCAACTACGGGAGCTCCAACTACAGCAGGCCCAACTACTGCAGCTCCAACTACAACTCCAACTACTGCAGCCCCAACTACTGCAGCACCAACTACAGCAGCTCCAACTACAGCAGCCCCAACTACTGCAGCTCCAACTACAGCAGCTCCAACTACTGCAACTCCAACTACAGCAGCTCCAACTACAGCAGCACCCTCTAGTGCAGCACCAACTCCAACTCCAACTACTGCAGCTCCAACTACTGCAGCTCCAACAACAGCAGCTCCAACTACTGCAGCTCCAACTACAGCAGCTCCAAGTACTGCAGCTCCAACAACAGTAGCTCCAACTACTGCAGCTCCAACTACAGCAGCTCCAACTACTGCAGCTCCAACTACAGCAGCTCCAACTACAGGAGCTCCAACTACGGCAGCTCCAACTACTGCAGCTCCAACTACTGCAGCTCCAACTACAGTAGCACCAAGGACTGCAGCTCCAACTACAGCAGCTCCAACTACCGCAGCGCCAACTACCGCAGCTCCAACTACAGCAGCTCCAACTACTGCAGCTCCAACTACAGCAGCACCAACTACTGCAGCACCAACTACAGCAGCTCCAACTACAGCAGCACCCTCTAGTGCAGCACCAACTATAACTCCAAGTACTGTAGCTCCAACTACAGCAGCTCCAACTACAGCAGCTCCAACTACTGCAGCTCCAACTACTGCAGCCCCAACTACAGCAGCTCCAACTACAGCAGCACCCTCTAGTGCAGCACCAACTATAACTCCAACTACAGCAGCTCCAACTACAGCAGCTCCAACTACTGCAGCTCCAACTACTGCAGCACCAACTACCACAGCTCCAACTACAGCAGCTCCAACTACAGCAGCTCCAACTACAGCAGCTCCAACTGCAGTAGCACCAACCACTGCAGCTCCAACTACAGCAGCCCCAACTACAGCTGCTCCAACTACCGCAGCGCCAACTAAAGCAGGCCCAACTACAGCAGGCCCAACTACAGCAGGCCCAACTACAGCAGCTCCAACTACCGCAGTGCCAACTACCGCAGCACCAACTACAGCCGCACCAACTACAGCAGCACCAACTACTGCAGCACCAACTACTGCAGCACCAACTACAACTACAGCAGGTCTGTCATACACTATCGATGTTGGATTAGATGAACCTTATGTGCCTGAACTTGAGGACAAAAACAGCAGCCAGTACAAAGACCTGGAGCAGAGATGTGTCCAAACTGTAAGTGTGATTTGTCTCAGTATCTAAATGATCATATGTTTTCAAATTTTTATTCATGAAACTTTTGTCCTTGTAGTGTCGTCTCATTTTCAGAAAAAATTCATGGTTTGGCAATTGCCGAGTTCAGAAATTCAAGTGAGTCTGACGAATGAAACCATAGTGACCTATAACGTTTAGTGCAGTTGTGCAGTTCTGTTTTATCCCATCTTTTTCTCCAGGAAAAAGCCAAAGAACAGAGCGAGTACTGTTGATGCCGAACTGGTGGTTGAGTCCAAACCAAATACACCAGTAACAGAACTTCCTGCAGATGCATTTGTAGTCGAGGCTTTTACAGACGCTTCCAACAGCACAGCGACCAGTGTGGCTATAAGCTCTGCCACAGTTCTGGGTAAGTGGACACCTAAAATTTGTGTTTTTTACAATAATAATATTGTATTCATTTGATTCTGAAAGTTCAATGTTTAAACTGATGTGTTAACGAAAATACAAATTGCAATCCTGTTTTTAAACACATTTACAGAAAGCCCACACCGAAACGCCACAACCACTCAAGCGCCAACTACAACTACTGCTCCTACTAAAACCACAGCTGCAACAACCTGTAAGTAAAACATTCACTTTGAACAATCCACCTACACATTCCAATGCAGGATTTTCAAAGTAAAATATTTGCTTGTGTATTTATTTTTGTGTACAGCATCAAGTGGGGCACCTAACAAGATGAGCGTGGTTACTGCGGTTTTCCTGATGGTATTGTCCTGGGTCCTGTTCAGCCAACCATAAGCACATACACATTATATGGACTGTTTGGCCAGTCTGGTACATATAATGAGATAACTGATGCTGTATAAATGTTTTAATAATGGAATGGAAGCTTTATTTGTCATTGTTATACAACATGATGAGATTGGAAATGGACGGGTCACATCTTCCCCCTGTCAGGACAAAGACGGACCTTAAAGCAGCCAACATGGTGCACTAACATCCTACCTCTCTCATCAGCGATAGCAGAATATGAACAGAATAGAAAATGCAGATACAATCAATAACAATAGTCACAAACACATACGACAAAACACAGTGGAACTGTTTTACATGAGGTATCTTTCAGTTTGAAAATACAAGAGGGCAAGAGTATAAAAGTGGAACACAGAGAAATATTTGACAAACTGAGGCAGAAGGCTATGTAAGAAGGGCAGAGTCTTTTATAAATATGTGTCATTGTGTTCTAGCCAATTGATATTATGTCCTTTTAATTCATGGTGAGCCGTGTTATCACAGCTGTGTGTCCTTGGGGTGTCCAGTGCAGCAGAACATAGTCAAAACACAGCATACCTGTCATTGTAGATTCTCTGGGAGAGTGAATTAACCGGGGAAAATGTGCATAATCAACACACTTCAGAACTCAGGTGAAAGGACACTTGATCCGAAACCTGCTACTGCAAAGTCATGCAAACTTCATGTCACCAGGCAGGGCCGTGCGACCCCCAATCCTCTCCTCCTGGCACGTAGCGATGATTTCAGACTGAGCCACTTGTTTCTGCACAATTCCACAAGCATATTCGTGATGGTATCCAAGCGTCGGGGGTATCCACAGATTGGAGATGGTACCGTTCCCAATCTGTGTCACCTTCTGATGTAGTACGTTCGCTAGGTCTGCAACGGCTCCGCTGTGGTGTAAAATGACAGCTGACAGCTTCAGGGACTCTATATTCGCTGCCAGTTTTCCAATTTTCTGATAGATCAGAAACATCTCCAGGCCAATCATCAGATGTCCTGCCATCAAAAATCCAAATAAGTAAATAGTTCCGTCTGGACACATTTCTTCATGAAAAAAGCATGCCAATTGCTTTGAGGGACCAGCTTATCAATTCCATAATTTACGATTTGAAAATCTACACCAAAAGGAGAAATAGAGATGAGACGAGAGAGGCACAGTGACACAGAGTAGCAGATAAGGGAGCGAGGAAAAAGCGTCCGCCTTCAGCAAGAAGTCAGAGAGAAGGATAATGGATAATGACTGCACCGCTTTTTATTTTGTATTGTCTATTGTCGACTCAACATCTTAAGCACTTTTTTCATGAATGAAGGAAATGTATTTTAATAAATTGTTCTTGCCTATATCAGAGTATAATATATATATATATATATATATATATATATATATAACAAGTGTGGGAGTAAAAGTTGCAAAAATATATATATATTTTAAACACAGTGCATTGGTGCTATTTATTTAAGACTTTATTGATCCATAAGGGAAATCACTTGGGCACAGTAGGTCACACGTCTCAATATAATAACAAAGATCCGGGTGCAGTAACACGGGCCTGTGTGGAGGCACAGGCCCGTGTTACTGCACAACATGTTATGACAGAAAAACAATTGGACAGGTCACATACGGTGTTTTTTCTTTGGCAACAGACAGAAGGGTGGGGCAAGGGAGCAGATCAGAAATCAATGAAATTTATTGAAAAAAAAGTAGATGCAAACATCTCTAAAATAGGCAGGGTAATGTGTTTGCATAATACATGTCAGTGTGACCAAGATTAGAATGTCAATGTTTGTAGTGTGCCGTGATAACAAGCCACCACTGTGACCTTGGGGGTGTATGTGCAAAGAGCCCAGTCAAAACAAAACACTGACCCGCTGAAACCAGATTTTCCTAGGAGACAGATTAATCAAGGGCATAATTTAGCATAATGAAATACATTTTAGAGACCCAAGCGAGCAAGAAATTTAACCAGAACCCTGGTTCTGCCAGACCCCCATCTTCATGTCACCCTGCAGACTTGCTCAAGACCTCGACAGTTCCTCTTAGTGCACAGACTGCGCTGCGTTGTTTCTGCACAGCTCTGTCAGCATGCTCATGATGGTATCCAAACGTCGAGATGTTTCCTTTGGTTGGAACCCTTCTAGATGGTCCTCAACTTGTACCACTTTCTGATGTAATCCTTTTACGAGGTCCACAACGGCTCCGCTGTGGTGCGAAATTACCGCAGACAGCTTAGGGGATTCTTTACTCGCTGCCAGCTTGCCAATTTTCTGATAAATCATGGACAATCCCAGGCCAATCAACAGATGTCCAGCTATCAAAAATCTGAATAAGTAAATGTCCTCCATGTCCTCCAGGTACAGCGGTGCTAGCACACGTCTTGCCACATATAATAAGAGTCCATTGCGTATCCAGCAGCGTATGTCCCATCGGGACACCCCGCTTCTCCCGCAGCGGTACTCCTCTGTGAAAAAAGTGAGTCAATTGCATTGATCAATTCCATAATTTAGGATTTTGAAAAATCTCTTCCAAAAAGGAGAAAAACGACAAAAACAAAAGAAGGCCCACACACAACCGAGCAGTGAGATAAGGAGGAAGAGAAACATGTCTGCACTCTACCGCAGCTAGAACAGATTTTTCTGCAGTGGGGGTGGAGTGTGAGCCTTGCTACCAGAACCA
>JAVJIX010000043.1:6647500-6849231 GCA_036785185.1 Paratrypauchen microcephalus | reverse complement strand
CACCTGTAATTTAATAAAAGTGAAGTAGAGCTATATAATGCTATACTGTGGGACATTCCAGGCAGAGCAATGACATATTCATAGAAACTAGCAGATGACGGACTCCTAACCGAAATAGTATCGAATGAAAACATGAAATGCAATTGACTTTTTTGATTTTTGATATTTTTCCCCAAAGTTTGATCCATTTTTGTACCTTTTTGAGAACACTGTCCAGAGTTTCGGGCCGACTGATGTCAAAGCAGATGAGCACGGCGTCTGAGTCGGGGTAGGAGAGAGGTCTGACATTGTCGTAGTATGGAGAACCTGCAAAATACAAAACAAATATATATTATTATTATTATTGATGCCAGTATTTTATTTACTTTTTACACTATTAAATCCACTACCAAATTGTTCTATAGCGATATCCATACATTACTGATACCATGATTTTTGTATTAACATGCATCGAAACTCTCCAGTAAACAAAATGCACCCATTGTAGCATTATTTTCAGTTCACCCCTTCTTTAACTGACCTAGCTATTCAATATAGTATGTACAGTTAAACTAAAAGTAAAAAAAAATATGGGAATAGCTAATTCTATTTTAATTTGAGAATATTGACAAGACTATAGACTGGACACTGCTGTTAACGCAGGGCAGACCTAAAATGGCTGCCCCTTTCCCATAGACAGGTGGGGTATTCAGGGGCAGATTTTCCACATTCACCCAGGGCTATTTTGAGCCGATCAAACTGAGGATCTGTAGAGCAGGCTGTGGAGAGAAGGAAATACAAACTAGGGAGATACAACTAAAACACTTTCACTCTCACTAGAATGGATGGAATCCTTGTTTTTATACTAATATATCGACTTTTAAGACCTCCAAAATAACCATGTGACTGACACAGAACCCCCACAAAAGAATTACATTAATGCTGGTATGAATTTCAACCTTAAAACTTGTTAAATCTGGCATGTTTAGTTTTAGCCCTAAAATCACAAAACTATTACCCATACTTAAAATGGTCTACTACTACTACAAAACCAAATAAATCAAATATTTCAGTGCTAAACGACTACAACGTTTATAACGTGAGATGTGTTGCAGCCAAAAAGGAAAAAATGTTATTAACTGATGACGTCACACTTAAGGTGCACTGTGCAACTTTTCTAGTGGAGTGTCTGCCACATCCTGGTCTCCGTGGAAATGTTATTGCTTTGTGTAGAATGTTCCACAGTATAGATCAGGGGTCGGCAACCTTTACCACTCAAAGAGCCATTTGGACCCGTTTCACACAGTAAAGAAAACACTGGGAGCCACAAAACCCTTTTGAAATTTAAAATGAAATAACACTGCATATAACGTTTTGTATTTTACCTTTGTGCCATAGAATTACATTTTGAAAATGAACAAACTAAAATAAAATATATTTTAATTAAATACAGTGGTCCCTCGCTGTTTCGCTGATTTTTTATAGTGTATCAACACGTATTGTGTTCTGCATCCTGATTGGCTAAAGGACTGTAGACCTTGGTCTTTGTCAGTCATTCTTCTCCGTGTCTCCTGTACAGAATGTGGTCAGTTTGCCAAATTTATTTAAATGTTCGATCACGAGCAGTGTAGCAGAAGCAGTGAGGACTGAGCGGTCTGGCATTTCGGCACATGCCAGAAGAGCCGCGGCCATACGTCTCATGTCCGCGTGCACACTTCTACGGGTGGTTAATGCGCATCAGGAAGTAGCGGCAGTATTTCCGCAAAACGAACTGGTGGAACCTGGAGTCCAGGCGGCGGAACCAGTCCTGAGAGCGCACGGATGCGTTCTCACTACGTTCTCACACAGAGGAACTGTGAAATACACGCATATACATGCAATATAAAGCTGACTACTTCACGGATTTAGCCTATCGCGGGTTATTTTTACAATGTAACCCCCACGATAAATGAGGAACCGCTGTACTGAGCCGCATCAGAGGGATCAAAGAGCAGCATGTGGTTCTGGAGCCGCGGGTTGCCGACCCCTGGTATAGATTAAAACTATCCATCAGATATGTGGAAAGGCACCCCTATTCACAGAAGGAATTATCGTATTTTTGAGCTTTAGAAACACACATTATGAATAAATGCTATGGATATGTTTAAAGGTCCCATGGCATGAAATTTTCACTTTCTGAGGTTTTTGAACGTTAATGTGAGCTCCCCTACCCTGTTCACCCCCCCCCCCCCATGGCTAAAAGTTGCGAAATGTCTAAACTGAGCATTTGCTGTCCTTTTCTGCGTTAGAAAAAAACACAGTCTTGATTTTGAAGAAGGATTAATTTACAGTATTAGGGAACCATTAAGGCACCATATAAAAGCATCAAGAAGAACCATGTCATGGGACCTTTAAAGTCATACCATGAAACATTCCAGGCAAAGCAACAACATCTCCATGGAGACAAGCAAGTAGCGGACCCTCCACCAGAAAAGTTACAAACTGTTAACCAACCATCACTACTACTTACATCCTTACTCCTATAGTGCTCAAATATAACTACAAGTATCGTTTTGTTTTTTTTGTTTTTTTGTCTCCGAGGTGATAAAAACAAATATTTGATTTAATTTTCCTCCACTGTTCAAGACTGAAATATAAAGTTAAACATATTTCAGACTCCACAATGCTCCAAAGTGAAGCCCTAAACAAAACAAAAACACCAAAAAGCCTTGAGATATCGTGTCCTCGGACCCAAGAGCTCTGCACATCCTCAAACCTCACTCTTACTCCACTCAACACGTAACCCACGGCAACGTCAACGACAAATGACAAATAACGTAACGGCCAGTGAAAATCTGCTGAGTGCAACATGAGCCACTTGTTGAAAAGGCTTCGTGGGAGAGAGGGGGATGACAGAAAGGGAGGAGGGGGAAATGAGGAGAGAGGGAGACAGAACAGAGCAACAAGGGGATGAAGGAGGAGAGAGGGATTGAGAGAAAGGGAGGAAGAAAGGAGGAGAGAGACAGAACAGAGCAAAAGGGGGTGAAGTAGGAGACAAGGAGATGACAGAGGAAGGAAGGAAGGAGAAAGAAACAGAACAGAGCATGGGGTGAAGGAGGAGAGAGGAGGATGACAGAGGGAGTAAGGAAGGAGAGAGAGAGACAGAACAGAGCAGGAGAGGAGAGAGAAGAAATTAAACAGAAAAGAAGGTGAAGAAAGGGGAATGAGAGAAGGAGGAAGGGGAGGCGAGAGAGAGAGAGAGAGAGAGAGAGAGAGAAAAGAGAGCAGAGGGTGAAGGAGGAGAGAGGCTGGGGGGAGAGAGAAGAGGGGAGAGGGAGAGAAACAAAAGAGAAGGGGGTGGGAGAAGACAGAAAAGAGGGAGGAAGGAAGGAGGGAGAGAGAGAAAAAAGAGGGGAAATGGCAAAGAAAGGGAGAGAGGAAGAATAGAAAGAGAGGGAGGAAAGCCAAGCGAGGAAATGACAGCATAAATGGGAAACATATGTGAAGGAGGAGAGGTGGAAACACCCCACACTCAAGAGGTAGAGGAAATACACTACTACTACTACTACTACTACTACTACTACTACTACTACTACTACTACTACTACAAAAATATTACTTATATTACGCAGTACTCAGCCATTTTAAACTACATTTTTGACAACGCAGCATATATTTAAAGTTTCAAATCTTAGAATAAAGTGTATATAAAAAATAATTAACATACAGAACACTATGGACTTTAACTCCCAGAAGTAGAGCTGGGTGATAATCCGATTTTAATCGATTTTTCTCTGCCCTATTAAAAAACAAATAACAGATGACAGACAAATGCCTCAAAACAATGCAACGTTCTTTTATAAAACAAATACATTACACCTAGCATCAAGTAAGCTGTTATTGTTTTATATATATATATATATATATATATATATAAAATTTACATTTTCATCACAAAAAATTTACACATACATTTTCATGTATTTATTTATTTCATTTGTTAAAACAAAACATCTATACAATTATAACTTAAATATGAATGAAAAGAGAACAGAAAGAAGCATAAGCTTATAATATCTGCCCCTTATCAACTCAAAATTATATTACAACAATAAATATATAATAATAATAATATATAACAATAATAACACAGTTATATAAATATCTTTCTTTTATAAAGAAGCATTTTATGGAGCTAAATTATTCCCTGATTGTGGGAAAGGTGGACTGGAGTGGGTAGTGTTGTGTTTTAGTTTTTCCTCGAGTGATGCAGAAAAGCCACTGTCTGTGTTCATGTATGTTAGCTTGTGCAGTCTGTATACAGCTGTGGCAACACAAGAAAAATATTGGTAACACATACTTCGGGTCGAAAACTTTCACCATGTTAATGAATCCGGGCTTTTCCACAGTATATATGATGTTTTTGGTAAAACATACAACAGCGTGTGTGATTGCCTTCCGTCGTGGGTCGTGCTTATCATACTGCAAACAGTTCAAAAATGTTTTAGGGACTGGACGGTGGTTATTTTCATTCCGTTCAGACCTGCACTTCTCCCACTCCGCTGCGTGCAACAGCTTTCGGCGCTAGGATACATTTTTTTCGTGCTGCAACAGCTTTTGAACAGACCTTACAGCGAGCACTCGTTTGTTCTAAGTCCGACACAAGAAAACCGAACCATTTCCATATAACAGATGTAAACACCTTTGTTTGGTACAAGCTCCGGCTTTCCCTCACTCGCTAGCCGCGCTAGCCCATACAATGTTTGGGTACGCCCCGCTAACTTACCCGTGTAAAACGTGGCCGCGCATTAGTTCCGCTCGCGTGTAAAAAATAACTATAAAATCGATTTTCATAAAAACACATCGTCCTGAACTGTAAAGTCGAATTAATCGATTTAATCGATTAATCGCGCAGGTCTACCCAGAAGCAGTGCAAATAAAGCTACAGACAATAGCTGCTACCTTCAAAGCTTAGATGACATTCTTGTTAAGCACTGAAAAAATCTAAAAACTGGGGGAAGGCGCATGGACTTTAACTACACCACCTGATGACCTCACAAAATGGAAATAAGTCTTTTGAGCGCTTGAGTAAAAGATTAACAAACAAACAAAACACAACTCTAGATTTGTTTTTGATAAGAATAAAATGTGTGGCTAAGAGTTTGGTCTATTTTATTTATTATTGTATCATTATCTTTTTGACTATTTCCGATTTATTTTTGTCCATATGCTGCACCGTACATAACCGTCGTCATAGTAACCCACTGTACGCAATAGTTCAACTTTATCTTTAATCTACTGGTATTGAAGTGTTTGTGGTAGATTTAATTCTATTTTTTAGTATTTTAATAGCTACTTGTCTTGATTTTGATCACACTTTTCCCATTTCCCGTGCCATCCTTCTACTTTGCGTTGCAACATGGTAATTTTCCCATTGTGGGACAAATAAAGGTTCTCTTCTTATCTCATTATACGGCCCTTTAAAGGAACGAGGGATGATAAAGTCAAGGCGAGTGATTCAGGCTCATGTGACGGATGCGGGTTTGACCACACACGAATGACAGAGAGGGAGGGAGAGAGGGAGGGGGAGAGAGAGAGAGAGAGAGAGAGAGAGAGAGACAGACAGAAAAAGGGGGGAGCAAAGAGGCAATAAAAGAGAGGCAGACAGATAGAAAGAGAGAGGGCGATGTAAATAGGGAGTAAGAGAGAGAGAGATGAGGAAGGACAGAGGAAGAGATGGGAAAAGAAAGAGGGAGAGAGAAACAGAAAGAGAGAGGGGGATCTAGACAGGGAGTAAGAGAGAGCGATTCAGTCCTGGTTTAGATGGGTAGTTGTGTTATGGCTTTGTCCTGGTTTAGTCCTGATTCAGAACCGGTTCAATCCTGGTTTAGTCCTGGTTCAGTCTTGGTTTATCCTTTTATTTCCAGAGACACCAACAAGGCTAGTAGCACATGGCTTGCAGATATGACCACACACAAAAAAAGCAAGAGGAGAGAGGGAAAAATGGAAAGAGAGAGAGAGAGAGAGAGGGAAGAATTTGTGGAATGCCGTGTGTGGTTGAGTTAACTGTTCCCTTGGGAGGTCGGGTTTTAAACCCTCAGGTCTTGTCACATGGACAAACAATCAGAGTGATGTTTACACAAGGTTTTACACTCCGGACAGACTCCAGCTTTAACAACTACAGCTAAAAGCTAACACATGCTAACAAGGACGGTTTAGACATGGTTTAGTCTTAATTTAGTCCTTGTTTAGACCTGGTTTTGATCGGTTTTAGTCCTGGTTTAGTTAGATATTTCATTTATCAGTCCTGGCTTAGTCCATGACTGAATTTTTATTCCAAATTCAGTCCTGGATTAGCCCTGCTTTAGTCCAGATTTTGTTCTACTATACTCCTAGATTAGTTTTACTGTATTCCTGGTTTAGTTAGATTAGAGTTCAGTTATGGTTTGGTCTTGATTTAGTCCTTTTTGGCTTAGTCCTAGTACAGTCCTAATATAGTCCTGGTTTAGTGGAGTAGACTGGTCCTGGTTTAGTCCTGGTTTAGTCCTGCTTCAGTCCTGCTTCAGTCCTGGTCCATCCTCTGTTTTTTCCTCAGGGACAGAAGAGCAAAGCTAAGAGACGCTAACAGTGGACATGGCTAATTAGCGTCGCACAGAGGACAGCAGTGGAGAATGCTCCCAGTTCCACACAGTTTCACATGGGGTCTGTTTCACAATACACATCTTTCTAGCTTTGTTGAGCCCAATCCAACCATTTAATACTTATCAGATGGAAATGCAAGACAGCCATTTGCAACGATTACGCAAATATACGAGGGTGGACCGATAAAAAGCAAAGTCTCAAATCAACTAGAATGGGAAACACATGATTTTAAGATGAAATGTTGATCTAATGTAAGTAAATACAAGATGTCACACACAAAAGTCTATAAACTAAATTCTAAAGCTATTTCTCATCCATTTCTATCCTGTGAATGCGACTTTTTTAGTATTGATACCTGCTCAAACGAGTACCTAGTTTCGATACTCGCTTTGGTATTGATTAGCACCTGATTTTCGATACTTTTGACAGCCTTAAACTATAGAGAAGACTAAAATTCTCACCAAGTTGTCACCATCTTCCTGATATAAACCAGGAGGAACCCAGGCTCAGCTAAAAGAATGTAAGTGTGATTTTGACGTCATTTCGCAATCAATCTTTGCCCCCTGATCAGATGTCCCTGGATTTAATCACAGTGAAAATACTGAAAATACAGGAGGCTTTGTGGTGACAGGGGGGAAGCAATGACATTTACAAGGGATGAAGTGTTTTTGTCAAACTAATCACAAGTGACAAAACAAAGGCTCTGGGTTCAAAGCTCTGATGGAACTAAAGTGTGGCTCGTATTGAAAATGTATAATGTAGTAAAGTAAAAATAAGTTGTAATAAGTAAAAATGTTATGCTTTCTTCACATGTACATATATAGCTGATAGTGTAGGTACAATATGAAGTGATATGATAATTAAACAAAGACTAAACCATGTCTAAACCAGGACTAAATCAGGACCAACAGTTGACCATGATTAAACCAGGACTAAACCAGGACTAAAACAGGACTGAATCAGGACTAAATCAGGATCTACATCAGGTCTAAATTGGGACTAACAGTTGACCATGATTAAACCAAGTCTAAACCAGATCTAAACCAGGTCTAAACCAAGACTAAACCACAACAAAACCGACACTAATCAGACTAACCAGACTGTGGCCCATACAATATCTCTTTTATCAATGAGTCCAGGTTTAGTCTTGCTCTAGTCCAACTTCAGTTCTGGTTTAGTCCTGGTTCAGTCCTATTTGAATATTTGTATAGTCCTGGTTCAGGCTTGGTCTAGTCCTGGTATAATCTTGGTCTAGTCTTGGTTTAATCTTGGTCTAGTCCTGATATAATCTTGGTCTAGTCCTGATATAATCTTGGTCTAGTCCTGGTATAATCTTGGTCTAGTCTTGGTTTAATCTTGGTCTAGTCCTGGTTTAATCTTGGTCTAGTCCTGGTTCAGTCTTCCCTTGACTCATGCCCAGTTATAGTTAAATTCTCTAAATTCTGATTTCCCAGTGTTCTCTGTGTATTGACTTCATGCTGTGTCAAACGGGGCTATTCAAATATGATGAAATCCCACAGAACTGAAGCCAGTATCAGATTTTGCTTAGTCTTTAATTACGTGACCGCGCTAACCTTTTCATTTTCAACATCTGGCTCCAAACACACAGACCTAACTCAACAAATATGCAACAGGCGGCCTTGAAAACCCCATCTGAATCACGTTTCTCATTTCCAGAAGTCTAAAAAAACGCAAATATGTTAACAATCACTCTAAACTTTTCACAATCATGGGACTTCAATCGTACAGGTATGTAGCAGGCCTGTGAGGGAGTCCATCGCATAGTTCACATTACTGAGTTTAAAAACATGTGGCATTTATTGTTCAGACCCAGAAGAAGAAGCCAAATGGAAAGATTGTGACAGTGTGAAATATTGTATAGAAGACAATGCAATATATAGAGTAGAAGAAATAAAAAAATACAGGACTAAACCAGGACTAGACCAGGACTAGACCAGGACTAGACCAAGACTAAACCTAGATGTTACATGCCACAGGATGTAGAGGAATGACATAACACTAGACCAGGACTAGCGTCTATAACATCTCAGGACAAAACATGAACCATAGAACCATGAACAATCCAGGACTATTCAAGAGTGAAATTAGAATTGTTGAAAACCTAGACTAAACCAGGATTAAACTAGACTAGTCCAGGACTAGACCAGAACTAAACTAGGACTAAACCAGAAACAAACCAGGATTAAACGAGAGTAGACTTGTGCTAAACCAGGATTAAACTAGACTAAACCAGGACTACACCAGGTCTAAACCTGGTCTAAACCAAGACTAAACCAAGCTACTCCAACATATTTCATGTGGCATATTTATAGACCATCTCCTCAGTGCATTTCCCATTGACTCCTGATTTCGTTCTCATATTTCCTTCTTTGGACCTCAGCCAAATCCATTCCACTAATAGTGAGGTTACAGATCATAAACGCTCTTTTAAGATCCACCTAGGCCAAGAACATATATGAAGTACTATGATAGTATGATAATAATGTTGTGTATTAGTACTAGTATTATTTCTGCCATTAGATATAGTCACATATTTAAAGGTGCATTGTGTAACTTTTCTGGTGGAGGGTCTCCATGGAGATGCTATTGCTTTGTCTGGAATGTTTCACAGTATAGTATAAAACCTTTTTATCTTCATGGAGACCAAACCAGACCAAGTTACAGGTCGGATCTGTGGAGAGACAAGCCTGTTGTTTTTCTAGATATTTCTGAGCTATAAAACCTGCAACTGAATAAATGTAAGGTAGTTTGATGTCATAAAGTGGAACATTCCAGGCAGTATCTCCATAGAAACAAGCAGGTGACAGACCCCCATCCCAAAAGTTACACAGTGCACCTTTAATGCATATTCATTTTCTGGACTGACTCATAATGACATTAAAAAGGTGCACTGCATAACCTTTCTTGTAGAAAATTGTAAAATACAAAATAAAAAGCCTGTTTTCTGTTGATTGCACTGAAAAACATGCATCTCGAGTGGGCTTGCATCTCCACAAACCTGACTCGTATTTGGCTTGGAGGAAGGCTGCTTATTTCTATGGAAATGTTGTTCCTTTGGCTACGATATTCCACAGTACGGCATAAAACCAATGCATGGCTTTAGCATTCTGTTTCTATGGAATGAAGCAGATCATGTGCCAGAAAGTTACGTAATGTAGCTTTAAGTATGTAACTAAATGAATGTTTTGCTTGGTCTGATTAGGAGTCCACTGTAAACACATGTATGCAATTCTACTTTTTCCATCCTTACTCATAACACTATTTGACCACAATTTCAACAATACAGTTCCAGATTCCTCAGTCCTGTAGCTCTTGTGTAACTCCTCTTGTCCTTCTGTGACTCCAGCTCCAGGAAGTGTCTCAGTTTTCTGGTTTTCCACTTTCCTCCCCATGACACCAATATTACAGCATCACCTTCACTTCATATCAGCAGATTACACAACATTCAGTCTCCCCACGTGGAAAAAGTGGACCTGCTTAAACTTTTGGCACAACTCAAGTTTAGATCTGGTTTAGACCTGGTTTAGACCCAGTGTGATCCTGTCATGTCCAACAATAAAGATTCCTTAAATTTACAATAACTATCAATTTCCAATTTAAACTGAATTTCCAATTTGGAAAAAAACAGTCCTTGTTTTGACTTGGTCCAGGTTTAGTCTTAAGCAGACTAAGTTAAGACTGGGACAGATAGACTAGGACTAGAACAGGAACAAACCTACATCTAGTCCTGGTGATGTAGACGTATAGACCTTGTTCAGACCTGGTTTAGACCTTCTTCAGATTTGGTTTAGCCCTAGTTCAAATCTGGTTTAGACCTAGTTTTCAACCTAGTTTAGACCTTGTTTAGATCTGGTTTTAGTCTTGATTTAGACCTAGTTTTTGGCTTGGTTTTGGCTTGGTTTAGACCTGATTTAGACCTGGTTTTAGGTTTGGTTTCGGTTTGGTTTAGGTTTGGCTTAGATCTAGTTTAGGCTTGGTTTCGGCTTGGTTTAAACCTAGTTTAGGCTTGTCTTAGACCTAGTTTAGGCTTGATTTAGACCGGGTTTAGACCTAGTTTTGACCTGGTTTAGACCCTGTTTTGGCCCTATAATGTCCCCTCCTGTCCATGTCCTTCCCTTCAGAGCTGAGAGAGCGGCCGGTCTCTGTACAATGGGACCTTTGTGTTTGAGGAAGTGAGAAACCTGCCGTCTGTGGAATGTCAGACATGCAGCTCCCAAAGAGACAAGAAATGTGATCCAAAGAAACAAAGAGGGAGGAGAAGAGGACAGAGAGAGGAGAGAGGGAGAGAGATAAGAGGGATAGGGGAGGGGAGAGGGAGGGAGAGGAGGGAAGAGAGTGGGTGGAGACAGGCGAAGGAGAAAGAGAGAGAGAAAGACAGGAGGGCAGAATAGAGAGAGGAGGAGAGAGGAGACGGGAGAAAGGAAGAGAGAGGGAGGAGAGGGGAGAGAGAGTGAGAGAGAGAGGGTGGAGACAGGCGAAGGAGCGAGAGAAAGAGGGCAGAGTAGAGAGAGAGATGGAGGAGAGGGGAGAGTGGGGGGAGGGGAGAGATAGAAAGAGGAGACAGAAGAGATGGAGAGAGAGACAGAAGAGGGAGAAGAGTGAGAGAGATAGTGAGAGATAGAATGAGAGAGGGGGGGAGAGAGAGAAGATGAGAGAGAAAAAGAGAGAAGAGACAGGAGAGGAGAGAGGGAAAAAGAAAAGAGGAGGAGAGAAGGAATGAGAGCAAAGAGCGAATACAGAGAGAAAGATACAGAGGGGGGAAAGGGAGAGAGAAGAGGAAGGGAACGAAGGAGAGAAAAAGAAGAGGAGAGAGCCGTGTCATGGTTTTGGCTCCTAATTTGGTCCTATAGTTAAGTCTCTGTGTGTCTATATGAAGACCCCATATATCTTGCACATCTTACATTTACTGGAAAATATGCTCGTCTCCATGCAGCTAGATATTTTAATGCCAAACAACCAAGCAATAACCTCTACACAGAGATGACTGTCAACCAGAAAAGTTACACAGTGCACTTTAAAGTCAACAACCCCACAACCATCTCTACGGTTTTTCACTTTATCTCATTGTCTCCTTCTTGTCTGGGTCAAAACAATCCAACGTGTAGCATTTTACAAATGATAAACAAAACACACACAATTTTCTCATAAGAGATTTGAAACGGTCTCCACGGCGACGGAGAGCTGAGGGCTGTAGATATGAGAAGATCTAAGTGCTTTTCCTGATAAGATTAACTCACAGCTTGTATTTGTTATTGCTTCAAGTTATTGTTCTGCAGAAATCTACCAGTGAAACTGTGAAACTCGACAGTTTAACAGAGCATCAAAGCACAAATGATCAGTTAAAAGGTGCAATGTGGAACTTTCCTGCTTGTGTCCAACAAGATTTTATTGCATTGCCTAGGTAGAATGTTCCCCAGTATGACAATAAACTTATCCTTCTTGCATTTATTCAATTACAGGCATTGATATTGAAAATACCTTGAAAAAATGTCTTACTAGTGCGAGCAGGGTTACCTCTCCACAGATCTGACCAGTAACTTGGCCTGGCTGGTTGCGTCCCCTGCTTGTCTCCTTGGAAATGTTATTCCATTGCCGAGAATGTTTCACAGTATGGCATTAAACTTATCCAGCACAAGCTGAGAGCCATCACGCTAGTCTATCGTGCCCAACATCTTCAAGACCTCCACCGTAGTTCCCATCCCAAAGACCCACACAGCATCCTGTCCTAATGACTATCGGTCCATAGCACTCACATCTGTCATCATAAAGTGCTTTGAACAAATCATTAAGAGACACATCTGTGACTCCCTCCCCGACCCCCTGGACCCCCTGCAACTTGTATATAGAGCAAAGAGGTCTACAGACGACGCCATTGCTCTAGCAGTCCACACCTCTCTCAGTCATCTGGAGAGAGGAAACACTTATGTGAGAATGCTCTTCATTGACTACAGCTCGACATTCAACACCATAATCCCCTCCAAACTAGTCTCTAAGCTCACTGCCCTGGGCCTGGGGACGTCCATCTGCTGCTGGATATGGGACTTCGTCACTAACAGGCCACAGGCGGTGAGGATCGGCAGCCACCTCTCCTCCACACGTGTCCTCAGCACTGGGGCACCCCAGGGCTGTGTTCTCAGCCCTCTCCTGTACTCCCTGTTCACCTATGACTGTACCGCCAGGCACAGCTCCAACATCATCCTCAAATTTGCTGACGACACCACCATTTTAGGCCTCATCACTAACAACAACAAGAGCGCCTACAGAGACGAGGTGAAATCACTGACAGCTGGTGTCAGGAAAACAACCTCTCTTTGAACGTCAGCAAAACTAGGGAAATCATCGTGGACTTCAGGAGACAGCGTGTAGACCAGCATCCCCCCATCTTCAGTAACAACGCTGAGGTGGAGCAGGTCAGCAGCTTTAAGTTCCTTGAGGTACACATCACTGAGGATTTGTCCTGGACACTACATACAGACACTGTGGTTAAGAAAGCCCGACAAAGACTCTACTTCCTGAGGAAGTTGAGGAAGTTTGATATGAACACCAGCATCGTGACAAACTTCTACAGGTGCACCATCGAGAGCCTGCTGACGTGCTGCATCACAGTGTGGTATGGGAACTGCATCGCTCAGAGCCGCAAAGCACTACAGAGGGTGGCGCGAGCGGCAGAGGACATCACTGGCAGTAGTCTCCTCTCCATCCAGGACATTTACCACAGCAGGGGTCTGTGTAAGGCACGCAGCATCACTAAGGACCATACTCATCTGGCACAAGGACTCCGTCTGCTACCCTCTGGTAGACAATACAGGAGCCTGCCAGCACGCACAAAAAGACTTAAAGGCAGCTATTACCCCCAAGCTGTCAGACTACTGAACTCTGGATAATACTCTAAATAATACTGAACTCTCAATAATACTGCACTAAACTACTTTCATAATGCATAATATGTTTACTGCTCCTGCTCTATATGAATGTATCATGTATGTCACTACCTCACTGTAAATGTTACTGTTACCTGTGCAATAACCTGCTTCATAACCCAAGTGCAACACTTATACTATACTATATTATGTGCAATCCGAAATTCTTTTGAGAAGTATTACCACCTGTGAAATACTCTACTTACACCTTATTTAATCCTACCTGTACCTTTGTATTTTATTATATATTTTTTAATTATATTGTTTACTTTTTCACTTGTATTTTTATTCCATGCTATCAGTACTTCTCGACTATCTTAGCGAGTCAACGGTTCTTCTGATCCAAAGCATTTCATTGCATTGTTGACCTTGTGTTGATCCTGCATATGACAATTAAACAATCTTGAATCTTGTATTTATTCAGTTATAGGCACTGATATTAAAAATAAATTTCTTGAAATGTATTCTTACTGTGAGTGGGTCGCCTCGCCACAGATCTGACTAGTAACTTGGCCTGTAATGCCTATAACTGAATAAATGCAAGATGGGCGGAACATTCCATCTAGGCAAAGAATTAACATGTCTAACATCTCAACATCAAACAAGTGGCAGATCCTTCACTAGAAAAGTTACACAGTGCAGCTTTAAGTTATGAAAGCTTAGAATAGGTTACATATGTTTGGTCAGTGATGCGTCTATGGGAAAAACCCTTATTGGTCTACATGGAAATTTAGTCATTCATTTTAACTATACTCAGGTTACAATGCAAACAGGGTGGTCCAGCCGGTCACACTATTCTCAAAACATCCCGGGTTATAACTAGACTGGAGAAAGAAATGTCCAGCTCCAGTCAAATGAAGCTCAAGAAGGACGGCAGTTATAGGGCCGAATTTGAAGGAATAGCAATTTATTTACGGACAAAATGGTGAAATAAAAACACCAGGATCATGTAGAGTGAGTTAATACAAACATTTTAAGACCAAAACGACGATTCTCACTGCGGGAGTTACAGAGAGAGGTGGCAGCTTTTTAGTGTAAAGTGAATTGGAGCTAGAGTCGATGGAGCCGGAAGCGCCCCCATGATCACTTCCTTCCTTTCAACAGCAGCTAGCGGGTTAGCTATGTCAAGTGTTTATGTTTACAACTAGGACTCAGCAAGACCTTTTGTGATTTTACCCCATACACCATCACTAGAATAATTTGGATAATTTCTACTGATCAGAAGGTTAGCTTGAAAATTACCATTTCATGACATCACAAGGTGGAACGGAGCATTTTGAGCTTTGGAGATGTAGACCGACTAATAATAAAGAATTACTCAAACGTGTCAATGAAAGAAAACAACTCCAGGTCTGTTTTTGAGGAGGTTAACAAAATTATAACTTAAAGCTCACAAGAGTCAGTTTTGCATAATATAGGACTTTTAAAGCAAAAGCAGGGTTTAGTCATTTCTTGGCCATGATCTTGTGCCTGTTACATCATTGAGTGATAGAGGAGTATTGTAAGTGCTTTTTTTGAGGAGGGGTTCAAAGCTGCAGCCTGGGGGGTAAAATATACACCACCAAACAGGGGCGTCCTAACACTTATAATATAATATGATGATTTGCTACAGTTACACTCTTTGAAATTAGAGCAGTTTTCATTTTTCATTTTCAAGTATCCATTTGAGGGACTAAAATGTCTACTATTAATTTGAATGAATATTGAATTCCTTTTGCCACTTTGACTAATTTTGACTGATAATAAGCATAATATTGAATGGAACGTGAATGTTGAAGGCATTTTCCATGTACAGCTATGCTAATTTAGTAGATTTTGTACATCTATATATGAAATTATTTTAATTATATCAGTCTGATTACATTCATTATTACACTGTCCAACTTTTGGGCACACATTCTTTTTCAATGTTATTTTTCCACTTTCTACATTTTAGATACACAAGACATCAAATATATGAAACAAGAAGTTATGTAGTAAAAAAAAGTGAAAAAAACAACTACATTTTTTAAAATTTTATATCAGATCCTCAAAGTAACCCCCCTTTGCTCAGTTTCTTTTCTTTCAATAAGCTTCATGAAATGGCTTTCACTTCACAGCTGTGCCTCGTCAGGGTCAAGAAATGTCAAAAGTGCAAACCAGGGTTCAAAGCAAAGGGTGTCAGTTTTTAAAAATGCAGAATCTAAAACAAATTGTGAGTTATTTGGAATTTGTTTTCTACATTCCACATGTGTCCAGTCATAGTTTTACTCCTTCTGCGAGAATCTAAAATGTAAATAATCATGGAAATAAAGAAGAAACATACTGTACATACTTTCGACTGGCTATAATATTAAAACGTATGTTACCCAAGTCCTCTAAATACATTTACTCTACCTTGTCTTAGGTCTTTGGAGTACTTTCTAATTCTATTTGTGTTATATAATTTGCAGTAACGGTGCTTTAAATATTTTGCCTACTCATCTAATCTCTTCAGGCATGACCAGCTCCTCTCTTCACTCCATTAGCTTTAAGTGTGGTACAGGTACACATCCTGGGTAAAGAGAGAAAGGGGGGGTATGTCTTTGTCTTCTAGGGTCAAAGCATTCCCCCCTCTCCCTCCTTCTCTCCTCCTCTCTCCCGCTTTCCTCTAGAGATAAAGAAATCAATGAGGTTTGCCCATAGGTACAAAGCCAGCTACCAATCCATCATTTGGGCTACAGTGCTGTTGGTTTGGAGGGCTTTCGTTCAACTTAATAGAAATACGAGACCAACTTGAAGCCTTCACATACTTTTTTATATTAGTTTGAGAAGCAAAAAGACCAAAAAGGAACAGCTCGAGGCACTGAGACAGGAGAAGTGGTAATAAAGCTAAATTTGAGCTTGTGTTTGGTTTTCTTGTGATAGAAAGAGTGGTGAGGGCAGTGGAAATTGGAAAAGGTCTGGTGTAAGGTTGTGTAATATTAAGGAACAGAGCCTGGAATTTCTTCTTATTTTGAAATGAGTATAGAGCCTAATATATAGATTAAAAGGGTCCCTATCAAGCTATTTTCTTATCTAGGTTATAATGTTTTTTTCTCATCACAAACAGACCTGGAGTTGTTGGGTTTTTTTTCATCAAGCTCACAAGAGTCAATTTTGTGTAATACAGGACAGGATCTTTAAAAATACTGGTTTGAGAATGCAGATAATAACATCTAAAATGGTCATTTGCTATGAAACTTCATGCAGAAAACAAAATCTAAAGCTAGCTCTAGTTTATTATTATTCTATACAATACAAGATCAAATAAAAAGTTGAATAAGGTCCAAGCAAATTCAATATATTATGTCTAATTTGAGTGAAAAGCCCTGGCCTTATCTCACAAAATCTCTAATCTTGTAATCTTGCAATGCTCTAACTGTTATTAACCTTATCTTCTCATACTGTCATCTTCTACTGGTTGCCATGGGAAACAGACAATCACATAATAATAGTAGCTGAAACAAACTAGGACTAAATGGAGAATGGGAAGAATGGGCTTAGTTGCATACGACGACAACGACACTAGTTAGAGTTAAAAGTGCACTGTGTAACTTTTCTGTTGGAGGGTCCGTCAAATGCTTGGAGATGTTATTGCTTTGTCTGGAATGTTTGACAGTATGGCATTAAACATTTCTATCTTCACGGAGACCAAACCGAACCAAGTTACAGGTCAGATCTGTGGAGAGGCAACCCCGCTCACAGTCAGAATGCCTGGTTTTCTATGTATTTTGAGCAATAAAACCATCTGTAATTGAATAAATGTAAGGTAGAGCTGTTTAATGTCACACTGTGGAACATTCCAGGCAGAGCAATATCCATAGAAACAAGCAGGTGCGGGACCCCAACCCAAAAAGTTACACAGTGCAGCTTTAAATTAGAGCAAACTAAAAGTGAGTCAGTGTTGTAAACATGTTGTGCAGTTCCTCTGGTTTTTGTCGTTAAAGTAGAAAAACATCTGTTCACACAAAATGCTCTAAACAATCAAAGACCTGCTTTTTAAATACAAGCTGGTGACGTCACTGGAGAAAGGGAGAGAAGGAGGGATGAGAGAGGAGAGTAGAGTGTGGGGGAGAGAAAGAGAGAAGGAGAGGAGACGAGGGGGTAGAGTGGACAGAGAAACAAGGGAGAGAAGGTGAGAAGTAAATAGAGGAAAAAGGGAGAGGGAGGAGAGATGCTTAGGAGAGGGAAGGAAAAGAGTGAGAGATGCAGAGAAAGAAGAAGAGAGGGTGAGAAAAAGTATAGATGGAGTAGAAAAAAGGAAGGAGATTAGGGAGAGAGAAAGGAGCTAAGGAATCCCAAGCTAAGAGTAAGAGAGAGATCAGAGAAGAGAGAGAGAAATACATAGAGGTAGAGAGGGGCAAAGAAAAAGAGAAAGGGAGTGAGACACGAGAACAGAGAGGAACAAGAGGCTATACTGGGCAAAGAAAAAGAGGGGAAAGGCTAGAAAACAGACATAGAAAAGCAGAGATATAAAAAAGAGAAGGATAAATGCGGCTAAATGGGGGTAAGAGAGACACAGAGAGAGAAGGATGAGAGGCAGCAAAATATATAAGAGAGGCGAAAGATGGAGAAACATGAAGAGAAGGAGAAAAAGAGAGCAAGAGGGAGGGAGAGAGGTGAGAGAAAGAAAAGGATGACAGAAATATATATATACACAAAGAGAAGCAACAATATAAGAAGGGAAAAAATGCTGAAAGACAGCGAAGGAGGGACAGGGACAGAAGGAAAAGAGAGGTGGAGCTGAGAGAAGGCAGCTCAGGAATCCCAAACCACAACAGCTGAACACTGGTTACCCCCTCAAACCACCATATGCCCCCTCTCCTCCTCCCCGTCTCTCTCGTGCCTCTCTTCAGGGCTATTCACTGCTGGGACATTGATGGATTGGAGGTGTGGAGAGGAGCCTGTTTACAGACACTGCAAAACAAGCTCGCTCAAACCCCACACGGCCAGCACGACTTTAAGAGCCCCACAACACGTGTTACACAACTGTTTTGGTTTTTTTACACCGAAATTCCCCCGAATCGAAAATGCATCCAGCATATGGAAGCAATTCAGACTTTCCCTTTCCCTTTCAAATATGCATTCCAATACTGTAGTTTTTTCCATGTAGGCAGAGCTAGGAAAAAAGTGGGCAACAAATTTAATTAAACATGAACAAAACTCAACGTTGGTCTCTGAAAGTTGTTAAAAGGTCTTATAAATGATCATGGTGAATAATTAGGACGCTCTGAATGCGTAAGGGAAGTGAGGGATAACTTTGGACCACTGCAAACTGTTGAAAATGAACTACGAACACGTTTTTAAGATGGTAAAAATCAGGTACAGCACTTTTAAGTATTTACTAAGCCTGTAACTTAACCAAAAAAGTAACTTGAAATAATTATGCCTGGGTAAATTGCTCTCTTCAATATAGTAATTGCAGTGATATTACATTAGGGTGTATTTCTGCATGGATTTCTATGGAGGAATGTTCAGCAGTTACCAGAGACACAATGCACACATTAGCAAACACACAGATAAGATTTTAGATGCTCTGGAAACTTGAGAAATACAATACAAAATGGATTTAAACATTTTCTGGAGCCTGTGATCAATACGAGCGTTCATGGTCCTGTTTAGGAGTTTGATTTTCAATAAAAAGGGGAGAGTGACTAACTGAAAACCGAACTCTGTTGGCTAATGACTGTGTTTGTGACTGTAGTTTTTTATGTGAGAGGGACTTGGTTAACAGCACCAAACAGTTTGAGTTGTAGTTCAAACTAAATCAGCTCTTTCTGGTCAGATTACGTTAAAATAAAGCTCAAGATTAAAGTCTAATTTGAGTAACAGCGCTTCAGACAGAGCAGTGCCTACATTTAGCATCACACTCCCAGAGAATGCAAAGCTGCAAAGTATCAACAGCTAAAACTAATTATTTTTAAGCTCATTTCATTGCAAAATCAGGACATCCCATGACATTTAAACTCCGTTATCTCAACAATTGGGTCAAGCAAACAGAAGACGTGACCAAATATGGACGTATGACCCAGGACAGGAAGAGGAGTTCGGTACAAGCAAAAAGTAAATATATAAAATGTTGAAATCTGTTACCTGATGTATCCCATAGGCTGAGCTCGATCCGCTGTGTGTCGATTTCAAAACTAGCAGTGTAGTTTTCGAATACCGTGGGGACATAACTCTACAAAAAAAAACAACAACAACAACAATATATTAGAGAAAAACATGTATCCAAAAGTGTAAAAAAACAGGTAGATTTGTGCAATAGTAATGTATGTTTGCTGATAATTGCCTGTTGTAACTGGCGTGTACATTTATGAACTAGTAAGGGAACATTCCATAGGTATTACTAGACAGCCTATTCAGAAGCATGCAAACAGGTCTACATTACACAAAACTGACTCTTGTGAGCTTTTTGGTCATGTTAACTCCTCATGTTACCTCATCAAAAACATACCTGGAGTTATGTTATTAGTCTGTCTACATCTCCATAGCTCAAAATGCTCTGTTCCACCTTGTAGTTTAAGTTATCAGCTATCTTTTTACCTTTAGTTCAGCAGAGATTGGAAATTCCAGGGCTGAAACTATCCAAATGATTCTAGTGTGAAGGTGTATGGAGTTTAAAAACACACTGGAGCACGTCAGGTATTACCACATGACATCACAAGGTGGAACTGAGTGTTTTCTGTTAGTATGTTTTTGAGGAGGAAACAATATAACATAGATCAGAAAATAGCTACCAGTATATAGACAATAGTAAACAAAAGTACTCCTTTCAAAAGTTAATACACAAATTACTTCTAAACTGTTATAGTTATTACAGAGACAGCCTATCCAAAAGTATGCAGTATATGTCAAAAAAATACACCAGAACTACTTATTATAGGTTATTATAAGGGCAATAGTGAATTATAGTGGACTTAATGTAAAGTGAATACACAAATTACATTACTTCTAAGCTGATAAGAGATTGATAAGCGTATATTCCACAGTTATTACAAGAAATCCAATCCAAAAGCATGTAATATCTGTCAAAAACTACACCCTGACTAACTAGAAGGGTAATTAATAGATTATAGAGGGCTAATTTTAAAGTTAATATGCAAATTACATGACTTTAACAGTTAATTGATATTGGTATTTCACTATATTTTAAAGTTACAAGGTGCACAAAATGACTACTTTCCTCCTTACTTAGTTGATTAAACCTGGATAAGTATTTGGACAGGACTACAGTTTTTATACATGATACCACACATTACTAGACTACTTATTTATACATTAAAGTGTCAAAGATTTATTATAGATTGAAAAATATATTCAAATTGAGCAAACCATGTACAAAATACACCTTATAACACGGTATTACCAAACCTTTAAATTGTTATTATTAAGACTGGACTTCTTAGTTAAGCATTTTCACCCCAGAAACTTTTTAAAAATCGTAAAAATAACTAATTTTGAGTAAAACGAATCAATATTTTTAATTAACTAACGCGGAATTTTTGGGTTATTTCAGACTTTTTACCAATGCGCATCCTCTGTAAGTAAATATTCTTGATTTTAGCTGAGTATTTAGGCAAAATAAGGTTAAAATGAGTTAAAATCGCTCTAAAAATGTAGATTTAGTGAAATATAGCCGGCATCGTACCTCGGGGAAGCAGTCTTTGGCGAACACGTGAAGCAGCGCCGTCTTCCCGCACTGGCTGTCTCCCACCACCACGATTTTACATTTCACACTTTGGCTCGGATCCATGGCGGATTTGAGTGAGAATTTCTGGCAAGACCGTCTCTGCTTCATTGATTTCCAAAAGTGCGTGAAGTAAAAACCAAAATACACAACTCCAGAGATGTGAACAGGACCCGTACTCTCCCGGTGCCGCCGCCTGATCTGAGCCGGTAATTGCGCCGCGGCTGTATTTATAACCTCGCACGAGCTGCCGGGGAGAGTGCGTGCCGCCTCGCGCCTGTGCGTCCCTCCCTCGTGAGCCTAAACACACACACAGAACGAGCAAGGCCAGGGCCACGAGGGCGCCCCCTTTTGGACCACACGCGTTCTTCAGCGACACGAGGAAAATGGGAAACAAGTAATTTATTGCATGTAGACCAGCGTTTCCCAACCTTTTTCTGAGCCTTTTTATCATACCTCGAGTACCCCCTCACTCATACGTGTTATAATTCTCCTAAAGTAGAACGTGACACAACGGATTATTAAATGAAAATCATTTTATTTCATCTCCTTAATTTGAAAATTGTATTCTCAGGCATTTTCTCTCTTTTCTTTAACTCAAATTTACTCAAATTAGAATTAAGAAATTCAAAAAAATCTCCCCCTGCGCCTGGCAGCGACACTGCCGAGTACCCCCTGCAATGTGCTCGCGTACCCCTAGGCCCTAGGGGTACTTCAAAGATCAAAGATCAAAGTTCAAAGTCAGCTTTATTGTCAATTCTGCCATATGTGTTCAACATACAGTGAATCGAAATTTCGTTTCTCTCTGGCCAAGTAGTGCAAAAAGACAGTGTACAAAATACAATATATAGACAAAACACAACAAAAACTATCTAAGACAGAGATCTAAAGTTAAAACTAAAGTCTACGGTCTAAAATCTTAAACAGTGCAACATAATAAATAAATACCTATATACAGATTTCCAAAGTGTGCAGTGTGCATCAAAATGTGCAATGGAAGATACAGCAGTGACTTGGTCATGTGCAGTAGAATGTGCATTGGAGTTAAGATAAAATAAAAATAAATGTGCAACAGTAGTACTTCTAGTGCAATAACAGGAGTAAACAACAGTACTAAAAATTCCAGTAGTAAATGTGCAATAACAGTAGTAAACAACAGTGCAACGGGGGTAAAATTCAATAACAGGAGTAAACAACAGTACTAAAAGTTCCAGTAGTAAATGTAAATGTGCAATAACAGTAGTAAACAACAGTGCAACAGGAGTAAATCCAGTAGTAAATGTAAATGTGCAACAGTGCAACAGTCGTCCTTAGCAGCAGTTTTTTAAAGTGTCTAGAGTGATATGTCTTTTATGGAATACAGGTTATGCCAATATGGGGGGTGGGGGGTGGGAGATGGGTAAGGTGGGAGTTCGGGTGTGAGTTCAGCCTCCTGACAGCCTGGTGGATGAAGCTGTTTGAAAGCCTGGTGGAGTGGGCCCGGAGACTCCGGTACCTTCTCCCCGAGGGCAGGAGGCTGAACAGGCTATGTGCGGGGTGGCTCGGGTCACCCACAATGCTGGACGCTCTGCGGGTGAGCCGGGTGTTAAAAATGTCTAGGAGGGAGGGGAGAGAGACACCAGCGATCCTCCCAGCTGCATTCACTATGCGCTGCAGGGCTTTCCTGTTCTGTTCAGTGCAGCTCCCATACCACACAGTGATGCAGCTGGTCAGGACGCTCTCAATGGTGCCTCGGTAGAAGGTGGTCATAATGGGTGGAGGGGCTCCAGCTCTCCTCAGTTTGCGGAGGAAATAGAGGCGCTTCTGAGCCCTCTTTGCCAGTGATACAGTATTCACTGTCCAGGAGAGGTCCTCACTGATGTGCACCCCCAGGAATTTGGTGCTGCTCACCCTCTCTACAGCAGCACCATTGATGGACAGTGGGGGGTGCTGGGTGGGGCCTCTCCGGAAGTCAATAACAATCTCCTTGGTCTTTTCAACATTAAGAAGGAGATTGTTATTGCTGCACCACTGGGTCAGAAGGCTCACCTCACTCCTGTAGTTTGTCTCATCGTTATTAGAGATGAGACCCACCACAGTCGTATCGTCCGCAAACTTCACTATGTGATTGGTGCTGAACACTGGTGAGCAGTCGTGGGTCAGCAGAGTGAAGAGCATCAGACTGAGCACACAGCCCTGGGGGGCTCCTGTGCTCAGTCTAATGCAGCTTGAGGTGTTTCTGCCGACCCGCACTGCCTGTGGCCTCTCACTGAGGAAGTCCAGCAGCCAATTACAGAGTGAGGTCTGAAGCCCCAGGTGGTCTAGTTTGATAATGAGCTGTTGTGGGATTATAGTGTTGAATGCTGAACTGAAATCTATGAACAGCATTCTCACATACGAGTCTTTATTGTCTAGGTGGGTGAGAGCCGGGTGAAGTGCAGAACAGATTGCATCCTCGGTAGAGCGGTTGGCCCGGTATGCAAACTGGTATGGGTCTAGGGTGGGGGGGAGGATGGATTTGATGTGTGCCATGACTAGCCGTTCAAAGCACTTCATGATGATGGGGGTCAGTGCAACAGGGCGATAGTCATTAAAAGTGGCCGGAGTGGGCTTCTTTGGCACGGGAACGATGGTAGTGGTTTTGAAGCAGGAGGGAACGACAGCCTGGCTCAGAGAAGCATTAAAGATGTCTGTGAAGACATCCTTGAGCTCCTCTGCACAGTCTTTCAACACACGACCAGGAATGTTGTCCGGGCCTGCAGCCTTGCGGGTGTTGATCCTGGAGAGTGTCCTCTTCACGCTGGCTGCAGACACACATAGGGGCTGGTCGTGGGGAGGTGGTGGAGTTTTTTGGGGCCGGGTGTAATTTCCTGCCTCAAACCGTGCAAAGAAGCTGTTGAGGTCATTGAGCATGGTGATATTATTGTCACAGGTCTGTGGCAAGTGTTTGTAGTCTGTGATGTTCTGGATGCCCTGCCACAGACTCCGTGTGTCCCTGCTGTCTCTAAAGTGTCCGGTTATTTTCTGTGTGTATTTGTGTTTGGCTTTCCTGATGCCACGGGACAGGTTGGCTCTTGCTGCCCTCAGATGGGGGACATCCCCAGCTCTGAAGGCAGCTCTGAAGCTACTTGTACCCCTAGGGGTACTTGTACCCCTGGTTGGGAAACACTGATGTAGACCACTGCATTTTTTTCTGAAATCAGCATCTCTACATGTATTACAGCCATTCCATTCCAGCATCTGTTGAATTCCAACACAAACACAAAGCTGAGCTACTTCAGTTCTTGCACCAGGAGTGGAATAAAGTCACCCAAGAACAATGTGAAAGTCTTGTGGAGAGCATGCCAAGATGCATGAAAGCTGCGATTAAAAATAAGGCTTATTGCACCAAATATTGATTTCTGAACTCTTCTTAAGTGTAAACATTAGTATTATGTTGTTTTAAAATGAATTTGATCTTGTTTCTTTGCATTGTTTGAGGTCTGAAAACATCTCTTTTGTTATTTTGGCCATTTGTCATTTTCTGCAAATACAGTACATGCTCTAAGCCAGTGTTTCCCAACCAGGGGTACAAGTACCCCTAGGTGTATGCGAGCACACTACAGGGGGTACTCGGCAGTGTTGCTGCCAGGCGCAGGAGGAGATTTTTTTGAATTTTTTAATTCTAATTTGAGTCAATTTGAGTTAAAGAAAATAGAGAAAATGCCTGAGAATTAAATTTTCAAATTAAGGAGATGAAATAAAATGATTTTTATTTAATAATCCGTTGTGTCACGTTCTACTTTAGGAGAATTATAACACATATGAGTGAGGGGGGCACTTGAGGTATGACAAAAAGGCTCAGGGGGGACACAAGACAAAAAAGGTTGGGAAACACTGGTCTAAACGATAATAGGTTACTCTTCTTTCTGCTCCCTTTCATTCAATATTTTGTATTGCTATCACACTGATGATGTATTTTTATACTTTATGAATGAAATAAATAAACAAACAAAAATAAAATAAAATAATATTTTATTTGGGGTAAATGTCGTCAGTAGTTTATAGACTCATACAAAAATGTTCCTTCTGCCCAAACACATACCTATAAGTAACTGATAATTTTGCAGTGGTCTCTTATTTTTTCCACAGCTGTATATAGTTGTTTTTTTTTTTTTTTTTTACTTCATGTATTAGGTAAGAATAAAGTTAAATTTTAGACCTACTTAATACTTGTTTTCTCATCACAAACGTACCTGGAGTTGTGTTTTGTTTCATTCACATATTTTGAATTAAACACACAAATCCTGCATCATTTCATTTAGGCTGAGTTCTTCTCTCAAACAGAAAACACTCTGTTCCACCTTGTGATGTCATGTGGTAATTCAGTAATATAGTAATTATCCACTGTATTTTTGAACTCCATACACCTTCATTAGAATAATTTGGATAACTTAGACAAACTTTATTGATCCACAAGGGAAATTATTTGGATACACTAGCTCACTCATCACAATACAATATATAACAGAGAGTAACAATAATTGTCTGTCTAATAATTTCAGCTTTGGAATTTCCAATCTCTTCTGAACAAAAGATAAAAAGTGTCTGTTAACTTCAAAACTACCACTTGCTGACATCACGAGGTGGAACAGAGCATTTTGAGCTTTGGAGATGTAGACAGACTAATAATAAAGGATTACTCAAACATGTGAGCATGAAACAAAACACAACTCCAGGTTTGTTTTATGATGCATTAACAGCATTCTAACTTGGCCTAAAGCTCACAAAAAACAATTCTGTGTAACGTAGGACCTTTAAATATCATACTGTGGAACATTCCGAGCAAAGCAGGAGACACACAGTTACATGAAATCATTTAGTCATTGCCCTAAAACAGCGCTTCCTTTTATCTATTCTTATTAAATTGTGTCACTATTACACTGACCTCAATGCTCATTTATTTTTAAACCCAAAACAATCTGACCTATATTTGTCTGACAGTAAATGGCTTCCTTCCCCTTTAAAACAACAGTCCCTGGGGGGGTGGTATATCCTGCCCTTTAAGAGAAGAAGAAGAAGAAGTGAACTTTATTGATCTCACACTGGAGAAATTCTTCTCTGCATTTTAACCCATCCTATATATATATACACATATATATTAGGAGCAGTGGGCAGCACACACATTAGGGCGCCCGGGGACCATCTCCATGATCTTCTTGCTTCGGCTTGGTCAGGACCTAAGCTGGAGTACCTATGGTGCATGTTTTGGATTGGTGGGGGAAACCGGAGTGCCCGGAGGAAACCCACCCAGACACGGGGAGAACATGCAAACTCCACACAGGGAGTAAGAAGTACGGCACATGACCAGACAGAGGTCCTCTTCTATATCTGGAGATACAGGCTCGCCCCAAAACAAACCTGCTCAAACTGTCCCATATGTTTATTATAATAGCAGGTTTAAATGTCAGGCAGCCCGAGACATGACCACACTGGACCAGATAAGGGCTCGGGTTCAGATGGAAATTAGAAATTGTTTGTATTTGACATTTTGAGAAGTTAAATTATTATTTTCTATATAATCATATTTTTTCAGTTGCATACTGCTACAACCATTATTGCCATATTCTGCTTACAACTATTGAAATGTACATCAAATGTTAAGTACAGAATAGACTATATAATTTAATTTGATGTATTTTACTACTACTACTGCTGCTACTACTGCTGCTACAAATGTGCTTCTAAGATATACAAACTACTATTACTTCAATTACTACAACATTAATGTTACTATTGCGACTATACTTCTGCTGCTACTATTATCACAAGTGCTTCTAGAAAACTATAGAAATTTACTACTACTGCTACTACTTTTACAAATCTTACTATAAAGTACTACTACTACCATAACTACATTAATGTTATATTGTGACTACATCTGCTGCAATTTATTAAACATATTACTTCAAAAAAAAAAAAAAATCACCTACAATGTAAATATAAGTACAGTACAAGTTCTTACTACTACTGCTACTACTACTCTTACAAATCTTAATACAAGTGCTTCGACAAAATACTACTATTTCAATTATTACTATCATAACTACATTCATATTATACTGCGACAACATTTGCTGCTGGTATTTCTTGAAAACTATAGCCAACAATAACAGCTACTACTACAACTACAGCAACTACTACAGCTACAACTATTACTACTACTACAACTACTACACCTACTACTGCAACAGCTAATACAACACCTACTACTAGTACTACAAGAGCTACTACAACTACTACAGCTACTACCAGTACTACTAACTACAACTACTACAGCTATAACCACTACAACTACTACAGTTACTACTAGAGCTACTACTACAACTACTACAGCTACAACCACTACAACTAATATTCAATCAACAATCAATCAAATTCAACAATTCAACAATCAATCAAAATTTATAAGGCACTTTTCATACAAAATTGTAACACAAAGCGCCTACTACTACAGCTACAACCACTACAACTACTACAACAACTACTACTACAGCTACTACTACAACTAATACTATAACTACTACTACAGTTACAACCACTACTACAACAACTACTACAGCTACTATTACCACTACTACTACTACTACTACAGCTACAACTACTACTACTACTACTACTACTACTACTACAGCCACTACTACTACATTCAGCTTGAGAAGTGCCCCAGTCCTTTTCATGTCTTGTAATGTTTTATTAATGAAGCCCTGTACAATCTGTGCTGTTTTCTCCATTCCCAAATGTGTGAATCTGGCAACGCTTCAGGCTCTGGCAACCCACTCCTTTACCCCACCGCACCTGAGCCTATCCATGCCCTCGAGCAACGCACATTTTTTAAGGGAATCACACCTTCGCTAATCTCTTCAATTCTGTTTCTTTTAAGCTTTTGTCTGAAAAAACAAGACACATGAAACAAAAAGGTGTTCAGACAATTTAAGTGCATATGTCAGGTTTTCATGGTTTAGAGGAATATTTCCTGTAAATATTAATCATAAATTTACATCAGCTAAGTGGCAGTTTGTGGGGGAAAAAATGAAATCTACAAAAATACAGGAAGTAGCGCTGAGTTTAAAAACTGAATACCTCTACCTACGTCACCAATGCAGAAATTTGTAAAAAAAAAACAAAAAAAACAACAACAACAAAATATATTGCTATTTTCTGATCTATGTTATAATGTTGTTTCCTCTGAGTTGTTTTGTTTCATTCACACATCAACAATACAAGAATTTAAAAGGTGCATTGTGTAACTTTTCTGGTGGAGGGCCTGTCATGTGTTTTTTTTTTCCATGAAGACTTTATTGCTTTGCCTAAAATGTTCCGCAGTAGCATTAAACATCTAGTATTCATCTTGCATTTATTCAATTACAGATGTTTTTAATCGCTTAAAAAAATCACGAGCAGGTTTCACATGTAACTTGGCTTGGTCGTATCACTATTTTCTCTCATTTAATGCAGTACTGTGGAGCATTCTGGACATCTCCATGGAGACGAAGAGGTAACGGACCCTCCACCAGAAACGTTAGTGCACCAGTCTTGCTAAAATGTTGTTGTCTTGTTTTGAAGTCCTCTTGTAGGTTTCTCATTGGCGTGGGCTCGGGGCTCGCGTCCCATTGAACAGACGGGGCATCCCAGCAGTGCGGCGCCTGGAGGGGAGGAGCTGGTACTGTCACCACGGCGATGGAGAGGAGCAGGGCACAACATGGGACTTTCCCGTTTGGAGGAAAAAGGGCGAATGTGTGTATCCGTGAGGCTGGGATGACGTACAGAGGATGACAAAAGCAGATTTCAAATGCATTTACAGTAGTTTTAGGTTATTTTTTGGCTCACTTGCGTTGCCTATTCTGTTTCTGTGCTGATTCCTCTGTTGAATCTGGATTAATCAACAGATTAATCCAGATTCAACATGAGATTCATGTAAAAATACATAAAAATGATAAAGAAAAAGATTTGGTTCTTTTAAAAAATGAGATCCAGTCCCAACTTTTCAAAAGAAACTGTTCAAAAGAGCTGACTTTTCCACAAATCATATCGCTATATTGACTTTAAAGGTGAACTGTGGAACTTTTTGGCTGGGGCTTATTTCTATGGAGATGTTAGTATGACATAAAACAGCTTTACTTTACATTTATTAAATTACAAGTGGTTTTATAGCTCAAAAATACATAGAAAAACAGGCATTCTTACAGGGGAAGTACACGTTATTTACTATTTAAATCAGTCAATAACAGCTTTATACATTGTCAGCAACTCAAAACAAGATGTAGATTTTGAAATGAATGAAATTTGGAATATTAAAATACACAAAGTAAGACTGGGAGCAGATGGTTCTGATTTGGTTTTACTGATTTTATTGTTTTGGGACTAGTGAATCATACAGTACCTGATGTTTGTTGTGTCGGTAGTTTTTCTGTCTGTACAGCACTTTGGAAACTGTTTATGTTTATGAAATGTGCTATAGAAATTAAGTGGATTTGGATTTGGATTAAGTTTTGTCTTGTACCATTTTTACAGCGTAACGTGGAGGACTGAGCACAGCATAATTCATATTTTGATAAGAAAATATATTATCTTGTTTAGGCCGGCTGTCCTTTACCCGCAGGTCTGGTGAAACACACACACACTAATTCAAATGCATTAGATTCCACTACAGGGATTTTAGTTATTTTCCATTTGAGCTCATTCTGTGTGATTTCTGAGCAGTGGGAGGGTGTGTGTGTGTGTGTGTGTGTGTGTGCGCGCGCGTGTCTGTTTCCTGGGGGATCAAACCATAATCTTAACGCTGTTCCCAATATCCAGTGATTCTAACTCTATATATGGAACAATGTGTAACAGAATATGGACAAATTTTCCGTGTAATTTTGGGAGTAAACGCCTCATGCTTGTAAATGTTATTGCTTTGATTAGAATGTTCCACAATATGACATTACACATATCTCCATGAAAAAAAAAGAAAATGGTGTGTGTGCAGGTGCTGCTGTTTGGGTTGTTTGGTTGTGCGGTGTCGGGTTGTGCTGCTGTTTGGGTTATTTGTGTGGTGTCGGCTTGTGTTTGGGTTGTTTGGTTGTGTGGTGTCGGATTGTGCTGCTGTTTGGGTTGTTTGGTTGTGTGGTGTCGGGTTGTGTTTGGGTTGTTTGGTTGTGTGGTGTTGGATTGTGCTGCTGTTTGGGTTGTTTTGTTGTGTGGCGTCGGGTTGTGCTGCTGTTTGGGTTGTTTGGGTTGTTTGGTTGTGTGATGTGCTGCTGTGGTGTGTTGTGCTGCTGTTTGGGTTGTTTGGTTGTGTGGTGTCGGGTTGTGCTGCTGTTTGGGTTGTTTGGTTGTGCGGTGTCGGGTTGTGCTGCTGTTCGGGTTATTTGTGTGGTGTCGGCTTGTGTTTGGGTTGTTTGGTTGTGCGGTGTCGGGTTGTGCTGCTGTTCGGGTTATTTGTGTGGTGTCGGCTTGTGTTTGGGTTGTTTGGTTGTGTGGTGTCGGGTTGTGCTGCTGTTTGGGTTGTTTGGTTGTGTGGTGTCGGGTTGTGCTGCTGTTTGGGTTGTTTGGTTGTGTGGTGTCGGGTTGTGCTGCTGTTCGGGTTATTTGTGTGGTGTCGGGTTGTGTTTGGGTTGTTTGGTTGTGCGGTGTCGGGTTGTGCTGCTGTTTGGGTTATTTGTGTGGTGTCGGCTTGTGTTTGGGTTGTTTGGTTGTGTGGTGTCGGGTTGTGCTGCTGTTTGGGTTGTTTGGTTGTGTGGTGTCGGATTGTGCTGCTGTTTGGGTTGTTTTGTTGTGTGGTGTCGGGTTGTGCTGCTGTTTGGGTTATTTGTGTGGTGTCGGGTTGTGTTTGGGTTGTTTGGTTGTGTGGTGTCGGGTTGTGCTGCTGTTTAGGTTATTTGTGTGGTGTCGGGTTGTGTTTGGGTTGTTTGGTTGTGTGGTGTCGGGTTGTGCTGCTGTTTGGGTTGTTTGGTTGTGTGGTGTCGGATTGTGCTGCTGTTTGGGTTGTTTTGTTGTGTGGCGTCGGGTTGTGCTGCTGTTTGGGTTGTTTGGGTTGTTTTGTTGTGTGGCGTCGGGTTGTGCTGCTTTTTGGGTTGTTTGGGTTGTTTGGTTGTGTGATGTGCTGCTGTTGTGTATTGTGCTGCTGTTTGGGTTGTTTGGTTGTGTGGTGTCGGCTTGTGCTGCTGTTTGGGTTGTTTGGTTGTGTGGTGTCGGGTTGTGCTGCTGTTTGGGTTGTTTGGTTGTGTGGTGTCGGGCAGCTGTGGGGGGTCTGGTTGGATGGATGGAGGGAGGTGTGGGTTGCTTTTAATCACTGTAAATCCCTTTTGTATGATTAGTGCTTTATAAATAAAGTTTTCATTGATTGATTGATCGATTTTAGGTATATGGTGGTGGTAAGGTAGAAATTATACTACTTGTTAGCAGTATTAGCACATAGATTAAGATTAAGATTAAGCCTTTATTGGTCTCACACACAGTGACACACGGGAGAAATTTGACTTCTGCATTTGACCCATCCTTTTCAGGAGCAGTGAGCAGCCATCAGGAGCAGTGAGCAGCCATCTTTTTCGGCGCCCGGGGGGCAGGGTCTTGCCCAAGGACCCACACTGGTTAGCTCATTGCCCGGGGGGGATTTGAACCCACAACCCCCGGGAGGAAAGTCAGTGACTTACCTAACTAGCCGGTTACCAGTTGAGCTAACCAGCCGATACATAGCAGTATATAGCAGTCATACTTGCGATGTGGTGATAGTATTAAATTTAGGGATAGCTGTAGTGGTGGTAATGGTGGTTGTATCAGCGGTAGTGATAGTAGTAGTAGTAGTAGTAGTAGCATGTATCTTAGTATTTTATCATGTGTGTGCCTGTTACTGTTTGGGTTGCTTGGTTGTGTGGTGTCGGGCAGCTGTGGGGCTGGTTGGGTGGGTTGAAGGACATTTTTAATCACTGTAAGGTGCTTTGTGTTGCATTTTCTTGTATGAAAAGCACTTTATAAATAATGTTATTGATTGAGTAACGGGTCAGATCTGTGGAGAGGTGACCCCACTCACAGTAAAATACACTATTAAAACACTTGTAATGTAAAACTGCTAAATAGATAAGTTTAATACCATATTGTGGAACATTTCCAGCAAAGAAATAACATCACCATAGTGACCAGTAGCTAGCGCATTCCCTACTGGAAAAGGGGGGTTTGCCTGAGGTCAAACTGGCTTCATAATGACATTCACAGTGTGCAGTGAATCTAACCCAATATATGTCCAGTGTAACAGAATCTATGGGTTTTATTTGTTTTTTTATATGGGCCGGTAGGGTTTTGACATTAAACATGAAAATGTTATAGAATGATTTGATAATGAGCAAAGAAATGTACTATACAACTACAACAAAGACGAAAGAAATCAATGATAATGATATGACATTTAACCCATAATGTCCAATTAATTTACATGGAGACAATATACAGCAGATATAATTAATGCCACAATGGCCAAGGGGCATTCAGACTATACTGGGGGAAAACTAGGACTAAACTTCGAACTAAACCTGGACTAGGTCTAAACCAGAATAAAAAATAAAATAAAATAAAAAAAACAAGGACTAAACTGGGCTCAAACCAGTACTTAAAGGTCCTGTATTACACAAAATTGACTCTTGTGAGCTTTAGGCCATGTTAAAATGCTGTTACCGCATCAAATACAGACCCAGAGCTGTGTTTTATTTCATTCACACGTTTGAATAACCTTTTTATTCTGTCTACATTTCAAAAGTTCAAAATACTCTGTTCCACCTTGTGATGTCATGAACTGGTAGGTTTCAAGTTCACAGCTCCTTTTACCTTTAGTTCAGTAGAGATGAGCAAATCCAGATCATCCAAATGATTCTAGAGAAGGTGTGTGGTGTTTAAAAACACAGTGAAGTGCTTCCTGTTTTACCACATGACATCACAAAGTGGAACAGAGTGTTTTCTGTTCGAGAGAAGAGCTCAGCCTAAATAAAAATAATGCAGGATTTGTGTGCTAAACATGTGTGAATGAAACAAAACACCACTCCATTTTTTAAAACTTATATTAACAGGCTTACAAACCACCTTTTTAAATGTAATAATACTTTTGTTTCATACTTGTATCATCCAAAAAGATTCATGCGTTTCAACAGGGAGCCCTGTATTTCCTTTTCTTTTCTCTACGTACATTCTGTGTGGTTGTGTTTTGTGTGTTTCTTCTGCTCGGCTGCTCCGGATTTGGCCCTAATTTTCCAAAACGTTGCCGCGGCGACCTGAGGACTGTCCAGGAAATCACCGAGCGTCTGGACCACGGTAAATGTCACTGCTCGGCTGATAGAATGAATCCAGACAGACAGAGATAACCTGAGGGGAGAGAAGAGGGAGGGAGAGGAGGAGAAAAAGAGAGAGAAGGGAGAAGAAAGAGGAAGGTGAGAAGAGAGAGACAGGGACAGAGGGAAGGAGAAAAGAGGGAGGGAGGGAAGGGGAGAAGGAGGGAGAGAGGAGAGAGGGCAAGAGAGAAAGAAAGGAGAGAGAAAAGTGGAGGTGAGAGGAGAGAGACAGTGGGAGAGAGTGAGGGATGGAGAGAGGTAAGGAGAAAAAAGGGAGACAGGGAAGGAGGGAGAGAGAGGAGAGAGAAAGGTGGAGCTGAAGAGAGGAGGGATGGAGAGAGGAAGGAGAGAGGGAAGGAGAACAGAGGGAGACAGGGAGGTAGGGAGAGGAGAGAGAAAGGTGGAGGTGAGAGGAAAGAGACAGTGGGAGAGAGGGTGGGATGGAGAGAGGAAGTAGAGAGAGGAGAAATGGAGAGAAGGAGGGAGGGAGGGAGGGAGATATGGAGAAAAAGAGGGGAGAGAGAAAAGTGGAGGTGAAAGGAGAGAGACGGGGGAGAAAGGGAGGGAGAGAAGAGAAAAAGGCAGAGATGGAGGAGAGAGGAGGGAGAGAGAGGGAGGGATGGAGGAGGGAGAAGAGAGGGAGGGCGAGAGAGAAGAAAGAGGGAAGGGGAGAGAGGAGAGAAAGGGAAAGTGTGGGAGGTAGGGAGAAGAAGGACAATAGTGGGAAAGAGGGTGAGAAGGAGAGACAGAAAAAAAGAAAGAGGGAGGAACAGAGGGAGAAGGGGAGAAGAGAGAGGAGATAGCATGAGATGGCAAGAGGAAGGAGAGAGGAGAGCAGGAGGGGCTGAGAGAGGAGAGAGAGTGAGAGAGAGATTTAAAAAAAATAGACGGAGAGAGGAGGAGAACACACCTGGAGCAGAACGCCTGGACTGTCTTTAACCTTTCATTTGTTTTCTGAACTGTACCATCTCATCTCAGAGAAAACACCACAGAGGCGTTTGTGTGTCTCATTCAAATATCTACAGTACAGCAGGATTGGTTCACATTTTAAAGCCACACTATGTAACTTTTCTGGTGCACACCACCTGCTTGGCTCCATAAAAATGTAATTGCTTTGATTAAAATGCTCCAAATGTTCTACAGTATGGCATCAATAATATCTGTCTTCACTGGGACAAGTATATGAGACAGCTTGGTGAAGTTACAGGTCAGATGGCAAGGCAATCCTATTCACAGCAGCAATGTATGTTTTTCAAGGGAGAAAACATCTTCAGGTACAGAAAAGATGCAAATTCACAAACTCAAACACAGGTTTAAATGAGGTACAAACAAAGAACGTGGTGCAAGAAACAATCACACTGGACTATAAACTACAGCGGGAACACAGAATATGAACATAATCAAATAAAAGCCACATTACCGTAACTGTCTCTCTCATAGGCTCTTTCTCTCCATCCGGTGTGTCTCTCCACTGATCTGTTACACTGACAGTGCCCCCTGCAGGTTTGGAGCCCTTCCGTTGAGGTTACTCTTTATGCAGCGTTTTTCATTTGCAGGTGTTTTCCTGGTTTTGTGCTTTGCATCGTTTCTGTTTGCAGCACATTTGAGGATGATACATTTGTCTTTGTTTTTTGCAGCGCTTGTTTTTTTTTCATTTGCACCACGTTGTTTGTTTGTACCTCATTTAAACTTGTGCTTGGGTTTGTGAATTTGCATCATTTCTGTATTTGAAGCTGTTTTCTCGAACTGAGACGCATTGGGCTGTTGCAGTGCGTTTGGACCCCGTCGGCCACCATAGATTTTTGAGTAATTAAAACATGAATGAATGAACAATGAAAAACAGGTAAATGGATAAGTTTAATGCTATACTGTGTAACATTTCAGGTAAAGAAGGGACAAATTTTCCTTTTATGGACAATACAATATTTCTTTCATTTTCAGTCATTTCTTTTTCAAATTTGTAAGAAATCGGTTACATATTTTTCTGTCAAATTTTCAAAACTCTCATAGCCATCACAATCCTGTCTGTTAAATCTCATGTTATTCCAGTATTCAGTAAAACTATTGTACATCTATGAATAAATACAATTAACTACACCATGACTTTAACACTGTATTGAGACAGACCTGGCTGGCTAAAGTTGTGTATTATACCCTCACAAAGCAGAGCTGATGGATCTTATATAATATATAATGAACCATCTCTGAGCTCTGTATCTGTGTTCTGTGGATTCAAGGGCGTCTCTTCTCCATCAGATCGAATGCGACAGCAGAGGACACAGGAGAATCCCAATGGAGAGAAGAGACAGGGTGTAGTCAAGGTTAAAGCGTATACAGTGGTACCTCACCTTACAAAATTAATTAGTTCCAGAAGTGGTTTCGTAACGTGAATTTTTCGTAAGTTGAGTAGCTATTTCAATGGAAAAGGCCTGATCTGGTTTTTTTTTTAATAGTGTAACTTTTTTTTATAGTGTAACATTTGTGTTCTGCGTCCTGATTGGAATAAACCAGGTCTAGACCAGAACTAAACCAGGTCTAAACCTGGACTGGACCTGGACTAAACCAGGATTATCCCGGGACATGGCAGTGCCGTTGGAGGAGCACGTTGCTCGTGTCTCCGTGCTCCTTGCGCGTTGCCCACTAGAGGCCGAGAAAGACGCTCTTTCAGTGGGAATAAGAGCGGGGCGGGGTGGGCTCTGGTTCTATGTGACTTCCAGAGCCGGGGGGCTGACACTGTGAGCTAACAGGCCGAGAAAGGTGCTCTATCGGCGGGCAAGACCGCGGGGTCTCGCTCGGGGCAGGCTCTGGTTCTATGTGACTTCCAGGTCTAGACCAGAACTAAACCAGGTCTAGACCAGGTCTAAACCAGGACCGGATGAGGTCCAGACCCGGACCAAACCGGGACCAGACCAGGATTAAATCACCCCGTGCCCGCGCGGGCGGGCCGAGCCGAGGGGGAGGCACAGCCCGGGCGCCGCGGCTCCATCCCGCGCCGTGTCGACATCGCTTTTTGATCCTTCGATGTCGGCTCTTCCTATCATTGTGAAGCAGAATTCACCAAGCGTTGGATTGTTCACTCACTAATAGGGAACGTGAGCGGGGTTTAGACCATTGTGAGACAGGTGAGTTTTACCATACTGATGATGTGTTGTTGCGATAGTAATCCTGTGTCTTGGCTCCCCTCGCGCGTTCAGCGCTATATTGAGCCGTGTCTACCCCCACGCTTCACTATCAACACATTCCATTGAAAATCTATGAAAGTTCGAACGAGAGAGAAATGCGAGAAAAGCCCAACACCAGTCTGAGAAAAGCGTAGAATGTGTGTGGTGAGGCATTTACAGCCCTAAAACATGTAGAACAATTGCAAAATACAAAGTTGTCCTACCTCGTGGACCTCTCCCACTGCGGGCCACCTCTGGAACCTAACCCCGTGTGTGTTGATAAAGTGTATTTACGTTTCGGGGCGTGCATCTGAGCGCGCATTAATTGAATTTTTGAGATTTCGCATTTTGTAACTTGAATTTTCTTTCGTATCTAGAGACCAAAATTTGACGTGAAGGCGTTTCGTAACTTGGATTTTTCGTATGTAGGGTCTTTCGTAAGGTGAGGTACCACTGTATTAAACTATTACTACTACATACTACTACTGTCACAATGGATGGATGCTGTAGTCAAGGATAAACTTATGAATCTTTAGTCTTGATGGAGTTAATACTACTACAGTACTTTTAAAAATATATATTATATTTTTCAATGATAATAATGACAAAACAAACATTTAGCCCTTGAGATCTCAGGAAAAAACTATTACTACCTCAAATACAAATTTTACTACTATGTTGTTGTCTTCTAGCACTACCTACTACTACTACTACTACACTAAACTAAACTACTAGGCTATTATTACTGCTACTATATGTTGCTTTACTACTACATCTGGTACTACTAAGACTACTACTACTACTACTAGATGTTGTTTGTAGTTGTTGTCTACTAGTACCTAAACTACTACTGCTACTGCTACTGCTCCTAGACTTGACACTCTGGTAAATATAAGTTAGTTTATCAAGGTTTTGTTATTATTATTGCTACTGTAAAAAACAATTATAATCTATTCTAGTCCAGCAATCTATGTATATATATTTTATAAGACTCAAAACATTCAAGTTAAAGAAAAATCTAAACAAAATTGTCCAAAACTACTAGAAATCCCAGCTCAGACTCAACATACATATCGTGTACATTCCCCTTGGGGACAATAAAAGTCTAAAGTAATTAATTCCCAGCTTTCAAATCCACAGTTTTCCCCCAAAACGCACAGAAAATAAACTCCAAACATCAAAGATCAGTTCAATCTGCACCAATTCAAAAAGCCATGAAGAAAAGAGCTGAACCTGCTGCTCAGACTTGTCACCTTCACAAACCCTTCAAAGCTCGACCATAAAATCAAACACGTTTACTCAAACTGGAGATGTCAGGCAGTCATTCTGCTTTAGCTGTATCGTGCCTAGCTAACCACGACCCCTGACCTTTGACCTTTTGACGAAGGGGAGATGAGATTTCAAACCAGCTGTAGTGTTTGAAGAAGAAGAAGAAGTGTGAGAACCCCAGAGGGGGCCTATTCACACCTATGTATCTACTTACTTTTAGGAATGATCAAAGTTATGTTTGGGGGTTATTTTGGGAACCGTGACATCATTTTTAAAGGAATATTACGTCACTTTTCTAATGGGATGACACCGGCTTGCTTGTCACCATGACGTTGTTGCTTTGCTTGGAATTCTCAGCAGAATGGCATTAAACATATCCATCTTGTGTATTTATTATTATTCAATTACAATCGCTGTATTCAATCAGAATACAACATGTATTCTGATTGTGAGCCAAGTCACCTCTCCACAGATCTGATCTAACTTGGCCTGTTTCCATAGAGACAGATAACTTTAAATGCCATACTGTGAATCATTTCAGGCAAAGCTAAAACATCTCCATGGAGACAACCAGGTAGCTTACATAGTTAAATAGTGCAGCTTTATTTGCTACATGTATTAAAAAAGCACATGTATTAAATAAAAATTAAATTATATCAAAGTCTAAAAAAAAGGCACATATTTTCTAATGCATAAAAACATAAATAGCACCACAACTAAGCCGATATATAGAGAAAAACCAGCCATTTTTATATTAGAGGGGGGCCCATGTGAGGCTTCTTGCCCCAAACCCCCAAATTACTGTCGACGGGCCTGCTACTACTACTACTACTACTACCTATAGCTGTGTTTTAATATAGTTTGATGGAGCAACTACTACTACTGCTAACTACTACTTCAACAACTACCTCAAATTACAAATTTAACTACTACTATTATATGTTGTTATTAGTACTAGTTGTTGTCATTGAGCACTACCTACTACTACAACTATACCTAAACTACTACGCTGTTATCACTCCTACGATGTGCTGTTTTACTACTACTTCAACAACTATTATTACTACTATAAGTTGTGTATTGAATAAATGTTAAATTATATCAAAGTTTTAAAAATCACATATTTTCTAATGCATAAAACATAAAAAGCATCACAACTAAGCCGATATATAGAGAAAAAGTACCTAGAACTTGCTACTATTGATACTTTTTGCCCTGATTAGTGTATTTTGTATTAATATTTATTTTTATTTTATTATTTTTTAGATCGTTTTAAACTATGTAAACCACTTTAAGAAATAGCCAAGAATACAGATGTCAAACAACAGATCAAAACAAAAACATAGAATTTTCCATAAGAGTAACGCTTAAATCTGATGAAAACCAAAAAAAAATACACCAAGTTCTTTGTTCCTTCGTTTTTACATTGTTAGCAGTGGTTTTAACAATGAAGAGGTCCCACATCTTGACCTTTGCTCTGACCCTTGCCCTTTGACCCCTGTGTTTTACAAGCTGCACTTAAGTCTGTTTCTACAAATACTCCGCACAAGTGCAGCACGACTGCAGGTGCAATGAAAATAAACTGGAAATGTGGGTCCAGAATACTGGTACTAGACTTTTCTAATACAAGGAAAATGCATGGGTTGTATGAAATTATAATAATATAGATGCAATAAGTAAACACAACAGTATAACAGTATATTCTCAAACTTCTCACACTCAAATGTTCAAATTTTTATGTTCATTAAGCCTAAATTCATTAGTTTAATGTTATTTTATCCTGTAGATTGGTGTTTTTTCACATAATTCAAGTATTATCAAGAGAGTCACATGAGGCTCATTCTGCTTTTTGATTGGAACTGTTTAAGGAACTAAAACATGAAATTATAAAATAAACATCTTAACCTCATGTCCAATGTTTTCGTAATTAAAAATATATCAGCATTATCAGTAAGGCTATCATTTGGTTTGAACAGATTTACCTCAAATCTGGATACACAGAAAAGTCCAGTTCAAAATCCAACTCTTATTTACTCCCCCTTGATCTGTTTAGGCAATTAGATAAGAAATCACTGACTTGAACAAAAATAATAATGGACATTTCAATACTTCAACAGGTAGACTATACAGACAAACGTCATCACAAGATAGGCTCTTACAATGTCAAATTTTTTTTTTTTTTTAAAGTGTAAAAATTGGTTTAAAATCCATTAATTTCTACCTTAAAATTGTGTTTGTTGGATCAAAAGTCAACATCTTGCAAAATCATACTCCCTTTTACAACCATAGACTGTATAAAGAAGTGAACTAAGGGAGTCTGACGTCACCCACGGCGTTCGGCTCCAGTCAAATGAAGCTCATCGAGGCTGGAAGTTATAGGAGCGCATTTGGAGCCAGATCCATATCAGGAATAGGAATTTATTTATGAAATAGCAAAATAAAAACACCAGGATCATGTAGAGCGGGTTAATACGAACATTTTAAGACCAAAATTACAGCAGCAGTTAAAGAAAGAGGGGCCGCAATTTCTCAATAGAAAGTGAACTGGAGCCAGAGTAGACGGAGCGACCAGTGCCCCATGAACACAGGATCATTTACACCTGCACCAGATTGCACGCAATATACCCTGACAGGTACGGCTGTGACTGTCCGGTATGCAGTGAGGCGCCTGAAGACCTCCTCCATCTGGCCGTCCGGTGTCCTGTTGTGCAGCGGTTCTGGACCCGGCTGCTGGACCTTCTCGCTCGGAGGCTGGCGTTGAGGCTCCCACCGCCGGCAGCCCATGGAATTGATGACCCCGAGCTCTAGTTCTGTCTCTTTGGACCTGTCCAGCAGTGACCTCGGGGGCCGGACACCACCACGGTCAACTGGGACGCTGTCCGCCTCGTCCTGTCCATGGCCAGGTATTCCATCTTCGTGGCACGGAACCACCACCTCCATGACAGCCATGCAGCAGAGCACTGGCCCCTCTTCACAGCACTCCTCAGCGCCCACATTCACCATCTCCGCTCCGCAAGAAAAACGAGTTCTGGACACTTCATTGCCCTTGTTTTCCCCCAGGCCCCCTTTCTTTGCCTGGGATAATCCATTTGGACCTCTTCACTCCCCCTGTTTTTTCTCGGCCCACCTTGTATTTCCCCCAGGTACCTGTTTGCCCCGGCCCTCCCCCTTCAAGTCCCATAGTCCTTGTACCCAGTAGTGTTTGTTCCCGTGCCCACATCCCCCAATGTGTCTTCTGAGTACTTCTGTGAATGTTCTTGTGTTTTTTAAAAATTTATCTTTAATAATGAAAGATAAAAAAAAAACACACCTCCTATTTGGAACGTGACAGCTAGTGGGTTAGCTATGTCCATACAGTCTACTAGTACATTTACAAACCAAGCACCAAAGCACCAAAGCAACCAGGCTACTTTCCAAATCTTGTAGAAGTTCATTGAAATGTTAGCAACTTCGCTAGTCCCTGCCAAATCTGTACTTAAACTCCATAGTATTAATACGAAATGTGCATTTTGTAGCGTGTAAAGCTAACAGTCTGTAACCTCCTTAATGAGTTCTAATAGCATCTACCCCTGTGGCTCCTGCACTATGGATGACATTTTGTTGGTATGAACCATTAGTTTAATATGTTGCTACGTGGCTCGCTAACTGATCTGTATGCAGGGCAATGGGGCTAACGGCTAGGTTGTGTATCTGTCATTATCTCTACAGTAAATGCGGTGGATAGAGCTGCTGATGCACTGAGACAAGGCCAGTGTGTTGGAGTGAATCATTTGGGGGTGACCTGGTTTATGTGGGGAACAGGAGCATGCTGGGAAGTGGAGTGTACACAGTGGGGTAATGGCGTGGAAAATTATGTCGACATTAGCATATTCAAGAACGACGTGCTGGGGTTGGATAAATAAAGTAGGCTACCGTGTATGCTAATGCTAAAAGGTGATTTGCTGTTGAAATGAACACAATAAATACAAAAATTTCAAACACAAATAAACGTGACTGTAGCTAATTTTTTTTCAATGTAGTTGAGCAAAATGTGTCTTTCCCCATTAAAGTTAAAGCATCTAATTATGACTCGTTTTACTGTCTTATATTCAGGAAGTGCACTGTAAGCATGCTAGTTGCATTACAGTAATTTGGACAACTGCAAACCATTTAAAATCAGGTCTGCTTTTCACGTCGTTGGAACTATTGGTCTTTGTTTAGTTTAGGTTTAGTTTCATAATTAAAGTTAAATTTAAGTTAAATGTAGGTTATTGTCTTAATTTAGCATCTTGTTAACATTATTTCTGCTTATTTAATTTGTTAATGGTTTAGTTAACTGGTCACGGCTGCAATTTTTGTTGTTTGTAGAATTAAACCAGCTTAAATACATTTTTGTTAATTTGTTTATTTTGCTGTTTAAATCCTTACCCTGGACAATGCCTCAGTGGCTTTTGGATTTGGTTTGGTTTAAGTCTGTTTATGTTAGTTTCTCAGGATAAATCACCACTACACATGCTTTTAAGGTGGTAAAAAAATCAGGTACTGGTAGAATCAAAAATATAGCTTAGTTTGATAATTTATCCGGGCTTGGGGCTGGTTAAGTGGTCGCCATATTGGACAAATTCTTACCTTTCACAGAAGAGATGGACGCTCCTTCTCTCTTTCTCTTCATCCTGGTAAAACCAAATGGATTTTTTTTTAAATAGTAGAGCACTTTTCCACCTTCAAGGCACCTGGAGCTTTACATGAAGGAATCACTCACCCATTCGCAGACACTGGGGGCGAGGGGGGTTAAGTGTTTTGCTCAAGGACACAACAACAGCATTCATCTTTGGGAGCTGGAATCGCACAACCGGTCAAAATCTGACCGCTCAACCAATGACGTTTCTGATTCGAAATGCCAACCTTCAGATCAGTGCATAAACAGTCACACTTTCCTTCTCCTCTTCCTCATCTCATTCTCTCCTTCTCTTCTCTTGTAGTCTTCCGAGCACTCCTCTTCCTCCTCTTGTTCTCTCCTTTCTCCTCCTGTAGTCTTCCGAGAACTCCTCTTCCTTCCCTTGTTCTCTCCTTTCTCCTACGGTAAGCCTTCCGAGAACTCCTCTTCCTCCTCTCCTTTCTCCTCCTGTAGTCTTCCAAGCACTCCTCTTCCTTCTCTCCTTTCTCCTCCTGTAGTCTTCCAAGCACTCCTCTTCCTCCTCTTCTTTCTCCTCCTGTAGTCTTCTGAGAACTCCTCTTCCTCCTCTCCTTTCTCCTCCTGTAGTCTTCCACACTGAGAAAAATGATTCAGGAGGTTAGTTTGAATTACTTAAAAACATGAGCTTTTTCAGCATAAAAAACACAATTTGTTACATGCCTATTATTTTATTAAGTTGATAGCTTATTTCAAGAAGTTGATCTAAATTAAAAATATAGAAAGCTGTCTCAACTCAGAAATACATTGATTTTGGATAAGCATTTTTGCTTTCACTTAACAAGGAAAAGTATTAAGTTAGTAAAACTTCATAATATTAAGTTAGTGCAGCTTCCAATCATATACGCATGCAGAGGAAGTGATCAACGCCCATTTTACGTATGCTGCCAGACTGCAAGGTGCAACAGCGAGGGGAGACCGCCTGATTTGGTGAGTAATTATATATTTTTAATTTCTTAATTTTATGTCCAATCAGCAAGTAACAGCGCTCAGTCGAGTTACACAACACTAAAACTGAAGCGTCCACAGCGTGCTTTGTCCTCAGCGTTTAGATAATGTCTCCAAAGTAACTTGGGTTGAACGGTGAAAATGAACAGTAAATATCGGACTGGGTTTGTGTTTTTGTGAACTTTGGGGAGGTTTGAGGGAATGTTTGCTCTCGGCGCGAGAGGAGGAGAGAGGAGAACGTCGGGCTGCTGCGAAGCCGAGGCGCGTCAGAGCGCGCGTTATTTGAATTTTTGAGATGTCGCGTTTCACTTGTATTCGGAGACGAAAACTTTACGTAGCCTAAAGGCGTTTCGTAACTTTGATTAAGGTGAGGCATGTAAATCGTTTGGAGCAATGTATGCCCGTGAAAGCGGGATAGAGAGACAAAGAGATCCTTGCTCATTCACACACTTTCGTGCATGCACATACACGACATGCAGACATTGGTGAAGATTGCACGGTGGAAAATTGACTGGTAAATATCGGACTGGGTTTGTGGACTTTGGGGAAGTTTGAGAGAAGGTTTGGTGTTGGGGCGACGCCATTAAACACACAGGTTTTACGCCTTTACCACGTGGTGCTCCACAGGGCGGTAAAAAAATAATTCATGTGATTTGTTCACTAAACCTAAAATAAAAAAGCAGTATTTATAGCATAAAAACAGCATTTTCTGTAATTATGTGAATTACTGAGTTTATCATTTAATTTAGTCTCATATTCTCAGCACTGATGTGTTTGTTTATATTTTGGTAATGTTTTGATGTAGATTAATGAAGAGTTTCGAAGACTGACCATGGTCAACCTGGAGCCAACTTTTATGGCAAAACTGGACCAGCACACCCCAAAGATTTTTTCCTTGAGGTCCTCAAAAGGGGGAGCTGCAAAACCGAAGATCCATCGCATACAGAGCATGCTTCTAGAGGTAATTATTTGGCTTTTTTCTCTTGATATTTTTTAACACATTTTGTTCTATAAAGTGAGAGGGTTAGTCAGTTATAATTTATACATTGTCCTTGACTTTGGGTAACTACGTGTGACAGTGTGTGTGCACGCGCACACGCACAAAGAGTTTGGTGCCTCTTGTAACTATGATGTTCACCCTCAGGAGGAGCCATCTTCAATTGAGAAAAAGAGAGAGGCTGCAATCCGGGGCTTAATCCTGTACCTTGGAGAAAAGGATGATGATCTACTTAAAGATGATGTGGTAAGTAAAGCTCTCCAACTCACACCCAACATTTATTTAAACTATATAACACAAGTAGGAGGCATGGACACCTGCCTAGATGATTTCTGCTGACCTGGCCTCATCTAGAGTTGGCTTTTGAAGACAGGTGTGAGGAGCTTGTTGTATGCCTTTAGGGCCATCATCACAGTAGAACGCATTTACTGAAGGCACTGCATATGTCATTAAAGGTCTGAGTGCCGACACTGAATACACTGTACAATTACCAAATATGAGGGAAAATCAATGATGGCTCCCACAGTAACACAGTTTCCAAGATCCTTGCCCAAAATGGCAAGACTCATCACACTTTTCACACATACAGTTATCAAGGCTTAATATATCCAGAAATAATCAAGCTATGCTATTCCTAAGTACAATGTCTCAAATACTGAGGGGACATGATGTTTTTTAGGCCTGTATCTTCCTTCAATCTAAAACTAGAGGTGTCCAAATCTGCCTGTAAATTCTGTATGCAATTCACAGGCTTGAAAAGTGGACAGGGCACCCTAACTTTGGAGGGCCTCATCTCCAAAACAGCTAGATGTAAGATGCTAAAATCTAGGATTCTTTCCATTGGTAAATTGATGAGGGTCACCTGGGGAAATTCTGGGAAATCGTGTGAATTGACATGGAATGAAATAGTCATTAGGTGAAGAAAAGGATAGGCCTTAAACCATGGTAACATGGTTTTAACAGTTAAACATGGTGATGGTAGCATCTTTCTGTGGCAACCTCAGACACAGGAAGCCTTGCTTCTATGGGTGTCCAATTCTGGTTGTGGATAAACATTGTCCATGACCTCAAGATAACGTTGTGTACCTTTCTCCATATTCACTGTAATGGGTTATCTTAGTTATATAGTCAGTGAAGAGTTGAAAGAGTTTTTAAGAACCCCCTTTATCGACACTCTCCAGGACAGAATTTAGGTACAAGCATAGTCTGTCAATATGTACGCTATATTGCCAAAAGTATTTGATCACCTGCCTTGACTCACATATAGACTTTAGTGTCATCCCATTCCTGTTTTTTAAATTTCTTTTGTCCTGTTTAGGATGTTGAAGATGAAGAAGTGATTAAAATCATCACCACCAGAGCCGACCCACAGAGGGCCCGAGTTGTCATTGAGGGGACCTCCGTCCTCCAAGACGTTGACATACCGAGGGCTTGTGCCCTGCTGATGGGTCTGATGTATGCGCTAAACCTGTGCTATCCCAAAAAGCTGAAGAACACTTTTGAGGTTTTCCAAACAATTTTTCTGGAGTTAGACAGCCTGAAAGCCAGCCACAAGGTGATGTCTTTAAAAGCCAAACTTCGGGTGTAATGTGCATAATGGACCTTTCCGCGGCGCTGTTGTGACCCAAAAGTTCCGGATGATGCAACCATCGCCCTCTCCCAGCCTTTCTTCGCACTGCCAGAGCGTTATAGAATGTTGCCATTGTCACATTGAACTGGCCGCGGAGTTGCCGCGGCTGTATGCTGACCCAGAAGTTCCGGCCTGCCAACTCATCTGCGCTGGCAACTGGTTTCAAATTCCCTGTGGTCAAGTCCCATTGTTATTGTAACACAGCACACCACAGCCCATAGTGCACAACAAAACTGTATTTATGCCGCACCCATCCAAGGGGGCAATTTCTTAACAGCGAAACTGATGTATTTTTTTTTTTTTGCCGTATGCCCTTTAGCATCCTCTTTGACCACGGGGAATTTGAAACCAGTTGCCAGCGCAGATGAAAAAAAAGTAAAAGTGTCTTGATGTACCGTACAACTTTGTATCTTATGGTAAATGAAATGAATGAAAAGGGTGACATTTTAATGTAAATAGCCTGAGTTGGCAGCCCGGAACTTCTGGGTCAGCATACAGCCGCGGCCAGTTCAATGTGACAATGGCAACATTCTATAACGCTCTGGCAGTGCAAAGAAAGGCTGGGAGAGGGCTATTGTTGCGTCATCCGGAACTTTTTGGCAGCCCGGAACTTTTGGGTCACGACAGCCCCACCCACCCCTTACCATGTGTTGCTATATCAAGCAAGCAAGGTGCCTTTCCAGTGTCTTTGCATTGAAATGAATGGAGGGGTGATATGTTTTCGCGTCAATTTCATATTTGCTCAAAGAAAAAATCGCCACTCTGCTTCTTTATCCACAGCTTTCATTTCTCCTCCTGTAGTCTTCCGAGCGCTCCATCCTCCTCTTGTTCTCTCCTTTCTTCTCCTGTAGTCTTCCAAACCCTCCTCTTCTTCCTCTCCTTTCTCCTCCTGTAGTCTTCCTAGCGCTCCTCTTCTTCCTCTCCTTTCTCCTCCTGTAGTCTTCCGAGCGCTCCTCTTCCTCCTCTCCTTTCTCCTCCTGTAGTCTTCCTAGCGCTCCTCTTCCTCCTCTCCTTTCTTCTCCTGTAGTCTTCTGAGCGCTCCTCTTCTTCCTCTCCTTTCTCCTCCTGTAGTCTTCCTAGCGCTCCTCTTCCTCCTCTTGTTCTCTCCTTCTCTTCCTGTCGTCTTCTGTGGAGCACCAGGTGAAACTCATTGTCCAAAACTCACATCACCTGTCCAACTCCTTTTTTTTCACTCTTATCACTGAAACTCTTTTATCTTTTCAAATCGAGTTACACAGTACATTTTTTGCGAAACTTTTTTTCTTATTTATGAATTAATAAACATGTTTCAGTGTTGTTGTTTTTTTAATTTATTTAAAGGCCCTGTATCTTCATTCTCCCCATGTATTTGAGCAAAATTTGTCCTGCTCCAGTACAGATATCTTATATAAACAGCACTTCAAATATCCATGGTGTTCTGTCTACATCTAATTATAAAGTGTCAGATAATCAGGAAGTGTGTGTTAGCATGCTGGTTGTTGTTAGCTTTGTCATGGCAAAACTCCGCTCTGGTCTTTGAAAGTTGTAAAAAGCTCATCATGGTGAATAATTCGGATACTCTGAATGCATAAGGGAAGTGAGGAATAACTGTTGAAAATGAACTGGTTCAGGAGAAATCAGGAGCAGCGCCTTTAATGGTAATAAAAAAAGCTGTCATAAATGCAAAAGGTCAGGGAAGGGCATCTGACACACACACAAAAAAACACATCAGTCACATCACATCAATCTGAATTCCCGTCACCGGTGTGAACTCGTTGACGTGTGTTTCCAATTGAAATGTTGCAGTCGGAAATTGCAAGTGTGGTTCGGATGTGGTTTGAACAGAAAAGACCTACCACACACTCCCTCTCTCTATCACCCATTTATTTCTCTCTTTCACACCCTTCTCCTAACCCTCTTTCCACCTTAAACCTTCTTCTCTGTCCCCTCTTTCTCTTTCTCTTTAACCAACCCCTTACTTCTACAGTAACATCTCCCTTTTTTTCCCTTCTCTCACCTTTTTTTACCCCCTTTATCCTCTCCTTTTTCTCTGTCTCTTCTCTTCCCCACTCTCTATGCCACTCTATTCTACTTTCTTTTTTCTTTCTTCCCTTCTTACTTCCTTCTTTCATTCATTTCATTTTTTTCATTTCATTCATTCATCTATTTATTCATTTCGAGCAGGTCAACAGAAGGAAATAAATACATGTAACCAATATACAGTCAAATTTTTTTTTTTTGCTCGAAAAGGAGTGGGAAGAAGAAAACTTATTGAATCCCACCCCTGTCTTCCAAAACATAACTTAAATTACTGATTAGCTTCCTTATCAGTTCAGTTGAAAAACACGAAAACAAAACAAAAGCAAATTCCATTCATGTACAAAAAAAACAAAAAACTTTTGGTCAACTTGTGGTCAAAAGTCCTTGTCGGAGCCTGATCTCGCCAGATGTCCACAGGGAATATGAGGTGTCATAGTGGGGTGTGTGTCCTTAGACAAGACGCTTCACCCACATTTCCTACTGTGAAAGTCATGTGTGGTGGTCGGACGGGGCAATGGCACAGATTGGCGGCCTCACTTCCATCAGTCTGCCCCAGGACTGTGGCTACAATAGTGGTTTACCATCCCTGACGGTGGAGTGAATGAATAACCCTCTGTAAAGTGTCTTTGAGCGTCCAAAAAAGCGCTATATACCGTAAATCCATGTTTTTATTTTTCTCATCCCATTTCTCTTCATTCTCCATACCCTTTTTCTTTCTCTGTGTCGCTCTCTCTGTTTACCTGTACTGTTTGTATTCTGTTTATTCTTGTGGAAATAGCGCGAGGTGTGGATGAAATTTAATGCAGAATGTTTTTGATGGACACAATAAAGGTCTGTTAAACCCCCCCCCCTCTCTCTCTCTCTTTTCTCTCTGCTTCCTTCTTCTTCCTCTCCCTCCTTCTTCCCCTCCCTCTCTTTCTTGACGTGTGAGGTTCACATTGGGGCGATGGTGCAGAAATGGCCTGGAGCTTCTGTATCTCCTGTTAGACAAATGAGCGTCTGACAGATCGTCTCATTCAGATGCACATACATACACATGCACACTCATACATACACACTCATACACATACACACTCATACATACACATACACACGCATACATACACACTCATACATACACACTCATACATACACATACACACTCATACATACACATACAGATACAGTGTTATCCAGTCTAATGTCAGATCACACGGAGATAGGAGCACAGACGGAGGCATCAGTCCTGTCAGAGCTGGGGGAGCTGCTGATGGAGGTGGGTGGTGCAATTATGTAAAAGATCAGGTTTAACCAAGACACACCCTAATATAGAATTTATTATAGATCCTTCATTTTATATATATTTTTTCCTCCAGTAAATAATAAATAAAATAAAATAATAATAAAAAAAAAATAATAAAATAAAATAAAATAAAATAAAGACTGGATATTGGGAATTATGGAATTATAAGTACAACAGACCTACCTAAAAATCTCACATTTTAGCAGTTCTATGGTCCAAGATTAAAATGTGCTGATGGAGGTGGGTGGTGCAATTAAGACCAGGTTTAACCAAGACACACCCTAATATAGAATTTATTATAGATCCTTAATTTTATATATTTCTTTTCCTCCAGTAAATAATAAAATAAAATAAAGACTGGAAATTGGGAATTATGGGGGGAAAAAATGCAACAGACCTACTTATGAATCTCACATTTTAGCAGTTCTATGGTCCAAGATTAAAATGTGCTGATGGAGGTGGGTGGTGCCATTATGTAAAAGACCAGGTTTAACGAAGACACACCCTAATATAGAATTTATTATAGATCCTTCATTTTATATATTTTTTTCTCCAGTAAAATAAAATAAAATAGAGACTGGAAATTGCGAATTATGGATAAAAAATTCAACAGACCTATTTAAGAATCTCACATTTTAGCAGTTGTTCTATAGTCCAAGATTAAAATGTGTTGAATCTCCCGTATTCCAATACTTTGAAATGAATACATACTAAAAACAAACAAAAAAATCTAACCAAAATCTTTTCCAAAATATAATTCCCTTTACTATTTGCCTCCCAAGCACTAAGAAATTCAAAGAGTGTGTTAGAAAAGGCATTTACAGAATCCATGAAAGGTAGTTTACAAATCCAAACATCACTGGTTTATCATTAGAATGGCCAGAAGTCCTCAAAATGTCTGATCCCCATGAATATACAAATGACTTTATATGGGACGATTTTCTATGACGACATTACACCATAAGGAGGTTAAACAAACCCTTTGGGACAACACCAAAAAAATAATTTCTAACCACTCATCTATTTTTAGCCATGATCCAGGCCAGTCCGTGTGTCCCGTATATACATGCTAATATACTGGGCCTATAGGAAGTGCCAGACGCCGCCGAGCATGATGGGAGAACGGAGGAGCGCGGTGATGTGTGCAAAAAGTAGGCCTCGATAACAGTGGACCATCTGACGCCGTGTAAATCATCACAAGTCCATCTGTGAAGTCCACGCTCCAGTGACTGCTCAAACATGAGACGATGGAGGGACATGAGATACTGATGTCTGCAGGCTCCCAGGGAATTATCATGTTGTTCGGGAGGGTTTTGTCCTGTTTTTAAAATGAGATAAATGTAACATATTGATCATTTGCAGTGACATCGCGCTGGGAGTGTTCTACGTGTATAGAAAAAATAGAAAACATAAACAAGATATCTGTAGTGGGGCAGGACAAAAAATAGAATAATTCTATATTTTTGTAATTCATTTCAGAAAATCAAACACAAATATTATATAGACTGTGAAATATTGCAAGAGTAAGTTTATTTGTTGAATTTTTATGATTGTGGCTTAAAAAAACAAAAAACAAATTCTGAATACTGAAAGAATATTGTGAAAAAAATGGAATATTTAGAAGATTTTAGTAGCCTGACATTTCTGTTTGAAGTATCTTTTTGAAATTGATCTTGATATTCTAATTATTTGAGACAGAATTGTGGTGTAAGAAATAAACTTGAAATATTTCACTCTGTGTCATGAGTTGAGGTTGACTTTCTGAAATGAGAGACAAACAATATGGAACTTTTTCATGATATTCTAATGTTTTGTGATGAACTGGTATGTGCATTGGAGGAATCTTCAGTAGTTACCGTGGAGACACAATGTACATGTTAGCAAACACAGATAAACTAGTTTTAAAATGATCTGAAAACTTAAGAAAAAACACAAAATGGATTTACAGAGCACATTTTCAAGAGCCTGTGATCAAAACAAGCATCCATGGTCCTGTTTAAAGGAATAGTGCGTTTTTTGTTTTTGTTTTTTTATGTTAATCTGTATGGGTTTCCTTCTAAAAGTTACGTGTGTTGACACTGGCTTACCTCTGACACTCTCAGCTGATCCAGGTTCGGCTCGCTTTCTGGAGCCCACGTAAGTAGGTCCGGTAACTTCCCTGGAACATGAAATAAAGCTTGTTTTTCTTCACTTTGTTCACTTGTAAACTTCGGCGTAGACATCCGCTGAAGGTGAACACGCTGATAGAGTTAACATGGGCGTAGTGATACGAGTGGAGAGAGACAATACGCAAATGCGAAATACACTGCTGGATGTTTCGTGGACAACTGTTTCGGATGCAAATATATCACCTTTCTAACAAATGTTTTGTTTTGAGAAGAAAAACAAGCTTTATTTCATGTTCCAGAGAAGTTACCGGACCTACTTATGTGGGCTCCAGAAAGCGAGCCGAACTGGGATCAGCTGAGACTGTCAGAGGTAAGCCGGCATCAACACACTTTTAGAAGGAAACCCATACAGATTAACATTTTAAAAAAACAACACACTATCCCTTTAAGTGTAAAAAAGTGAGGGTAATTTACTGAAAAACTGTGACTTGTGACTGTAATTTTATGTGTGAGAGACTTGTTTAACAGCACAAATCATCTCACCTGTTGTAGTTCAAATCAGCTCATTATTTTTGGTTGGATTGTGTTAAAATACAACTTAGATTAAATACTAACTTGAGTAGCAGAGCTCCAGACAGAGTAGTGCTTTTAGTTAGCCCTCACATATTGCTTTGTTCATTGATTCTGCAGAAATCCGCCATGTTTTCCAGTCCATGATCCTTTTTCCCTTTCCTTTTTCCTCGTAAGCAGCCATGTTTCTTTTGATGCGGCTAAACCATGCCTGTCTCTGATTGGCTCATCCACCTGTCAGTCACACCCATCTGAAAACAGGGAGTATTAAAGAAGTGTGTATTCTGGATTTCAGAAAGAAATTTGAAGGAAAAACATTGAATTTTTTGGTATTAAATGTCTATGCTTAAAAGTTTATAGATTTAGCTCAGAAATAAATATTGAAATACATTTTATTTGTTTATAAAAGACAAAATAAACCCAAATTTGAAACTGATGATCACTCCATTTTATGACTTGCTCCCATCTCATTTTCTTATGTGTGGTGGTTTAATTCAATTTATAAATGCATTTCATAAAAGCCAATGAACCACTTTTCATGTTTTATAATATTGGCATTTATTTTTTTTTTATTTATGTTGCATAAACTAATATTCTGAAATGGCTTTCCTCGACAATTCATCATGAAATTAACACAATTTGTTTCCTGTCGTGTGAGTAATCCCCGTGGAAACCATTTAATATCCCTGTACCATGTGAAGTGGCTAATCAAACGTCCCCAAGCACGTCTCAATCATATTAATGTGTCTGTGGTGAATGTACTGGGGGGAAAAGGCTGCCCCTCCTCCCCTGTCCCTATCTGTATCCACTCAAATGATTTCCATCCCTCAAATCGGCAGTGGACGCTGTGGGGGAGGTGTCCGTCCAGTGGTCTTCAAGCTGTGGGAGGCGTATGGTTGTTGGTACATCACAGTATCATCTTTTGGAGGTCTAATTTAAAGGGTCCATGTTACGATATTCTCTGAGCTCTCCATTAAATATTTCATTAAATATTTTCTGAAGTCAGTTTAATACATATTTTGTATTAGTCCTGTAGAACTACTATAGTGTGTAGTTCAGTTCTAGACAAGGTTTAGCCCTAATTGTGACCTAGAATGGTCCTCTTTTAGATCTGATGGTATGTGGAAGACCAAATATTTTCTTACGTGGTTCTTGGTGTGAACAAAATATGTAAACTTCATTAAGATTAGACTGAGACTTGTGTGAGGGTGGCACAGGCCCTGAACAAACTCATTTCAAATCAACCTTTGACCGAGACACAAACATGTCTAAAGACTGGTGGGACTATACTAGTGAAGACGACAAACTCCTGTACAGCCAGGAGTTCAACCTGATGGAGGAGCTGGGGATGGCACCCACCAACCCACAGCAGACCTCTGGACCATCTGAACAGGTGGTCCACACCTTTCTAACTCTGGAGGAGTTGGAAAGGAAGCAGCTATGACCTCAAAAACAACAAGGTCTAAGGAGGAAGACGAGAAGGGCATGGCGTTAGTCATGTCACGACTCCAAACCAAACTTCTTCTAAAGCTGCTGAGGTCAGACCCAGAGAGGAAGATCTGCTTAAAGAGCTGGAGGAGCTCAAGAAGCTTCAGAAGAGAGACCTTGACCATCACGAGGAGGAGAAGCTACAGTTAATGAGGAAAATGAAGCTCATCAGTGTAGCTCATAACACTCAGATGAAGAGAAAGGACAGAACAATCCAAGATCTCCAGACTGAACTGGACACGGTTCGGTCCAAAGATATTGAGGGACTTCAGAAAGAGGTTGCAGAACTGACAACGATGTTAGAGCCAAAAAACAGAAGAGTGGGTGAGGGAAAGGGACTTTGCTGATCTGAAATCCAAATTGCAGGAAAAATCTTACAGAATACAGTTCTGAGGGAGCATAAATCTCAACTGGAGCATGCATTGGCCAAGCTTAAAACAGACATGTCTGCTCTGCTACAGTTCTCTAATGAACTAGAGCTAAAACAACAAGAGGAGGCTGAGCAGAAGGTCCAGATGCTCCAGAAAATACAACACACAGAGACACAGGTCCAAAAGATGGAAGAGGAGAAGGACACCATTTTGAGGACCTATGAGGAGCTGCAGAACACACTGAGGAAGGCACAGGGAGAGCACTCCATACTGGAGAAAAGATACAGTGCTCTAAAACAGCTGCTGAAGAAGCTGGAAAAGCAGCGCTCCCAGATGCGCGAAAGGAAGAGTGATCTGGTGCAGGAGTTGGAGCATGAGAAAAATGTGCGTGCTGAACTGAGGAAGGATAAGGCCACCATTTTGAAGTCCTGTAAGGAGCTGGATGTAGAGCGCTCCCTCCTGGAGGAGAGATGCAGGGGCTACTGAGGCTCTCACAGTGCTCCCTGCTGGTCACTAAGAACAGCGCAATACAACAGGAAGTGGAGCAGGAAAAACAGGACAAAGATGATCTGAAGAAGGCCGTCATGTCAAGGACCAGTGAGTAGCTAAAGGTAGAGCACTCCCTGCAGGTCGCGAGATGTAGTGCAGTACAGGAACTACTGAAGAGGTCAGAGGAACAGCACTTCCTGAAGAAAAAAAAGAAGAAATTGATGAAGATCTAGAGCTCTCGCCAGTTACAACATTAAAGCCTTGGGCCAAAAATATGAATTAACAGAATAATATAATAGTTATAATTCACAGCATATTTTCAAACACACCTCATTCACTCAAAAGCAGAGATTGTTCACATAAAGACACTAAAATCCTACAATGACTTCCTCCATGTTGCTTGCATTCGGTCCACTGCACATTTGATGTGGTGATTAGCATCAGAACATTTGCCAAAACCATCCGGGTACATGACGAGTGGAGGAGGGGTGGAAAGAGGAGAGAAAGAGAGGAGAGGAGGAGAGAGGAGGAGGAGAGGAGGAGTGAAGAGGAGAGAGAAAGAGGAGAGGAGGAGGAGTGAAGAGGAGAGAGGAGGAGGAGACGATGAGGGAAGAGGAGAGAGAAAAAGAGGAGAGAAGAGGAGAAGAGAGAAAGAGAGGAGGAGAGGGGAGAGAGACAAAGAGGAGAGGAGTAGAGAAAAGGAGGAGTGAAGAGGGAGAGAAAGAGAAAAAGAGAGGAGGGGGGGCAGAGAGAGAGGAGGGTTGAAGAGAAGAGAGAAAGAGAGGAGGAGTGAAGAGGAGAGAGAAAGAGAGGAGAAGAGAGGAGGAGGGGTGAAGAGAAGAGAGAAAGAGAGGAGAAGTGAAGAGAGGAGCAGGAGGAACGAGAGGAGGAGAGCGAGAGACAGGGAGAGAAAAAGGGAGAGGAGCGACAGTGAGGGGAGAGAGACAGGGAGACAGAGAAGGAAAGCGTGAGAGAGGAGAGAGACAGAGAGGAGAGAGAGAGATGGAGAAAGAAAGGGAGGGAGAGGAAAGAGAGACAGTGAGAGCATGAAAGGAGAGAGAGAGGAAAGGGGGTAGAATAAGACAGAAGCGATGGGGAGGAGGATCTATCTATCTCTCTATTTATCTCTATCTATTTTCTGTGTTTCGACTATTAACACGTCTCATTTCAAAGTCTATCTTCATTTTTTTGCATTACGTGTCCTATTTTAATGAGATTGTTGCCGTACAAAAATATACGTATATGAACACAGCAGCATCATAAATCACAGTTACAAAACCGTCTCCAGTAAGTGTGTTCGTAATAATGAGGAGATGATTACAAATATGAAGAATAGTAGTCCAGTGATCCATGTTTAAAGGTGAAAAATGCCCTTTATATCACGCAATGTCCTTTAATGTAACTAAGGTGTGTTTTGAACAGTATTTTTTCCAGGATAAGACTGTTTTTGTTAGCTGTTCCCGGCAAACAAAGTCATTTAAATCCAGCTAAGGTGCGTTTAAGGACCTCATTAAAACTCTCATAGCTGTAAATTAGCACGTGCCTTTCCACATTAGGAAGCCGGCGTGTTTATGAGGCTAGCACACGACTGATGTTAGCTATAAAGAAATGCCATGTACCTTTAAAAAAACAAAACTTTTTTTTTTTTTGGAAAAATATAGAAAATGTATATACAGTTAATGTTTTATATGTCTGGAATGTTTAACAGTACGGGCTTAAACCTTTCTATCTTCATGGAGACCAAACCAGACCAAGTTACAGGTCAGATCTATGGAGAGGCGACCCCGCTCAAAGCCAGAATCCCTGTTTTTCTTGGTATTTTTGAGCTATAAAACCACCTGTAATTTAATAAATATAAAGTAGACCTGTTTAATGTCATACTGTGGAACATTTGAAGCAGAGCAATGACATATCCAGAGAAACAAGCAGGTGACGGACCAAAAAAACCCAACCAAAAAGTTACATAATGCACCTTTAACATCAGTCTACCAGATTTAAAAAAAACGTTAAAAACAGAACTAGTTCATTGTAAACAGTTTGCAGTGGTCCAAAGTTATTCCTCACTTACCTTATGCATGCAGAGTGTCCTAATTATTCACCACGATGAGTTTATAAGCAACAACTTGCAAGCTAACACACACTTCCTGATTCTCAGACAATATAATGCTTTATAATTAGCTGCAGACTGTCCACAGTAGACTTATTTTGACCTCAAGAGCTGCTTATACATCTTATTATCTGTACTGGGGCAAGATGAATGGAAAAATGGGTGCAAGGCCTTTAAACAATGATTAGGAAAAGATTTTATTGATTAATATTGTAATAACTTGAGGAAGAGAAAGGGAGAGAAGTCTATTTTTAATTTCATAAAACTATTATTAATCCTTATTCCATCGTAATAAGTCTCGATCAGATAAGCCGGATTATGAGAGCACATACAGAAGAAAGAACTGCATACATATTTAGTAGGGGTGTGAATCTTTCACTCACAAAACGGTTCGATTCGAATCTCGATTCACAGGCTACGATTCGATTCAGGGACGATTCATAAAATTAGTAAACGATCCGGTACGATTCGATTCGATCCGATTCGATCCGATCCGGTTCGGTTAATTTCGATTCAGTACAAAGGTAGATAAGGTAGATATCAAAAATAAAAAAGTAGTTATAAAACAAGCAAGTTGCCTATTAAAGGCAAAAATCTGAATGAATCAGAATTAGTGCTTCAGTCACAGTTTCAGTAACTGTATAAAAGTGCAACATATCACTGACAAGAAGATAGATATTACTAGGCAGTTATAGAAAACATTAGCATGTTAAATCCAACATGTCTTTTTATGCCTGTAATTAACTTTTCTTAACAAAAAAAAAAAGAAAATCAGAGAGAGCTCTTAACACTGAATAATACTTTCTCTCCATCTCATAACATGACCTCAGTCTCCTTTGAGACAAAAACCATCTGTGTGTGTGTGAGGTACATTTCTATACACACAAATCACAAGTATTTAATACAGAAATGCACCAATTCTGATTATACATTGTATTTTCCACACAAAAGTAAATTAGCCAAGTCAATTTTAGCCCAAATCAAATATACATTGCCAATACATGAATGTTGTCTTAAATAAATCACCCAATCCACTAACAGTGACAATAAAAACGCTAGTATCATACAATTGTTATGGTCTATAGCTGCTGTGCAGACTACTGAGCAAAGTGAAACATCAGACCGACAGTGAAAGTTTTATCAACGCGACACAACACTGGTACAAAAGTTAACCACGCATATGAACCATGTCCATAAATAGCGGTAGCGCACCAAATATTAATTTAACCACAGCTCAATAAAAGGAAACTTAGCTTAGCTTACCGATAGAGTAGATCTCCTGACGAGACGAGGCAGCGGGAAACCCGCCCTCCGCACAATGCGAATTGGGACACTCGCATGATTGGCAGTTAACCGGCCAATAAGCTTCAACCCCAGGTAAGAGAACCACCCACCGTTCGCGAAAGAACGCAAACACACACAGCGCGGCTTCTGCACCATGAGAGAGACCGCTCAGGAGCCGAGAACCGATTCTTGGCTGTAAATCCGGTGCATCGGACCTTTCGTAGTGAATTTGGACCGATCCGGGCTCCGCTGATCGGTACACTCAGATCGCAGAGGTCACAGACCGATAACCGATCCAAATCGGTTAATCTTTACACCCCTAATATTTAGCTTATACTGTTATACTGATCAGAGTTTTTGACTGCACTGTGGAGGTTTCTGGGCAGATTTTTCTATTTTTTATTTTATTGTATTCATTTATTGATTTATTTCCATTTTTATAAGAGCCAAAACAACAAATGTATTTTAGTTTGGTTCATTATCAATTTATAGGCATTCAGCTTCAAGTAGTGCTTGATCAAATGTATTCTTAAAGCTATGTAACTTTTCTGCTTGTTTCCATGGCGATGTTATTGTTCTGCCTGTAATATTCTACTGTATGGCATTAAACATACCTATTTTGCATTTGTTCAGGTATTTAAGGTGTTTTACCTATAAAAAGATGCATTCTTGTTGTGAGTGGGGTCACCTCTACAAAGATCTGACCCATCACTCACCTGCTTGTCTCCATGGAGATAGATAAGTTTAATGACATACTGTGGGACATTACAGGCAAAACAATAACATGCCAAAAAGGTTACACAGTACATCTTTAACAGGCTGATGTGTTTTGTTTCAGTCCCACGTGTTTAACAAACTAATTTAGAGTTCAAGTTCTCAAAATGAAAACACTCTGTTCCACTTTGTGATGTCATGATGTCATAATACAGGAAGCGTTCCACTGTGTTTTTAAACTCCACACACCTTCATTAGAATCATCTGGATGATTTCAGCCCTGGTATTGCCAATCTTTACTGAACTAAAGGTAAAAGGAGGTGTTAACTTGAAAATGATCACTTCATGACATCACAAATTGAAACATTTTCAGCTTTGGAAATATGGAATAAAGGTTTACTCAAATGTGCGAATGAAACAAAACACAACTCCTGGTATGTTTTTGAAGCGGTAACAACATTATAACATGACATAAAGCAGCTCACAGAAGTCAATTTTGCGTAATATATCACCTTTAAACTGCATATCTTGTTTTCTGTGTTTTTATATTAGAAGATTTGGACCACAATAAGGTTACATTTGTCCATATTTAGCCCTTGAACCACAACTTGGAACCCCCTGACCCCATTTTAAAATAGCTCTACCTCATCTTTGCCCTTTAAGAATCATTCCCAGTATAATCATTTATATAATCCACTTTATCCCTGATGTCTCCCATTTAAACCATCAGATCCCAGTTATTTGGAGTTCAGACACATTGATTTGATTAACGCTAACTTCCAAGTCCTTTAAGTCTCATGGAAATACCAGAGAAATCCTCAAAGAACTGAGCCTCGCCCATAAATCTCCTTCAAAAGCATTCTCTGCATACTGCGCGCGGCGGACAGCTAGCTCGCGGCGAACGCTAACATCTGTACAGAATTACATGTGTTTTATGGGAGTTTTATAAGAAGAGCGGGAGACACTAGCGCACGCCCAAAACCAGCCCACCAACTGCTAATGTGACACTGGAGCTGGGGAAGTTCACTGTTTTCTTTTTTATAAGGAAAATAAAAGGCCAAAGTTTAGAAGAGTTTCTTCTAAACTTTGGCATGTACACTACAGTTTATGTAGGCCTACGATAATAACAGAAAACTTAAATTAAAATATAAATTAAAGGTCCTATATTACACAAAGTTGACTCTTGTGTGTTTTAAGCTATGTTATAATGTTGTTATCTCTTCAAAAACAGACCTGGAGTTGTGTTTCGTTTCATTCACACATGTTTGAGTAACTTTTTATTATTAGTCTGTCTACATCTCCAAAGCTCAAAATGCTCTGCTCCACTTTGTGATGTCATGAAGTGGCAGTTTACAAGTGAACAGCTCCTTTTATCTTTTTTTTTTTTTTTTTTTTTTTTTCAGTAAAGACTGGCAATTCCAGGGCTGAAATCATCCAAATAATTCTAGTGAAGGTGTTTGGCATTTAAAAACACTAGCACTTCCTGTTTTACCGCATGACATCACAAGGTGAAACAGAGTATGTTTCAGCCTAAATATGCAGTGTTTGTGTGTTAAACGTGTGAATGAAACAAAACACAACTCCAGGTGTGTTTATGATGAGGAAACAACATTAGAACATTAGAAAATAGCGTAAAATCGGACCTTTAATATGTTTTTTATAAAGTCAGTGATCATCCATAGAATTATGCAGCAAGTCAGCAGCTCCAGTTCCACCCATATTATACATCTACAAAACATATTTTTCTCTAGGCGTGACAGTCCTATTCTCTTGTGGTTTGGTAATGCTGCCAGTTTCCTTTTATAGATGAATATATGAACTCATTACACATTTGATTTGATTTCACCCTGATAAGTTGTGCAGTTAATTAGGGCATATTTCACTGAGCTGTGTGGTTCAAACTGGGTCAGTGTGCCAGCCGTTTAGACGCATTTCACAGAAGAAATGGAAAGAACAGTTAGACCTACTTATAAATGTGCTTGTTTTTTGTCATTTCACTCAACTCATTCATTCATTCATTCATTTTCTTCCGCTTTTTCCATTTTCTGGGTCGCGGGGGCAGCAGTCCAAGCAGTGTTCTGCTGCCCAGAACACAATGCACCAGCCCCCATGAATCCCCCCGCAGGTGGTGGGTCCACAGGAGGACGGCTCACGTCACAACAGGCCTTGATGTATCTTCTGCCATGGGGGCTACCAGTGTCCACAGACACTGGGGGCAAGGTGGGGTTAAGTATCTTGCCCAAGGACACAATGACAGCGCTCATCTGTGGGAGCTGGGATCAAGCTTGTAGGCTGCGCTTCCCCAGAACCGCCTGCACCACTGCACCTAGGGAGCAGCCAGCACCTTCCATGGCTGCTGCCCATAGGAGAGCCAACAATCCCCGCGGCCCACACCCTGGGCTCAGACACATATACAGTGCGAATTTCTGACATGACAAACTCAGACAGAACATTCTGGAACCAGTGGTGCACCTGCTCAGGGCCTTCTCTCAGCTCCACCTCTCTTACCCCAAGAACATAGCGTTTGAGTCTGGGGCCTTCCACCTGGTAGGCGGTGAGAACATAACAGGCGTCTGGCCCTGACATGTGGGAGTGGCATGTGACAGCTATACCCAGAGAGGCATTAGAGCCTAGGGCACAGGTCACTCAACTGTTAGTCATATTTTGTCTTATTTAAAGGTGCACCGTGTAACTTTTTTGCTTGGGGGTCCATCGCCTGCTTAGAAAAAGAGGCATTCTGACTGTGAGCGGGGTCGCCTCTCCACAGACCTGACCTGTAGATTGGTCTGGTTTGGTCTCCATGATCATAGAAACATTTAACGCCATACTGTGAAACATTCCAGACCAAACAATACCATGTCCATGGAGTAAAGTAAATATATGACGGAGCTTCCACCAGAAAAGTTACACGATGCACCTTTAAATCAGGGGACTTTTTGGAGCTTTTTACCCTAACCCCAACATGCCTGAAGAGGTTTTAGACGTCATCCATGGATAGGCCTGTCACCATAACCAATTTTGAAGTGCTGAAGTAAATATTGATCCAGAATTACCCACAAAAAGATTCGTGAAAAGTCCCTCAGTCGTCCAGGTAGAATCCATGATCAAAGGAGAAGTTCAATTTGTCAACTGGACAATTTGTCAAACTTTGTCCAGTTGACAAATTGAACTTCTCCTTTGACCACAAAAAGATTATAAATTTACAATATTGTTAAAAAAATATGAGCTGTAATAAATAAATAACAGAACGCAACTCTTGAGTAGTTAGTTTGGGTCTGTAATTCAGCCATCTACAGCTCAAATCTCATCACAGAAAAGTACAAATAAAGCGAAACACGATTATTACTGACCTCCAAAAATGTTGTTCCATCGCTCATATATTGAACAATAAGTCGATATAGTAATTCACGTGACAGGTCTATTCATGCGTGTTTGAGTAATCTAGCGAGCTCTCAGGGGCCCTATTCAAACCCTCGTTACGGTTAGTTGTAAGATTCTGTACAAAGCTCCGCCCACAAGCCTACGTGCTATCATACGTCTCAGTAAGTATACCAAAGCATAAAACAATACACTACAACTTCACAAACCTGATGCAATGTACATTTTACTACTACAAGTCGCTGATTGTCTGTTTATATCACTCTGAAGGGGGAGTGACTTAAAGGAAAAGTAACGTTTTTTTACAATTTGAGCCTTATTTCGGTAATAAAACAAGTTGTTTTACTCACCCATAGCACTTTGGTGTCATATGGAGTACTTCCAGAGATGTTTTAAGATTTGCAGTTAGCCTAGCGCGACTTCTAGCCATAGCAATATATTCCCCAAGCATGTAATATGCCCCGTGCGGGCTCCAAATAACACAAACTTTAGCACTTTTCAAATCATAGAAGCTCGATGTCTTAATCTACGATTTCGTTTGAAGCAAAAGTGGCCTGTAATCCGAGATTTATCCATAGTTTACAGCTTTGCGTTTCATGTTTGGGTCCCGGGAGCTGAGAGCACAGTCCGCACATGCGCACTGGTGTCCTCATCTACTAGAAACTATGGCTAAATCTCGGATTACAGGCCACTTTTGACCACACAAAATCGTAGGCTAAGACATCGGGCTTCTATGATTTGAAAAGTGCTAAAGCTTGTGTTATTTGGAGACCACAAACAAGTGCCCCGAGAACTCACATGATGGAGATCGCAAATCTAAAACATCTCCGGAAGTGCTCCATATGACACCAAATTACTATGGGTGAGTAAAACAACTTGTTTTATTACCGAAATAAGGCTCAGATTGTAAAAAACGTTACTTTTCCTTTAACGCAGGGAGCATGGAGTATAGACAGTAGGGATGCAATGATATGGTTTTCCCACGATTCGATATGTATCTCGATACACGGGTCATGATATCGATTTGATTTCGATACGTTTTAAGAAGCAAAAAAAAAAAAAAAGCTCATGTAATTTTTTCTGCTAATGAGTGTAATATTCACTATGATACACACTATGATATTAATGAAAAAGTACATTACACACAATACAACACTTCACATATAAACTACAACTGTACAGTTATAGTTTATATGTGGAGTGTTTTAGACTTAGACAAACTTTATTGACTCACAAGGGAAATTGCTTTGGGTACAGTAGCTCACTCATCAAATATAATATTATATAATATGTAACAGAGGGTAAAAAGGAAAGAAAGGAAAAAAAGAATATGGAAATGAAGAAATAGATGCAATAGCAACCAAAGAGCAATAGACCAGTGTCAGATGAGACATAATTATATACATAAAAATAATGATAATAAATATATATGTACAAAACAGATTTAAATAGAAAAGTAATAGTCAAATATAAAAATACAATTTTAGTTTTAGAATGTTTTAGTTCATTTGGTTCAGTGATTTACAGCTCAGAATTTGTATTCAGTGAAAATAAGAAGTTTTCTCAGGCTATTTCATATTTTATAATATAGTCAGTCTACTCTTACTATAGACTACTAGGGGAGTTACACTGTCAGATGTTTCCTTCTTTGATGATTTCTTTTCCTCCTGACTTGTGGGTTCACAGGCCTGTGTCGGCGCTGATCTTCCCCCTCCAGCAGTGACAGTACGTAGCTCCTCCCACACTGTCCTGCAACAGTCTGTGCTGTTACAGAGACACTGCGCTCTCACATTGTCTTTCTGAACACTCAAACTGTTATTTTACATAGAAAAGTCTCAACAGACTTTCTGACTAAACCTTATGAGACAGAGTCTGACAAAATGATCACGTCTATTGCGAGTCGCGTTGCATGTGCGTATACAAGAGATTAAAACCGATGTAAAGCCAAAAACTATTCTTTTTAAAAGTTAATATCTTCGTCATTCCTGGGTCTGGGTATTGAACGATTCAGTATTATATCGATTATTTCAGATGTGCTGCTTTCAAATGGCCACAAATTCTTCAAATGTTATAAGATCTCCATGTGTAAGGCATCGTTGGAAAGGTTAGAAACTACATTTTCAGAATCTGCGAATAACGCCTCTGGGACGACTTGTGACTGGTTTCGGTCGGTCACATATCGTTGCATCCCTAATAGACAGAGCTGTGAGTAATAATATGGCAAAAAAAAAGTTGTTTTGCATAATATGTCTCCTTAGCATTCAAATTTGTCCTAGAAAATGACATAAACCAGTAATTTTACCATCTGAAAATCCTCTCCAAGCATCTCTTATCACTTAATGAACTGAAATTGAGAAGTTTACCCAGAAGGCACTTGGCCCAATCCTTTTCCAGAACTATGAAGTCCTACTTTAAATATAATATATAAATATAATAATATTTAAATTTATACCAGGAAATATCCAACACCTCCCTATCCACAGCGCTGCCGTGTTTGCGCTCTGTGTGGGCTACATGTGGCTGCCTGATGCGTGTCACTTCCTGTGTTTGAAATGGGAGATTATGGCACTTCCTGGTTGGTTTGGTTGATAAGGGCGGATGAGGCGATGCTTCGTGTGATAGCGTTAGCATTAGCGTAGCAGATGATATGCAGATTTGGGTCACGGCGCTGAAATGAAAAGTGTTAATTTATTGATAGATAGGAGACGACATGTTTAATTTGGTTTGAGTAATTGCGCGACATCAGGAAGTGATTTTGTGCTAGCATCTGTGCTTATCCTCGTGTTAACAGATGCGAGGAGAGTGAAGATGCCCTCGACTGTAAAGAAGAATTAAAGAAAATGAGTTTATTTTTGATAATATAAAACTTCTACAATGTATGGAATCAAATGTACAATTTAAAATAATAAGAAGGCAAAACATGTCGTTGGATTTCGATATTACAGGAAAATTAGAAGTACAAGAATTATTATTATTAGCCGTCATAGTAATAGTAGTAGTAGTAGCAGCAGCAGTAGTAGTAGTAATAGCAGTAGTAGAAGTAATAATATTAGTAGTAACTATAGTAGTAGGTGTGGTAGTAGTAATAGTAGTAGAAGTAGAAGTAGTATTAGTAGTAGTTGTACTTATAGTAGTAGTAGTAATAGTAGTAGTAGTAGTAGTAGTAGTAGTAGTAGTAGTAGTAGTTATAGTAGTAGGTGTGGTAGTAGGAGTAGGAGTAGTAATAGTAGTAGAAGTAGAAGTAGTATTAGTAGTAGTAGTTGCACTTATAGTAGTAGTAATAGTAGTAGTTACAGTAGTAATAGTAACTGTTGCTGTAGTAGTGGTAATTGTAGTAGTAGTAGTAGTAATTGTAGTTGTAGTAGTAGTTGTAGTAATTGTAGTTGTAGAAGTAATAGTAGTAGTTATAGTAATAATCAGGGCTCTCAAGTCTCACGCATTGAGAGTGTGACACACGCTCACACATGGCATTTCTCACGCTGATTTTCTTTTTTTTTTTTGTGCCCAGAAAATCGGTCTGTGTGGCTCAGTTTATGCAGGCACCGCACGTTTTCAGCGAAACACACAGTCTCACGCACGACCCCCCTCAAAACTTGAGAGCCCTGGTAATAATTGAAATACAGTGGTACCTCACCTTACGAATGACCCAACAAACGAAAATTTCAAGTTACAAAACGCCTTCACGGTAAATTTTGGTCTCTAGATACGAAAGAAAATTCAAGTTACGAAACGCAAAATCTCAAAAATTCAAATAATGCACGCTCAGCCACACACATTATACGCTTTTCTCAGCCTGGATTTAAACTTTTCTCACATTTGTCTCTCGTTTAAACACTCAAACTTTCATAGATTTTCAACAAAATTATTAATAGTGAAGCGTGTGGGGGGAAGGGGGAGGGGGGAGAAGACTGCGCTCTGACACGTGTGTGATAGCGGCATATGTGACAGCTGACCCGGCGCTGCCAGCAGGTCTAGACCTGGACTAAATCAGGATTAAACCTGGACTAAACTTGGACTAAACCTGGACTAGACCTGGACTAGACCTGGACTAGACCTGGACTAGACCAGGTGGATTAAAGCGCCGCGCGTGGGTCTATTTCCTGGTTTTGTTTCGAGTCACAGCTGAGGCGAGCCGCTGCTCGCATGCAAGGTCTAGACCTGCTCTCCAGGGCCCCTCCAGGCACGGACCCCCAGACATCCAGGGATCCAGGGGGACACTGCCAGCCCGCCTTAAAGGGATATGCCACCCCCAGGTCAAATTTGGGCATCTCCCCACAGTCCAGAGACTAAAATAAGTGGTGGAAAGCGTTTTCCTGCTCACCCGGCCATTGTCCGAGTCTGTCGCCACTGACCGCCGCGGTATCTGCAGCTACTCCGCCTTAGACTGGAGTCTAACGTCGCCAGAGAAAGATTTCGGCCAAAAGGAATTAATTTGCTCGATGCGTTTCCCAATTACTTTCTGTGTAGTGCGCATTCATATCGAGTGCAAATAAATGTGCAAATCAACACGGAGAGCTTGCCTTGGTCATTTTGGGTGGGAACTATTTTCCAGTGCGGAAGAATACAGTCGAATCACACACCACGTTGTGCAACAGGGGAACTCCCTTCCCGGTGCGTAACTGGGATTCCCCTGGCAGCGTGCTGCGTGATTCGACTGTATTCTTCCGCACTGGAAAATAGTTCCCACCCAAAATGACCAAGGCAAGCTCTCCGTGTTGATTTGCACATTTATTTGCACTCGATATGAATGCGCACTACACATAAAGTAATTGGGAAACGCATCGAGCAAATTAATTCCTTTTGGCCGAAATCTTTCTCTGGCGACGTTAGACTCCAGTCTAAGGCGGAGGAGCTGCAGATACCGCGGCGGTCAGTGGCGACAGACTCGGACAATGGCTGGGTGAGCAGGAAAACGCTTTCCACCACTTATTTTAGTCTCTGGACTGTGGGGAGATGCCCAAATTTGCCCTGGGGGTGGCATATCCCTTTAAGAGCTCCCTAAGCGGGCAAGAGTCCGGGGATTGTCCTGGTCACCGGCCTGGAGGTCTTGAAGAGGCCGACCTCACGGTTCTATCCAGGCCGCTCTGTGAGCACCTTACGCGGGCAGGTCTAGAGCAGCGGCTCGCCTCAGCTGTGACTCGAAACGAAACCAGGACATACACCCGCTTTAATCCACCTGGTCTAGTCCTGGTCTAGTCCTGGTTTAGTCCTGGTTTAGTCCTGGTTTAGTCCTGGTTTAGTCCTGGTTTAGTCCTGGTCCAGTCCAGGTTTAGACCTTGGTCTAGACCTGCTGTCAGCTCCGCGCCGGGTCATGTGCACTATCACACGTGTCAGAGCGCAGTCTTCTCCCCCCTCCCCCTTCCCCCCACACTTCACTATTAATAATTTTGTTGAAAATCTATGAAAGTTTGAGTGTTTAAACGAGAGACAAATGTGAGAAAAGGACGCAGGACGCAGAACACAATGTTACACTATAAAAAAAGTTACACTATAAAAAAAAAAACTTGGATCGGGGCCTTGGAACGAATCAGGCTTTTTCCATTGAAATAGCTACTCAATTTACGAATTTTTCACGTTAAGAAACCACTTCTGGAAAGAATTAATTTCGTAAGGTGAGGTACCACTGTAGTTGTAGTAGTAATTGTAGTAGTTGTAGTAATTGTAGATGTTGTAGTAGTAGTAGTAATAATAGTAGTTGTAGTAGTAATTGTAGTAGTTGTAGTAGTAGTAGTAGAAATTGTAGTTGTAGTAGTAGTTGTAATAGTAGTAGTAGTAGTAATAGTAACTGTTGTTGTAGTATTAGTAATTGTAGTTGTAGTAGTAGTAATAGTAGTAATTGTAGTAGTTGTAGTAGTAGTAGTTGCAGTAGTAGTAGTAGTAGTAGTAGTAGTAGTAATAGTAATTGTAGTAGTTGTAGTAGTAGTAGTTGCAGTAGTAGTAGTAGTAGTAGTAGTAGTAGTAGTAGTAGTAGTAGTAGTAGTAGTAGTAGTAGTAGTTACGTGCTCACTGCAATCACTGCTACAGTTTACTGAATTGTTTAATCAAAATAAATTTATCAAAATAATTATATATATCTTCATTTTTAAAAGTGCATTATGTAATTTTTCTGGTGGAGGTTCTGCCCCCTGCTTGTCTCCATGGAAACGTTATTGCCTTGCCTGAAATGTCCCACACTATAGCATTATACTTCAAAAATACAGATTTTTTTTTTTGGTGAGTGGACTCGCCTCTCCACAGAAATGACATGTAACTTGGTAGTGCCATCTGTGTGTCTCCGTGGAAATAGATCAGTTTAATGCCATACTGTGGAACATTCCAGGCACTAAACTAGAAAAACTACATAGTTACTGTACAAAGAAAAGATTAAAATGTGTATATAGGATTATTAACACTTTATTCATTACCCTCCATTAAAACGCACAATAAATCACGTTATTAAAACATATACTGCATTTTAAGTACTTGAAATGTATATATTTCAATGTAGGAAACAAAATACTGTAGTACAAGTCTTAAACCGACCCTGAATTTCCCTGTTTCACACTCCGCAGACCGCGAACATTAATAACTCTCGCTAACCTTGCTCTTGTTTACATCTGGTTTCACATGCTCCCATTACAAAACATTTATTCTACTTCCTACCATTTTACCATCCGGCTGCGCTCCACTTCTCTCCTCCTGCCCTCTCCTCCGTCATGCCTCCTTCTTACCCCTGCAGAGTGGGGCAAATCCAGTTTCTTGGTACTTATTCCTCAATCTCTCCTCCTTGCCTGATGATCTGTAAAAGAGGGAATCGTTAAGCACCAATTTGGCAGGCCACCGTCGCTTCTAGCATGCTATCCATCACCCAAACGCCTGATCCGTGACACGGGGGGAGGAAGGCTGCGTGAACTCTGACCTTTCGAGGTGTACGCAGGAGCTGAGGGTAAGGTAGCTCCCGTTTTGAAACAATAGGAGGTAAAATAGAGCAATCATAACTGAGCTGTGTCCTTGAAATGGCCATCAAAGTTAATATATTCATGCACCTAATTATGCAGCGTGAATAATTATAGTGTGGAATGGGAAAGAGGACGGTTCATATAAGCGGCCATCTTGAGGACTTTTTCTCAGATATATGACTTCTTAAAGGGCCCATATTAGGCTATTTTCTGATCTACTGAATATTATAATGTTGTTTCCTCATCACAAACACACCAGGAGTTGTGTTTTGTTTCATTCACACATGTTTAACACACAAACCCTGCACATTCAGGCTCTTCTCTCTAACTGAAAATACTCTGTTCCACCTTGTGATGTCATGCGGTAATACAGGAAGTGCTGCATTGTGTTTTTAAACTCCATAAACCTTCATTAGATCATTTCAGACCTGGAACTGCCAATCTCTACTGAACTAATACGTAGATATTAACTTGAAAACTATCACTTCATGACATCACAAGGTGGAACAGAGCATTTGGAGCTTTGGGATATAGACAGACTAATAATAAAGGATTACTCAAACGTGTGAATTAAACAAAACACAACTCCAGGTTTGTTTTTGAGGAGGTAACGACATTAGAACATGACTTAAAGCTCACAAAAGTCAAGTTTGCGTAATACTGTATAGGACAAAGGCATTATGACACTGAAATAAATATTGACATAGTGATAGTACAAGTGATTTGACATACAAGGCGTACATATATTATTATTATTATTAGTAGTAGTAGTAGTAATAGTATTAGTAGGGTATTAAACATAGGTCCATATGCAGCAGGGGGTTGATTGCAGTAGCTGTTGAAGTGGCACTTGTAACATGGGATAGTATAGGCTAATAAAGATGTGGTAGTAGTGGTAGCTTTGTAGTTGTGAGAGTAACATTGGAGTAGTAGAAGTATTTCCTTCAGGATAATAAAGTATTTCTAATCTAAGTAGTAGAAGTAGTACCCCATTAGTAGTAGTTATAGTTGTAGCAGGCTAGTAGAAGTTGTACAAATAGTATTAGTAGTAGCTATAGTAGTGGTATGTAGTAGTAGTAGTAGGCTAGTAGCTGTAGTAGTAGTATGTTATAGTAGTAGTAGGCTAGTTGAAGTTGTAGTAGTAGCTGTAGCAGCAGTAGTAGTAGTAGTCGTAGTAGTAGGCTAGTTGCAGTCATAGTTGTAGTAGTTGCAGCAGCAGTAGTGGTAGTAGTGGTAGTAGTAGGCTAGTTGTAGTAGTAGATGTAGCAGCAGTATGAGTAGTAGTAGTAGTTGTAGTAGGCTAGTTGCAGTCATAGTTGTAGTAGTAGTAGTAGTAATAGTAGATGTTGAAGTAGTAGTTCCAGCAGCAGCAGTAGTAATAGTTGTAATAGTCATAGTAGTAGAGTAGTAGGCTAGTTGCAGTCATAGTTGTAGTAGTAGTAGTAGATGTAGCAGTAGTAGTTGTAGTAGCAATAGTAGTAGTAGTCGTAATAGTTGTACTCATAGTTGTAGTAGTAGCCTATTTAAGGTAGTAGTAGTAGAAGGAGGAACATTTTGAGCTTCTGTTTTCATTCCCATTGTAATTTTGCCACATCGTAATTTGCCTTTTTACTTTACATCAGATGCCCTTCCTTTTACAACCAACACACCATACTCCTGTTGTGTTTAACCTTTGAACAAAACTACCATGTTCTCAGGGGGGTCGAACCCGTCACCCTCTGGCTCCTATGTAAATAAATGACATTAACAGCAGGTCTTCTCCTCTGCATTTTATTCCTCAGTTTAATACAACGGCCTAACCACTATTTAACCACTATTTTAAACTGTCCAACTCCCTCTCAGTTTAGCTCCTCTCCGCGTCACTCGCTGACCTTATTATCCGCAGTCTAGCCGAAAATAATTACTAATTAATTGTCCAAAATCCGGAGAGCCCTGACGCACGCACGCACTCTCCTCATTCTCCATCTCTTTCCTAAATGTTCCTTATTGTATTCCAAGGCTTCCCCTGGATACGTCCTCACGCCGCCCCCTCTGCTCCCATGGCAACCAGTCCGGATGGCATTACAGCGTTTTTACATAATGACTCAATTACCTGTGCGCGTCTGAATAATAATGTGCAGATCGGCGCGCGTAGGAGATAACATTACGATCATACCACGTTTAGCTGACACTTTTTATTTATTTATTTTATTATAATTTTTTAGCCCCTATTTATAACCAGAGAGAAGCGCAGAGACACACTGACCCCAAGTGGCGACAAATGTGTACTGCATTACTCATATAACGCAATGTTTTGGGTGGGTGGGTGATTCAACTGTCAAATTTGGTCATGATATTTTTCAGAAAATCTAACACATATTTTTAGAAATATTTTGTTCTACTTCATCACAATGTGTAGAAACATTAACTGATAATGAAATTACATAAATATTAAAGAAATAATAATAAACAATAACAATAAATTAAGTGATGGAAATGACTGTTGTGGAAATGACAATGTTTAGCATTTCTTTGAAAATCTCATGACATATTAGCATGCTAATCTCTGTTTTAGAGTTAGCATAAAATATAATCAAAATACACAATATAAAATGTTATTTTTCTCATTATTTGTACATTCAAAGGAAATATGAGGTGTTTGGAAATGACGACCAATAAACCTACACTTGGTTTTGCAAAACTTGACCTTGATTTTGTTCTTGTTTCCCTTCCTTCCATGGAGCTAACGCTGCTATCCTGCCATGAGCTCCTGTCACATCACAACTGATGTGGTTCAAGGAGACAAAGGTTTTAAAAAAAAGTTAAAAGCTACATTTTGTGGTGGCTGGTGGAAATGACAGTGATCCTTAGGGACAGGTGTTCTTTTTATGAAAAATAAATAAAATACTAATATATCTTTCAAGCACATGATATTTTTTCATTAAAATAAGGAATTTCTGTGCCATTTGTCAATGAAGTTACTGTTGAATCAAATTTAATTTCAGTCTTATGAGGGGCTGGGAGTCCAAAACCTGGACAAGGGACAAAGGACATACAGCAAAAACACTCAATATAAAACCATATTTTATATACCTTCCTTTCCTATTATATTTTATATAATAAAAATAGTAATTTATATATCATATTTTTTTTGTCTAGTAAGTGCAGCATGAATAAAAAATGACAAATGTGTTTTTGTTTTTCTTATTTCTGCCTGGGACACAAATTCTTTGATAGTTGGAGAATCACCCAGTTATTATTAAAGTAATTGGTGTTAATAGGTTAAGTATATAAGCCAACATTAAAAATATGATAAAATTATAATATTTAGCGTGAATAATAGACTAATAATACATACAAAGAGAGCCATGTTTCCTATTATCAGAAATTAAGATACTGTAAGATTTTTGCTGGCTTTAGTTTGCAGATGGTTCTGTCCATTTCTTGTTTCCATGGAGATGCTGTTGCTTTGACTGGTATGTTCCACAGTAAATCATTAATCGTGTCTGACTGTCTCATGATCTGTGGAGAGGCGAGCCCACTCACTGTAAGAATGCATGTTTTTCAAGGTATTTTTGAACAGTAGAAACACCTGTAATTGAATAAATGCTAGATTGATGGTGTAATGCTATATTGTGGAATGTTCTAGACAATAGCATCTACATGGAAACCAGCAGGTGCCAGAAATGGACACAGTAGAGCATTAATTTGGCATAATAAAGTTACTAAATGAGCATAGCGGCTCATTTTCTCATTTATTTTCTAATCTATTCAGATACAGATAACAGAACACAATTATATATCATTAATAAAAGATCAGCCCCGGACGAGGAAATTCAAATTCAATTATTGGACAAAACTAAACGTGAAGATTAAGACTTTTTGGAGGAGAGTTCATCCACCACCTGCTTGTGTTTCAGAGTTTGGCATTATGGATATTTATGAACAAAAGAAGGTGATACCACAAGGTCAGATCTGTGGAAAGGAGACTGTGCTCACATATTTATCTGTAAATAAATGCAAGATAGAGAAGTTTAATGCCATACTGTGGAACAATCCGGGGAAAGCATCGCCATGGAGACTAGCAGGTGGCTGACCCTCCTCCAGAAAAGTTGCAAACACTTAAGGAGTAAGGACTGTGAGCCTTCAGTGATAAAAATAAAGAGGGAAGAGAAAGAGAGAAAGAAGTGTCAAAATCTTTAATGTTGCAATGCCGCCATCTAGTGTTTGTTAAGGGCAATTTGATATATATATATTTTTTTATAAAAATTGGTTTGTAGGCTAATTTAAAAGCTTTAAAGGAACGACATGTAATGATTTTGATTTTATTTCATATACTTGACCTATGAATCCCCAGATATGAGGTAGATATGTTCAAATCAAATACAGCTTTAATGAAAATAACTGTAATGCGGATTCATTCTGGCCTTCAAAAACATTGGACATGATTGCAAAGTTGTTTAATTTGGTGTTTTGTTCACATGTTCTGCTGAAATCCAGTTGGTTTAAAGCTAAAAATGCCTCTCTCTGATCTGAATGGTCACTATAAACCCCAGCGCCTGCAGCCAGTCATGAATCAGTGCTAGTGCAGCCTCTGCAGCTCAGTGATTTTCTGATCTGTGTTATAATGTTGTTTCTTCATCACAAACAGACCTGGAGTTGTGTTTTATTTCAATCACACATGTTTAACACACAAACTCTGCATATTTAGGCTGAGTTCTTCTCTCAAACAGAAAACACTTTGTGCCACCTTGTGAGGCCGTGTAATACAGGAAGTGCTCCACTGCGTTTTTAAACTCCATACCCCTTCACTAGAATCATTTGGATCATTTCAGCCCAGGAATTGCCAATCTCTTCTCAACTATTGGTAAAATGTAGCTGTTAAACTTGAAAACTACTGTTTCATGACATCACAAGGTGGAACAGAGCATTTTGAGCATTGGAATTGTAAAGAGACTAATAATAAAATGTTAGTCAAACATGTGTGAATGAAACAAAACACAACTGTGGAGCGAATGAACAATGAACTGTAAAGCGCGTTGGGTGTCATGAAAGGCGCTATATAAAAGCTATTATTATTATTATTATTATTATTATTATTATTATTATTATTATTATTATTATTATTATTATTATTATTATTATTATTATTATTATTATTATTATTATTATTATCCTAAGAATTAATTTTGGGTCATACAGGCCCAGGTGCCCAGGTGAAGGATGGGTCAAATGCAGAGAAATAATTTCCCTACAGGGATAAATAAAGGATAATAATAATAATAATAATAATAATAATAATAATAATAATAATAATAATAATAATAATAATAATAATAATAATAATAAAAATAATAAAGGTCCAGCTGTAATTGTAATACCTGTTTTAAACCAGCAGAGGGCAGACTACAGTCCACTTACAGCTTTAGTCGCTGTCACTTTGGTCACAGGCCTAAATCCGTTTATTAAATACATTTTAAACCGAATAAAGACATAACGTTATGATTTCCATATTAATATGATGAAAATCTGACTTATTTCCTTGTGTATTTTTGACATTTTGATTGTATTGTGCTAACCTACCGCCCACAGGAGCCGTATGTCCACTGTCCCTCAGCACGTCTCGTCCTCTCTTATCTCTTTGCTCCAGGTGGCTCCCTCCTCTTTAGTCTCTGTCTCCTGTGCCACCTTTTTACACGAACTGGACACGATAAGAAAATGTAATCCTTTTTCTCATCTGGGCCTAAGACTCGTAGCGGGATGCACTTTGTATAGCCCCCACTTTGTTCAGAGTTACTTCAATTTGGCTCGTGTAAATGGCGTAAATCTACTCTTCTGACCTTACCAACATGGCCGCCGCCGTCGTCGCTTCTCTTTGTCTCCACTGTGGTATTGTTGATTTTAGCTGAGTTTACGGGATTTCTAAGTAGCTTTTAGACCTCCCTGTGCTCTGTGTGGTGAAGATAAGACATGGTAAATCCAAAATGTGGTGAGATTAGCGACTGGAGACGACGCGCGCTTCAGGAATTGCGGAAAAAGGAAAAAAAAAAAGTTTTATAAGAATCCCTGCAGGGTTGGTCAGTGTAAACCAGACTAGAGGACATGGGCTACTCGCTTAATATTGATCACAAGTCATCTAAAGCTGCAATACGGAACTTTTTTCAGATGTGGGGTCCTCATGGTCAGAAATGTTCCACAGTATAGCATTAAGGCAAAGTTTATTAGCACGATTCGTACACAAAGAAATTCAAAGTGCTTTACACAGAATAAGAAATATATTAAAATCACAATATAAAAATCAATTAAACTGGTCTATCTCCATGGAGACAAGCAGGTCAAGGGCCTCCAGGGCAAGTCAAATCTGTGGAGAGGCGAGCCCACTCACTGTTAAAATGCATGGTTTTCAAGGGATTAAAAAAAAAAAAGTGAATAATTAGGGTAAAGTTAATTTAATGTCACACTGTGGAACATTCCAAGGAGACAAGCATATGGTGGACCCTACGCTAGAAAAGTTACCTAGTGAACCTTTAAGATCACATTATAAAATATAGAAACGAATCCAGTGTAGCCCTCCTTATGCTAAAATAACCGTCCAGTTAAATCACAATTAACACTGAATATAGTTAAAACAAACCTCAATCTTACATTGTGCTGGTTTAAGACTAGACCAGGACTAGACCAGGATTAAACCAGACTAGGACTAAAGCAGGACTAAACCAGGACAGAAGCAAGACTAAGACTAAACTAGGACTAGATCTGAGCCTGTCCAGGACTAAATCAAAACTAAATCAGGATTAAACCAGACTAGGACTAAAACAGAACTATCCCAGGATTGAAGCAAGACAACCAGGACTAAATCAAGACTAAATCAGGACTAGACCAGGACAAAACCTGGTCTGAACCAGGGCTAAATCAAGACTAAATCAGGACTAGACCAGGACTAAATCAAGACTAAATCAGGACTAGACCAGGATTAAACCAGACTAGGACTAAAGCAGGACTAGCCCAGGACTGAAGCGGGACAACCAGAACTAAACCAGGACTAAAGCAGAACTAAACCAGGAATAAATCAGGACTAGACTAGGACTGAAACAAGACTAAACCAGAACTAAAACGAGACTAAACCAGAACTAAAGCAGGACTAAACCAGAACTAGACCAGGACTAAACCAGAACTAAATCAAGACTAAACCAGAACTAAAGCAGGACTAAACCAGAACTAGACCTGGACTAAATCAAGACTAAACCAGAAGTAAAGCAGGACTATACCAGGACTAAACCAGGACTCGACCAGGACTAACTCAAGACTAAACCAGAACTAAAGCAGGACTAAACCAGAACTAAACCAGGACTAACTCAAGACTAAACCAGAACTAAAGCAGGACTAAACCAGAACTAGACCAGGACTAAAGCAAGCCTAAAGCAGGACTAAACCAGAACTAGACCAGGACTAAACCAGAACTAAACCAGGACTAGATCAAGACTAAACCAGAACTAGGCCAGGTTTAAACCAGAACTAAACTAGGATCACTGTCAATGCCAAAAAGCTTATATTTTTATATCATATTATGTGTTTCCCAACATTAAGCTAAATTAAAATAGTACTTCACTTATATTGTTAGTTTTAAAAACTAAAAATCAATCTTTATAATCAGAAAATACTTGGAGCCTAAAAAACGTGTATTACCAGATTTCTACCAATAGGGGTCTCTGTCTCACTGCATCAACGCTTTTTACGAGTCAAGTTTTTAATTATCGTATATTCTTAAAACAATTAACTTCATAACTAATTTATCCTGTAATATTCGATTGTTTTATATTAAATTTATTTCAACACGAGTGGTGAAAACATTTATTAACATCAGACAGAACGAAGTCACACCAGATACGGAGCACCTCTCACGATCTTCCAAAAAAAAAAAAAAAAAAAAAAAAATTAAACAGAGCCACATAAGATTGCATTTTCGTTGTGCATATATAAACATTTTTAATCTAAATATAAAAAATTCTGATGAGTGCAACAAACCTCCATCAAATCAGTGCAAAAAAAACAACACTCGAAGTGCGTAAAATGAACAAAAATGAACAATTTAAGCTAGTATTTCTATTTAAATCTATTGTATATTTTGGGCCCTTTATGCTGTGAAAACTGGTGACATGAGCCTTGACAATCTTCTATAATTTCCAGGTTAATGAAGACAATTTTTTTTTAAAATAAATAAAACAGAGAAGCACAATTTTTATAACAATATATATCTTAGAGATATGTAGAAATTTAAATGCAAAAATATTACACTTGGTTTTAACAATGGCCACTTTTCGAAACCTCCTTAATGCTGCTATGGCAACAGAAAAACTTATAGGCATTAAATAACTGTAATCTCGTAACGCTGCGGCGGCCATTTGGGAAATTGCTCGGAGTTGAGAAAAATAAAAAATAAATTAAAGGTAAACAAAGTAAAAGTATTAGCAGCTTTAAAAATTCCTCTTCACGCCGTCCTTTCGTAGAACAGTTTGTAGATTTGAATATTTGATTGTAGATGTGGTTCTTTGTTCTTTGCCGAGATTTTGGTTTATTTTGGTGACGAAATCTCAACACCTCCTCATCTTCGGTTTTCACTGCAGGAAAGAGAAAAAAAGAGACAGAAAATAAAAGTTAATAAGCGAGCAAAACAAAGCTAAAAAGAGGATTTGAAAACTGCTACTGTTAATGATTAAATGTGCATTGTGGAGCTTTTCTGGCTTTTCTGCCTGTCAAATATGGAGATGTTGTTGTTACAGGTCAGATCAATGGAGAGGCGTTGCTGCTCACAGTCAGAATGTCTGTTTTACTGTCTTTTTCTTCATCTTCATTTTCTTTTCTTTCTTTCTTTTTCTTTTCTTCTTCTCTTTTCCTTTTCTTACCATCTGTAATTGAATACATGTAAAGTAGAGCTGTTTAATGCCATACTGTGGGACATTCCAGGCAGAGCAATGACATATCGATAGAAATAAGTGTTTTGCAAGCCTTTTTGTTTGTTTGTTTGTTTTGGCTGTTTGTTGGCCATGTGTATTTGTGAATTTTTGCTTTTATTTTTTTAAGTGTGTACACTGTAACCCCAGTTATTACACATTTCTACCTAAATTGTCTTTTATATTTTGAAAAATCCTAAATAAATCACAGAAAGAAACAGCAGGTGGTGGATCCCCAACCAAAAAGTTCCACAGTGCACTTTAAGTCTAGTGAGAAGAGCTCGTTTATTAATCAATAAACGAAAGTGTTGCCATGATACTAAAATTTCAGACTCAATTTTATGTTTACAAATAAATGGCAAACTCGGAATAAATAAATAATAATAATAATTTTGACACTAAGGAACAGAATTATAAATATTGATAATAAAAAAACACTCCACCGCTCAACCAGGAATGTTACATAGTGCAGCTTTAAAGTGTTGAACAGAAATAACTGTGTCCCATTTCGGAATATTGTAAAATATTTTATAAAACTTTTTCCCAGTGGGTCTGACAAAAAAAATAAAAAAATAAAATAAATTGTATTTATTTATCTTAAATGTGCACAGCGCAACTTTCACTGGTGTTTTTCTGTGCCACTTGTCTCCATGGCGATGTTATTGCTTTGCCTAGAATGTTCCGTAGCGTGACTTTAAACATATCCAGCTGGCATAGTTCCTTCTGTGAAGAGGGCCGCCTCTCCACAGATCCTGCTCGTCTCCGTGGTGATAGATAGGTTTAATCTATACTGTGGAGCATTCTAGACAAAGCAATAGCATTTCTGTGGAAATGCCACTAGAAATGTTACGCAGTGCATCTTTAAAATAGCAGCTAAAAATGTGATCATTTAATCTCGTCTCGTTTTGGACTTGCCCAACAGCTCAAAAACACAATGTCAAGGTTAATTCTTTAATTTTTATAACTATTTTTCAGTTTTAGAAAGGATTTTTTTAATAACAAAAGCTGAAAATTTGACTCTGGTCCAAAATTTAAACCAAAATTAAATGTTGGAATCAAATATTTTCTGAAGTTTGGACAGAATCAGGGGTGAACTTTGCACTTTAATATAAAAACACAAGAGAGTTCAACAGAGACTGGAGGAGAGAGTGAAGAAGGGAAACATGGTGGAGGAGAAAAGCGAAAGAAACAGATAGAGGGAGAGGAAAAGAGAGAGAAGAAGGGAGAGAGAGACAGGGAGAGAGGAAAATAGAGAGAAGAAGGGAGAGAGAGGAACAGAGGGGGAGAGGAAAAGAGACACAGGGAGAGAGAGGAAAAGAGAGAAGAAGGGAGAGAGAGAGAGAAAAAGAAAGACAGGGAGAGAGGGGGAAAGAGAAGAAGGGAGAGAGAGGAAGAGAGGGGGAGAGAAAAAGAGACAGGGAGAGAGGAAAAGAGAGAGAAGAAGGGAGAGAGGGGGAGAGGAAAAGAGACAGGGAGAGAGAGGGACAGAGAGAGAAGGGAGAGAGAAGAGAGGGGGGAGAGGGGACAGAGGAAGAGATGAAAAAGAGAGAGGAAGAGAGGAAAGAGAGAGGGAGATGACAAGAGAAAGAGGGACTGAGGGAGTAGAGGAAGAGAGAGAAAGAAAAGAGACAGGGAGTGAGAGAAGAAGGGAGAGAGGGACAGAGGGAGAGAGGAAAAGAGAGAGGAGAGACAGAGGGCAAGCGGAAGAGAGAGGGAGAGAGAAGAAACCAGAGACAGGGAGAGAGAGAGGGACAGAGGAAAAGAGAGGAAAAGAGACAGGGAGAGAATAAAGAAGGGAGAGAGGAAAACAGAGACAGGGAGAAAATAAAGAAGGGAGAGAGGAAAAGAGAGACAGAGAGAGAGAAGGACAGAGGGACAGGAAAAGAGAAGGAGAGAGGAAGAGAGATAGCATTGAGGTAGAGAGATGGAGAGAAGGGGAGAGAGGGAAAGTGAGAGGGGGAAAAAGAAATGCTATTTGAAGTGATCACAGCATTGAGAGAAAGAGAGGGGGAAGAGAGAAAGCGAGAGGGAAACAGAGAGAGGAAAAGAAAGAGGAGGGAGAAAGGAGGGGGAAATAGAAAGAGCGAGAAAGGGAGAAAGTGGGAGAGAGGTGCCATTTGAAATTATCAGCACATTGAGAGAAAGAGATGGAGAGCGAGAGAAGGAAAATGAAAGTGAGAAAAGAGGGAGGGAGAGAAATAGGGAGAGAGAAAGAGAGAGAAACAGAAAGAGTGGAGAAGTTCCAGGTGTGAATTCTTCTGTGGCGTCTGTGAAATTATTTTTTATTTAAATGTTACAAACTCACACCTCTCTCCCACAACCTAATTTTCACTCTCTCTTCCTCCTCCTCATATCCTTCTATCCCTCCATCTCTTTCTTTAGATTTCCTTCCCCTGTCTTCCTCTCTGTACCTGTTTTTCTCTCCCCTTCCCTCTCTCTATTTTCCCCTTTCTTCCTCTTTTTTGCCTGCTTCTCTCTCACTTGCTCTCCCATTCCTCTCTTTCACTCCTCCTCCCTCTATCCTCCCTCCTTCTTGGCTCCCCCTGTCTCTACCTTATTTTTCCATCTCCTTCCCTCCATTTCTTTAATTTATCAGTCTTCACGTCTTTCTCCTTCTCTCCGTCCTTCTCACTTCACACCCGCCCTCTCACTCTCATACTTCTTCCTTTTATTCATTCTCTCTCCCTCTCTCCTCACACTCCCTCTTTTCTATCTCTCTCCTCCCTATCCATCCTTTTCTCTCTTCTCACACACTCACTGTCTCTCTCTTTTCTCTTTCTCCTCACACACATTCACTCCGTCTTTCTCTTCTCACACTCACTTTCCTGCTCTCCTTCCTTTCTCTCTCCTCACAAACTCTGTCCTCTCCCTCCTTTCTTTCTCTCCCCCTCCCTCGTTTCTCTCTCTCTCTCTCCTCACACACTCATTCACCCTCCTTTCTCTCTCTCCTCACACACTCATTCACTCTGTCTTTCTCTCCTCACTCTCCCCCTCCCTCCTTTCTCTCTCTCTCTCTCTCCTCACACACTCATTCACCCTCTCTCTCGCTCTCACACTCACTCTCCCTCCTCTCTCTCTCTCTCCCTCCTTTCTCTCTCCTCACACACTCATTCACCCTCTGTCTCTCCTCTCCCCCTTTCTTTCTCTCCCCTCCCTCCTTTCTGTCTCTCCCCTCACAACCTCAATCACCCTCTCTCTCTCTCTCTCTCCTCTCTCTCTCCCTCACACACCCACTCACTCTCTGTCTTTCTCTCTCCTCTCCCTCACTTTCTTTCTCATTCACTCCTGTCTCTCTCTCTCCTCACAAACTCAATCACCCTGTCTCTCTCTCCCTCCTCACAAACTCAATCACCCTGTCTCTCTCTCTCCTCACACACTCATTCACCCTGTCTCTCTCTCTCCTCACACACTCATTCACCCTGTCTCTCTCTCTCTTCACACACTCATTCACTCTGTCTTTCTCGCCTCAAACTCACTCTCCTTCCTCTCTCTCTCCCTCCTTTCTCTCTCCTCACCCACTCACTCTGTCTCTCCTCTCCCTCCTTTCTTTCTCTTTCTCTCTCTCTCCTCAGCCTTTTCACACAGTAAAATGGAGGTTATATTCTAGTCTTTTTCATGAATCCTTATCAGACTCGTCTCCTTTAATGTGCTTTAATGATTTAATTAAGAGTTACATGGATATTACTGGACACTTTGAATAACGGACTTCACATCTGAACAAAGAGACACTGTCAAACATTATTAGTGAATGTTTTATATGCAAAACTGTCTTAAATATATCAACTTAAAAATAAGATGATCAATTACTCTGTCGCTCTAATTTGAATATAAAAACTGGACTATTGAAATGAGCCTGATTTAAATGTTCATTTCATAGACACGTTTAGAGAAGACAAAGTAAAGGCGCGCTGTGGAGCTTTTTGGTTTGCCACTTGCTCGTCTCCATGGAGATGAAATAAGTTACATAGTGCGACTATGAAATGATAAAAATCCTAACTTTCTGCTTAATAAATGTTTTTAGTAGTTCTGTCAGGCAATAAAAAAAAATAATCTAATTAATTACAGGATTTGTAATTAATTAATCTAATTAATCGCATTTTTAGAGTGTGAGAGAGTGAGAGAGATTGAGAGAGATTGTGAGTGAGCAAGTGATCGAACGAGTGAACGAAGGAACCCACTTTGCGATGAAGTTTGTCAGTTTTCATGTGGTCGCTTTGTTCATTCGTATCCCAAATTCTGCCAGCGTGGTTTGTTGGTTTGTTGGTTTGTTGGTTTGTTGGTTATACTGCGTTAATTTGCAGTTTGGTGAAGTGCGCTCACGCTCGCTCTATCACCGGTAACGATGGAACTTGTCCGGACGTGTTTATCGTTCAAATGATCCGTCAGGCTGGAGCAGCTTCGGTGATCAGAAAATTCTTGTTGACAAAAGCTACAAATCACGGCGTTCTTGTTGATAGTTCCGTCTTTGTTCTTTTTATAAATAAACTTGCCGTTCAAAGGCTCTGGCAGCGATTTGCTCGCCGCACGCCAAATTTAAAATGCGCGCGCATTGAACTGCCGCTCATAATTAATTGCGTTAATTTTTATACCACGTTAATTTGCGGTGTAATTAATTAATCTCATCCTAGTTTTGAGTTCATCTCAACACAAAAAAGTAGAAAAAAAGTAAAATAAATAGTTTTGATGGGTTGAACTACTTTTTTTTGATTGAAAAAACTCAGACCTGTAGATTTCTTTTACTGTTCTGTGTTATTATCACGTGAAAACCGTGTTATATAAATAAAGTTTGGTTGAATTGTATTAAATATATGGTGTATATGTTTGTGTGACGTACACTCAGGTCTGTGGACACAGGTTTGCGGTTGGCTCTTCTCCCGTGACCACTGCGCCACACCAGAGACGCCTGTGGAGAAGAAGACACACAAAAAAGATGAAGTAATTATAAAAATAACATAATAAAATATAAATAAAATAACATAAGGTCTTGGTTTTAAAATGTGGTGCGCAGTCCAGAAAAGTCATCACTTAGACTCGTTTAAAGCTGCACTATGTCACTTTTCTGCTTATTATTTGCCCTGAATGTTCCACAGTATGCCATTAAACGTATCTGTTTCAATAGAGACGAGCAGGTGAAGCTATCAGACCAACTCAGATCTGTGGAGAGGCGATAACTGCTCTCAGTACGAATACATGTTTTTCAAAGTTTTTTTTAAAATAAATTCACTTGTATTTGAAAGAATGCAAAATAGATCAATTTAATGCTATGCTGTGGAAGATTGTAGGTAAAGCAATAATATCTCCATGGAGACAAAAAGGTAAAAGTTGCCTAGTACACCTTTAAATGTATAAAGAAAATGTTATAGAGCTGGTTTTACACTTGGTTTATGTAGTGAGGTTTAGGTCTTGTTAAATTCTGGTTTAGTCTTGGTTTAGTCCTGGTTTAATCCTGATTTAACCCTGGTTTAGCCCTGGTTTCAGCACTAGTTTAGTCCTAGTTTAGTCCTGGTTTAGCCCTTGTTTAGCCCTTGTTTAGCCTTGGTTTAGCCTTGGTTTAGCCCTGGTTTAGTCCTGTTTTAGTCCTGGTTTAGTCCTGGTTTAGTCCTGGTTTAGCCCTTGTTTAGCCTTGGTTTAGCCCTGGTTTAGTCCTGTTTTAGTCCTAGTTTAGTCCTGGTTTAGTCCTTGTTTAGCCCTTGTTTAGCCTTGGTTTAGCCCTGGTTTAGCCCTGGTTTAGTCCTGGTTTAGTCCTGGTTTAGCCCTTGTATGTAGTGAGGTTTAGGTTTTGTTAAATTCTGGTTTAGTCTTGGTTTAGTCCTGGTTTAATCCTGGTTTAGTCCTGGTTTAGTCCTGGTTTAATCCTGTTTTAGTCCCGTTTTTAGTCCAGCTCTGACTTTGTACAAACCTCTGTCCTCCATAGTCCACTCTGGTATCACATTTAAGCTGTAACAAACTTGGACATGTTTAATTTCCCCAACATTATGAGAAGAGCAATAAAATCCACTTATTTCAATGTGTCTGCGTGCATTAGCTAAACCTGAAGACCTGTTATTGTGTTAGCGCCCCCTGTCTGTGTACACAAGTATTAAATAACCACACAATGTCTTGTTTACAAAATATCCTGCCAATTTAGGCCATTTGGGAAATACCTCCATTTTCAAATTCAATCTCCAGGGAAACCAAACAACATTACAGACTCCTTCTTTGCAGAGTTATTGGTTTCTTAACGTGCGCGGACAGGTGAAGTTAAAGATGCACAGTGTAACTTTTCAGTTGGGGGTCCGTCACCTGTTTGTTTCTATGGATATGTCATTGCTCTGCCCGGAATGTTCCACAGTATAACATTAAACAGCTTTACTTTAAGTTTATTCAATAGCATGTTTTTTTTTAGCTCAAAAATACATAGAAAAACTTCATTCTGACTGAGCGGGGTTGCCTCTCCACAGCTCTGACCTGTAACTTGGTCCGGTTTGGTCTCCATGAAGATAGAAAGGTTTAATGCCATACTGTGAAACATTCCAGACAAAGCAATAACATCTCCATGGAGAAAAGCATGTTAATTTAAATGTGCACTACGTAACTTTTTCACATTTTCTTTTTTGCCTTGAACGTTCCAGTGTATGCCATTGAACTCATCGATCTCCATGGAGACAAGCAGCAGGTGATGCCACCAGACCAAGTTACAAGTCAGATCTATGGAGAGGCAACCCTGCTCACAGTACAAATGTTTGTTTATCAAGGAATTTTTGATCAGTAACTACATCTGAGTTTGAATAAATGCAGGATAGATACCTTTCTTACTATAATATTAAACCATGGAAGATTACTGGCTGATCTCCATGGAAACAAGTAAGTAGCGGACCTTCCACTAGAAAAATTGCATAGTGCACCTTTAAATATAGAAAGAAATGTTATAGAGCTTTTGTCCTGGTTTATTCCTGGTTTACAAACTAGAAAAGTTTGAATACTATATTCTGAAACATTCTAGACAAAGCAATAACATCTCCATGGAAACAAGCATTTGACGGACCATCTACCAGAAAAGTTGCACAATGCACCTTTGAATTGCGATAACGAAGCACACTTTTCAAAGCAGGATTCCAGTTTGGTATTGCAACTGCGACGGTGAAGTAACCACGGCGATAATTTACTTGTCTAGACAGTGTGTTACTTTTCCAAGCAAAAATATATTTCAAAAACCTGCTCGTATTTCATCATTTTGAGTTGTGGCTGTTGGGTGAGCTATTTGGACCCCTTCTGATGCCATTAAAAGTTCAGAAATGTTCCTTTTATAAGTCAGAGCTGATGGAGGGTCTGTCCGGGCTGTTACATCAAGCCCTTTCACCTCTTTCAATGCAACAAGCTTATAATTTCAGCGAAAACTTACCATATTTTTGTAGTTTAGACGAGGTTCAAGTAAGGTTTTGAAGTTGTAGTTGAGTTAAATTAGAGCTGGTTTGTTAAAGATGCACTCTGGTACTTTCCTGGTGAGCGGGCTGCCACCTTCTAGTCTTCCTGCATTTGGTCAGTTATGTGTTTTTTATTGCTCAAAAAGACCTTGTTTCCAGACAGTTTTCTGACATTTTGCACAGCGGTCATAGAGTTTAACAATTCAAATGCTGCAGTCACATTTATTTTCTGTTATGGGCGCCATTTTGAGGACTTTTCACCATTCAGATGATACAATATGGCACCAGTCCTGACTTGCTCCAATGCATATGAAAACCCACTTCATTTCAGATGGTGGTGTGGATTTTGTTTAGTCCTGGTCTAGTCCTGGTTTAGTCCTGGTCTAGTCCTGGCCTAGTCCTGGCCTAGTCCTGGCCTAGTCCTGGCCTAGTCCTGGTCTAGTCCTAGTCTAGTCCTGGTCTAGTCCTGGTCTAGTCCTGGTCTAGTCCTGGTCTAGTCCTAGTCTAGTCCTGGTCTAGTCCTAGTCTAGTCCTAGTCTAGTCGTGGTTTAGTCTTGGTCTAGTCTTGGTCTAGTCCTGGTCTAGTCCTGGTCTAGTCCTGGTTTATTCTTGGTCTAGTCCTAGTTTAGTCTTGGTCTAGTCTTGGTCTAGTCCTGGTCTATTCCTGGTTTAGTCTTGGTCTAGTCCTGGTCTAGTCCTGGTTTAGTCCTGGTTTACTCCAGCTTTAGTCCTGTTTTAGTCTTGGTCTAGTTTTGTTCTAGTCTTGATCTAGTCCTGGTCTAGTCCTGGCCTAGTCCTGGTCTAGTCCTGGTTTACTCCAGTTTTAGTCCTGGTTTAGTCTTGGTCTAGTTTTGTTCTAGTCTTGATCTAGTCCTGGTCTAGTCCTGATCTAGTCCTGATCTAGTCCTGGTCTAGTCCTGGTCTAGTCCTGGCCTAGTCCTGGCCTAGTCCTGGTCTAGTCCTGGTTTACTCCTGCTTTAGTCCTGGTCTAGTCCTGGTTTAGTCTTGGTCTAGTTTTGTTCTAGTCCTGGTCTTGTCCTGGTCTTGTCCTGGTTTATTCTTGGTCTAGTCCTGGTCTAGTCTTGGTCTAGTCTTGGTCTAGTCTTGGTCTAGTCCTGGTCTAGTCCTGGTTTAGTCCTGGCCTAGTCCTGGCCTAGTCCTGGCCTAGTCCTGGTCTAGTCTTGGTCTAGTCCTGGTCTAGTCCTGGTTTAGTCCTGGCCTAGTCCTGGCCTAGTCCTGGTCTAGTCCTGGTCTAGTCTTGGTCTAGTCCTGGTTTAGTCTTGGTCTAGTCTTGGTCTAGTCCTGGTCTAGTCCTGGTTTAGTCCTGGTTTAGTCTTGGTCTACTTTTGTTCTAGTCCTGGTTTAGTCCCGGTTTAATCCCAGTGTAGGTCTGGTTTAGTCTTGGTTTAGTCTTGGTGTACTCCTGATGTAGTCTTGGTTTAGTCTTGGTGTAGTCCTGATGTAGTCTTGGTTTACTTTTGGTGTAGTCCTGATGTAGTCTAGGTCTTGTCTTGGTGTAGTCCTGATGTAGTCTTGGTTTAGTCTTGGTGTAGTCCTGATGTAGTCTTGATTTAGTCTTGGTGTACTCCTGATTTAGTCTTGGTCTAGTCTTGGTGTAGTCCTGATGTAGTCTTGGTTTAGTCTTGGTGTAGTCCTGATGTAGTCTTGGTGTAGTCCTGAAGTAGTCTTGGTGTAGTCCTGATGTAGTCTTGGTCTAGTCTTGGTGTAGTCCTGGTGTAATTCTTGTTTAGTTTTGGTTTAGTCCTGGTTTCGTCATGGCATAATGTTGGTTTAATCCTGGTCTAGCATTGATCTAGTCCTGGTTCAGTCCTGGTTTAGTCCTGGTTTGGTCTTGATGTAGTCCTTTATCAATGCTCATTTCAGTCATTACACTTATCTCCAGGGTTGGTGTATGCGTCTGTTTAAATATTTCTGAATTCTGTTTGTTTTTTATATAAACGCAAAAGTTTCATTACTTCTGAATTACCTGGTGTTTGGTGACCACATGGGCCGTGTGCAGCAGTGGGGCTCTGATGGAGGGTTTGTACTGCAGAGGCTGTCCCATCAGAGAATAGTGCGCTTCACCTGAAATAACAGGGATTTAACAAAGACCGATTTAAAGCAACTGTATGTACGACTTTGATTTTCAATTCCATAATGATGACAAAACTGTGTCCCTAGATAAGAGGTAGACATGTTCAAATCAAATACACCTTTCTGAAACAATTCTAATGCTGATTTATTCTTAATTACAAAAACATTGGACACGAAAGTCAAGTTTTTTATGTTATAATTTGTTTTTTTGGTTCTCAAGATCAGAAAGCAGAAAGAGCCTCACACGAGTCGCTCATTTTCAAAGCTGAAATCCCGTTGGTTTAAACCTAAAATGCCTCTCTCTGATGTAAACGGTCACTACCTAAACCCCAGCATGTCATGGTTCATGTTTTATTTAGAAATTTGTCCTGTCTATTTGTGTTTTTGAGTTTTACTTCCTGTATGTTGATTGCTTGTCCTGCCCTTATGTGTCTCATTCCTGTATACAGCTCTGGAAAAAAATAAGAGTCCACTGCAAAATGATCAGTTTTTCTGATTTTATTACTTATAGGTATGTGTTTGGGCAAAATTAACATTTTTAGAGCATTTATTTGCAGAAAATGACAAATGGTCAAAATAACAAAAAAGATACATGTTTTCAGACCTCAAACAATGCAAAGAAACAAGATCAAATTCATTTTAAAACAACATAATACTAATGTTTACACTTAAGAAGAGTTCAGAAATCAATATTTGGTGCAATAACCCTTATTTTTAATCACAGCTTTCACAGAGCGTCTTGGGCATGCTCTCCACAAGTCTGTCACATTGTTCTTGGGTGACTTTATTCCACTCCTGGTGCAAGAACTGAAGTAACTCAGCTTTGTGTTTGTGTTGGAATTCAACAGACACTGGAATGGAATGGCTGTAATACATGTAGAGATGCTGATTTCAGAAAAAAAATCCAATGGTCTCTTATTTTTTTCCAGAGCTGTACATACCCTGTGTTCTCCTCTGCCCTTTGTTGGTCCACTGTCAGTGTAAGTGTCTTGTCTTGTTTGTATTTTTGTATTTTTGCTCATTCTTTGTCATATTAAAGAACTTTAAGGGTGCTCCCTCTGTTTCAATGTAACACAGCACCTGCAGCCAAACATGAATCAGTGCTAGTGCAGCCTTTGCAGCTCAATGAGTGAATTCTGGAGGTTCTGAGCTTCACATGAGGCCTGTCCATATACTGAGAATGAGAAAAATCCCGTACATGTGCTCTATCTGGAGGTGAAGGCACTGACAGCACAGGTTCTCTTGTGATTGTAGTACTTTTTAACTGTAAGAACACTAAATGAATCATGTAATTTATGTATGCTTTGTATGTTTAAATCCATTTTCTCCATCTGACCTTGTACAATCCCCACACCAAAAGTAAAAAAACCCAAAAGTTAAATATGAAAGTAATTTAGTGTTTAGTCTGACCTTGTCCAGTGTGGCAGAAGGCTGTAGGCAGGACTGGGTGTGGGTGGGACGGGTGAGCCATGAGGGGGAGCGGTGAGAGCGGGGACAGCGGGGACATTCCGGGGGGGAGGGGCTTGATGCTGGCGCCGCTGTGGGACTGTCCTGGCGAAGGGGTGAGGGCCGGGGACGAGGGCAGGCTGCTCTACGCACAACGCCCCCAGGTGGTAACAGGCGGGAGGGCGGAGAGAGGGGAGAGGAGAGAGAACAAAAACACTTTCATTCAAAAACAAGCAAGAAATCTTATGTTAGCCCTGCGTAATGTAATACAGTGAACCCTCGCTGTATCGCGGTTCACTCTTCGCGGCCTCGCTGTTTCGCGGATTTTTTTTTCCAATTTTTTATTTATTTTTTTCCAATTTTTTTTATAGTGTAACTTTTTTTTACAGTGTAACATTCTGTCCTGCGCCCTGATTAGCTAAGAGACTAGACCAGGACTAAACCAGGTCTAAAGCAGGTCTAAACCAGGACTAAACCAGGTCTAAACCAGGACTAAACCAGGTCTAGACCAGGGATGGTAGGGACAGAGTCTCAGATGTCCTTCACGAGAGCGCCTGGGTGACAGGAGGTGTGGCCTTTGTTTAAGATAAGATAAGATGCCTTTATTAGTCCCCCAGTGGGGAAATTCCAGTGCCGCAACGCACAGATCAAGAACAGCACGAAAAAGTAACGTCGGCCTCTGCGCGTCCTCCGTAGCAGCTCCTCCGCACATAGCAACGCACATAGCAACGGTGAAAAAGTTAAAATCCAGAGAAAATAGAGGTTGAAATGGAGCAGAAACATCGCGTATCTGAAGCACTTAGCCTTATACACATAATCTTCAAAGTGTGCAAACGAACAAGCAGGTAAGAGCAGAAAAAAAGTTGGAAAATAAGGGAGCGCGTTGCAACCAGCTCCGGCTCTCGCCGCGCCAGATCAAGTACTTGCACGAGCCATGGAAGAGAGTGTGAGCCGGACCATGGAAGAGCCAAGAATCAACATGGACGGGCCTGGCGCCTGGCCGCGCGGCGTACGTGGGAGCCGCAGCGGGGAGAGGACACTCGTGCGCACAGAGGAGACAGTGGCTCTTCCCCGTCACGCTGAGAGAACGAACTAGAGAGCTGTGGAGTATTGGCGACGCATTGATAGCGGTCTGATTTTGGAGCCGGGGTGAAATGCAACCAACTCTTGTGAGCGCAGGTTGGTCTTACCTGGTCTTGTGGTGAGGACTGGTGCTCAGAGGCGTCTGTTAGCGGTTTGGCACTGTTAGCATTGGCTTGAGTCTTGCCCAAAATGATATCCAGGTCGCGTTCCACTCGACTTTCGCACATGGCATGGATATGTGGTACCAAAACAAACACACGTGTCCGCGCGCACGTGTCCGCGCGCACGTGTCCGCGTGTCACGTGGGGGGTAAACGAGGGTTCACTGTACAACTATACAAAACGTGCTCTACATGGATGTCTATGGTGGAATGTTCAGCAGTTACCATGGAGACGCAGTAGCAAACACTGCCACAGAAAACTGATTTAAAAAGCACATTTTTCGGAGCCTGTGATCAATACGTTGGATCAATACGAGTGTTCATTGTAAAATTGTTAAAGGTGCATTGTGTAACTTTTCTGGTGGAGGGTCCGTCGAACGCTTTTCTCTGTGGAGATTGTTATTGCTTTGTCTGGAATGTTTCACAGTATGGCATTAAACCTCTCTATCAACATGGAAACCAAACCAGACCAAGTTACAGTTCAGATCTGTGGAGAGGCAAACCCTCAGTCAGAATACCTGTTTTTCTAGGTATTTCTGAGCTGTAAAACCACCTGTAATTGAATAAATGTAAGGTAGAGCTGTTTAATGTCATACTGTTGAACATTCCAGGCAGAGCAATGACATATCCATAGAAACAAGCAGGTGACGGACCCCAACCCCAAAACATACATAGTGCACATCTAAGTCTTTCTATTTGATTTTCTTATGTAACAATAAAGTGTCAAATGTTGTAGATGAATTTAGCCCCCAGATGATCTAAATGGTAAATGGTCACATCTTTATATAGCACTTTTCCACCTTCAAGGCACCCAAAGCGCTTTACAACAAGGAACCAATCACCCATTCACACACACATTCACACACCAGTGTACGCAGACACGTCCCCTGGGGGCGAGGAGGGTTAAGTGTCTTGCCCAAGGACACAACGGCAGCATTCATCTGTGGGAGCTGGAATCGTACCAACCAACCTGTGGGTCAGTGGATCTGACCGCTCAACCACTGATGTTTCTTATGTCGCTCTACCAACTCTACCAAACGCTCTACCAACTGAGCTACTGCCGCCCCTGAGCTACTGCCGCCCCATCTCTTAGTTTAATGAGTTTGAGTGGGATCATAGCCTTGGAAAATGTTTAGTACTCACTTCAAATGAGCTTAAATGAACCCCTTACTGTACAACTTATATTAATATACTAATAATACTATCCAATAGGAGGTTGAAAAATGGCAGAGATTTAAAATGACAGAGATTTAAAACAAATGATTAATATGAATTAAAGAGTGACTCAGTCTTAATTAACAGACATAATTAGCACAATAAAGAGTAACTTTCGTGATTTACACATGCATTACTGTGTACAAAGATTTTTTTTTTTTAATCCCAAGACATCCATGTAGCTTAAAGGTCCTATATTATGCAAAAATTGACTCTTTGTGAGCTTTAAGAAACAAAACACAACTCCAGATATGTTTGTGATGAGGACATTATAACATAGATTAGATAAACACTGTAATATGGACCCTTTAAAAAAAAGTCCAAAATATATAACAAAATATACTAAAATAACCATATACTTGTATATTTTTTCTAATTTCTGTTTTGTATTTAAAAAAAATACATGAATCTAACCATATTTCCCTCAAAAATAAATAATAAATAAATAAAGGTTATAAAAAGCGCTGTCATTTGGGTCTCTCCTAGAGTCATTCTCTCGTTCTAGTTGCTGCTTTAATGTGCCATTGGATCCCCATTAGCCGCAGTAATGTAGCGTTACACTGCTAATGCTAGGGACTATTTTCTCTTCATTTCAGACCGATTCACTCACTCAACCGATTCCTACGCTTTCCACCTGCCTCAAGCACCGCCAAACACCGCCACACAGGAGCATAGGTGCTGTCAAATAAAACAAGTAAACCAAATTGGCTTTCAAAATTGCTTTCTTAACTTTTGACACGCTGAATATGGCAGAATTAAATTAAAACTTTTAAGGATATTACACTGTCTTCTTAGCCGCCGCAGGGTCGTGAAGCTAATTGAATCTGGTGTTGAGTTTGTATGGATGCTGATACAAGCACTGCCGTTAGCTTAGCCCCTCAGTGAAATCATTAGCCTGTGAGGAGTTAGCGATTAGCATAATAATTTGGGCAAAGTTTGGGCATTAGGAGATCTTAATGAATTGTGAGTAAAGCTAAAAGAAGGGCTAAAGCAGTACTAAACCAGTCTAAACCAGGACTGGACAGACTACAGTAGATCTAACCTACTAGACAAGGACTAATCTTGGACTGAGTATTTGGGCTAGACTAAAACTAAACCAGGATTGGACCAAATGTTATATAAATTAAGGCTAAACCAAAAAATCCCAACCAAAACCAGTCAGCATGAACCAGGACTGAACCAGGACTAAATCAGGACTGAATCAGAAAATAACTAAAATAGGAGTAAACCGCTAGAAAATAACTAAAATAGGAGTAAATGCAGTCTGAATCTGAACCAGGACTGGATCAGGAATAAACTAGGGTTTATTTTATTAATACATTCTGAGTAAACCTTGGTTGGTCCATGTGCAAAGTAAAAAGAGGGATTAAACCAGGTCTAAATCAGGACTGGACAACTAGACCCAAACAACTTGACACGTCAGGAAGTGCGTGTTAGCATGCTAGTTGTTGTTAGCTTTACTGTGAAGGCAAAAGTCCGCTCTGGGTTAGACAAAGACTAATTCTGGACTAAATAAGAACTTAAGAAAGACTAAAAACTACAGTAGAGCTAACCTTCTAGACTAGAACTAGACTAGGACTAAATCCAGTCTAAATCCAGTCTTTGGTCTAGACCAGGGGTCTTCAACGTTTTTCAGACCAGGGACCCCCAAACAGATGGCGAACTGGGCCAGGCACCCCCTACTATATATACAGCATAGAATTGTGTTTTATATTAAATTGAGCTTAGTGTCATGTATAAACATTGCTACTGTTATGGTACATCCAATACAAGGAAATAATACACAGGTTAATACTGTATTTTACACTATAAAATATAAAATTATATTATTTTAAAGTGAAAAAAAAAAAAAGATTTCGCGACCCCCCTGCAGTACCTCCGCGACCCCCCTAGGGGTCGAGACCCCCCTGTTGAAGACCTCTGGTCTAGACTAAAACTAAACCAGGATTGGACCAAATTGTATGTGAGCTAGGGCTAAAACAACCCGTACTAAGCAGCATGGACAGTACTAAACCAGGACTAAACCAGGACTTTATTGGTCAAATGAAACAGGGTTAAACCAAGACTAATCAAGACTAAAGCAGGACTAAAGCAGGACAAAATCGGTGAACTGAAATAGGGTTGAATGTAGACAAATCCTCAACTAAAGTAGGTACTAAAACAGGTCCATGTATCAAGGCTAAACCCTGACTAAACCAGGACTAAACCAGAACTAAACCACTTGAGAGCCTTTACCCCAGTCTGGTCTTGTACCTGTGCGTTTTCTAAGGGCAGCTGCAGGTCCGGGGCCATCCTGCGGGGGCGCTGGTGCTCTGAGCCGCTGTTGTGTTTGTGGTGATTGGGTGGTTTTCTGTGGCACGGAGAAGGCGCTCGCGGCTGCTGACAGCTAGGGGGCGACGTCATCTGTAACATGACCATAGAACTGCCCGGGGTGTGTGGCAACAGCCCTGCATACACAAAAACACAGAAGAAACAACATATTACGCAAAATCTACTTTTTTAGAGCTGTTTTAATCGTTTTCCATTTTAATGTACCTTTTCAAAGTGTTTACAGTGATTCATGCATGTTTGGGTCATCTTTACTTTATTCATGACGCCATGGCATGGATTTTTGGCACAAATTAAAAAAGAAATGGTGCTTGCTAGTGCGATTTATAAAACGCTCGTACTGATCACTGAAAATGTGTTACTTAAATTTGTTACTTAAAGGTTTTCTGGTACTTTCTGCCACCAGTTTGACTCCATGTAGACCTTATTGTTTTTTTCCTGGAATGTTCTACAGTATGGTAAATTAATTGAACTATCTCCGTGGAAACAAGCAGACCACATTACCAGGCCAAGTTACAGGTCGGCTCTGTGGAGGAGTGGGCCCATTCACACCTGTCCTGGGACGCGACGCGCACCAACCCCTTGGAGAAGTGTGCAAGGTCAAATCCGTGACAGAGCAGCACGACCGGCGCAAAGCCGGGGCTGCGAACACGAGATCGAACCGCGGCGCCCGGACCATGCCTCCCCCTCAGGACCGTGTCCTTGCAGCCCGAGCCACAAACTGAACACGCACAAACGAACGCAAGAGCCACACGAAACCAGCAAAGAGCCGCATGGGGTGATTTAATCCTGGTTTAGACCTGGTCTAGTCCCGGTTTAGTCCAGGTCTAGACCTGGTCCAGTCCTGGTTTAGTCCAGGACCAGTCCAGGTTTAGACCTGGTTTAGACCTGGTCTAGACCTGGTTTAGTTCTGGTCTAGACCTGGTTTAGTCCACGTTTAGTCCTGATCTAGTCCTGATCTAGTCCCGGTCCCGCCTGCATCCCCCATCTATCAATCGGCAAAGGTCTAGAGCAGGGGTCATCAACCTTTTCAAAGCCGAGGGCTACCTTAAGGTCATCAAATAATACGAGGGCTACCAGCTCAGTTAAGATAATTCAAAAGTCTAAATAATGCACTTTTATGCTGTATTATTATTTATTTGATCACAATGTATGCATACATGCATTAGTTATGTGTAAATGACCACATTTGTGTTTCACTGTCAAAGCGACATTTATTTTGTGCAAATGAACATGTCACAATTAGATTAGCAAAAATATACTAGTAATGTGGTAATGTAGTAATAAATTTAACATTATTTCAACTCCCTTTTTTGTTTTAAACAAATCAAACTCTTATAATTTCAACATTGAAGCAGGCTGAATGATTTCAAATAATAATAATAATAATAAACACCATTAGCTGAGCTGTACTGCTGTTGTCCACGGACTCGTCGCTCTGGACGCTGAACCACCTGTATTCACGTAAGTCCTTGTCCAGCTGCTCATTCAAGTTTTCGGAAATAGCAGACACCCGTCTTGTCACTGTACTCGCACCAAGTTGTACATCGGCCAGAGTTGAGATGACATCTGATCCATTTTTCTCGTCTTTAAAAATTGTCTCAGCAATTATCATCATCGCTCCTTTTACAGTATCTCCATCTGAAAATGTCTTTTTGTTTTTTATCAAATAATTTGTTGCCCTGAAAGAAGCCTCGGCTGCCTTTTTAGCCTTTTTCAGTGGTCTAGTGAAGAAAGACTGCTGCTTGGCTAAAGCAGCCTTTAACTCTCGTGCTTTCTCAGCTCGAAGTGCACTCTTAAGGGGAAAGTTTATGTTGAAGCTGCCGTGATTCGTAGCGACTTTCCACATTGTGCCGTTTTGAAATCGCCACTGTAGCTCCACAAATGAGACATACACACTTCTCTTTTTTCCATGTAAAAAAGAACTCTTCTTTCCAGTCGGTGTTAAAAACATACGATTTCTTTCTCTTCTCCGCCATGCTTTCTCGTCTTTTTTTTTTTTTTTTTTTGATGAGCAGCTGCATCAAACAGGTTCATTGTCATGCGCAGATAACGCAGAGAACTTTGAACTCGGACAACATATTTTAAATTTTAAAATCTGTAAGTGTTTTTATTATTAGCCTACTTTAAAATATGTGCATATAAAGGCGCAGCATTTTTGTAAAACATTATTATTTATATAAGTACGAGGGCGACCTGTTCTATTTTTAGAACCTGCTCTGCGGGCGACTGAAATGGGGCTCACGGGCGACCGGGTGCCCGCGGGCATAGGGTTGGTGACCCCTGGTCTAGAGTCTCTTAGCCAATCAGGACGCAGAACACAAAGTTACACTATAAAAAAAAGATACACTATAAAAATAAAAAAAATCCGCAAAACAGCGAGGCCGCGAACAGTGAACCGCAATAGAGCGAGGGATCACTGTAATGCCCTACTGTGGAACATCCAAGGTAAAGCAATAATATCACCATGGAAACGAAAAGATGACAGACCCTTTATCAGAAAGGTTACACAATGCACCTTTGAATCTGTTGTTTTTTGGCAGCGTTTGCTAATGTGTGCATTGTGTCCCCATGATAACTGCTGAACATTTCTCCAGGCATAAATACAGTAGACCCCAAGCATGGCGTCACAGCAAAACATAAACTGAAGAAAAGATGTTTTAAATTATGTTAAGTTGTTTAGTTTTGGTCTGAAGTTTATAATGCTGATTATTATTTGAGGAGTGAGAGTAAGTTATGAAAGAGGTTGCAGTACCATTTTCAACCACTCGGGGCACAAACTGCATACAGCGCCTTTAAAGGACCAATATTACACTGTTTTCTGATGTTATAATGCTGTTTCCTCGTCAAAAACATACCTGGAGTTGTGTTTTGTTTCAGTTACAGAAAGTGCTCCACTGTGTTTTTAAACTAAAACATTTGTGAATCAAACAAAACACAACTCCATGTCTGTTTATAACATGTCCTTAAAGCTCACAAGAGTCAGTTTTGCGTAATACAGGACCTTTAAATGCCTGCGTCAAAACGCTCGTCAAATGAAGTATGAACAAAGTGCGGCTCTTGTCTGCTTCATTTAATACACTGAAATCCTATTACAGTATTAGAGTTTTTATCATTATGAGCCATAGAGAAAGGATGTTTTTTATTTTCTACACAACACTGCAGCGGCGTCACAAATGACTTTGACAATGACTTTGTGCATCAAGTCTGAGCCCAAAGGGAGAGAGGGAGAGAAGAAGAGAGAAAGAAAGAAGGAGAGAAAGAGAGGGACAGAGAGGGGGGAGCTAGCCATTAGTGGACTACATAATTAGCCTAGAGTGCCAGTGGTTAAAGTAACTTTATTATTGGGCTTAGTGCTGCATGTTGAATTGTATATAGGAGGTGGGATCTTTATGGGGAATTGAACCCAGTACCTTTTCATCAGGGGGAATTGGTGGCTAATGGCTATCAAGGGAAACCGTCATGGGTATATTGTAATGAATAATATTATTGTGGAATTAATGGTGCACTGTGTAGCTTTTCTGGTAGAGGGTGAAGGTGTTTTTTCCAGTATAATTTAACCTTCTCCATGGCGACAATCTAAGCCACACCACCTGGCCAAGTTACAGGTCATATCTGCAGAGAGGAGGACCCGCTCACAGTAATAATTCATTTATTTGCGGCAGTTTTGAGAAATAAAAACACTTTTAATAGAATAAATACAAGATACAGCTCTGGAAAAAAATAAGAGACCACTGCATTTTTTTCTGAAATCAGCATCTCTGCATGTATTACAGCCATTCCAATTCAGCTTCTGTTGAATTCCAACACAAACACAAAGCTGAGCTACTTCAGTTCTTGCACCAGGAGTGGAATAAAGTCACCCAAGAACAATGTGAAAGACTTGTGGAGAGCATGCCAAGACGCATGAAAGCTGTGATTAAAAATAACCCTTTTATTGCACCAAATATTGATTTCTGAACTCTTCTTAAGTGTAAACATTAGTATTATGTTGTTTTAAAATGAATTTGATCTTGTTTCTTTGCATTGTTTGAGGTCTGAAAACATGTGTCTTTTTTGTTATTTTGACCATTTGTCATTTTCTGCAAATAAATGCTCTAAACGATAATATTTTATTTAGAATTTGGGGGAAATGTTGTCAGTAGTTTATAGACTCAAACAAAAATGTTCCTTTTGCCCAAACACATACCTATAAGTAGTAAAATCAGAAAAACTGATCATTTTGCAGTGGTCTCTTATTTTTTTCCAGAGCTGTGTTTGCGGCAGTTTTGAGAAATAAAACACTTGTAATAGAATAAATACAAGATAGATTTGTTTAATGCCCTGTGGCACAACCAAAACAAAGCAATAACATCACAATGAGACAAGCAGATGGCAGACCCTCTGTCAGAAAACGTTCACAGTGCCCCTTTAACTTCACCAAATGTTTATCAGTTTTATTTTTGTCCTTTTTTTATTATATATTTTTACACGGCCCATGTTTGGGCACCGTAACTTTGTCAGTGCAAGGTACACGTCCAACGCCTTGGCAGATGTCTAGAGTTTTTTTTAAGACTTTTTTGGATTGAGATTTCCCTTGAATGTTCCACAGTATTACATTAAACGTATTTATCTCCCAGGAGACAAGAAGGTGACCAAACTGTTCAAAGATATTTACACAAAACTGACTCTTGTGAGCTTTAAGTCAGGTTTTAATGTTGTTTCATCATCAAAAACAGAACAGGAACTGTTTTCAGTTTGAGAAGAACTCAGCTTAAATATGCAGTGTTAAACATGTGAATGAAACAAAAACACAACAAAACACAACTCCATGTATGTTCGTGATGAGAAAACAACATTGTAACAGCGATCAGAAAAGAGCCAAATTCATAATATAACTCCCCAAATAAAAGTAGGTCTACCTGTTCAGTGTATTACGGTACAAAAGGATTACCCGAACCCTCTTTCGCTGCGATAGCGTTTGGGCTCCTCACATCGGTCATGCGTCAGTGAATAATTAGCAGATTGGATTGGCTGGATTTAGTGGGGAAGTGAATGGAGCCTGTTATTGCAGTCTGGGATGGTCCTTTTATAATGAAGACACTTAGACTTAACAGAGGAGAGACAGGGTTTTCACTGATTAGGCGTGGAGAAGGAACAAAAGTGTAGAAATGTCCACTCCACATAAAACAATTTCATTCAAGTTCTGTTTTTAAGTTGACCTGAGATACATTAATGGACATTACGTTATTGTTATGAAAGCAAAGAGTGTGTGAATGGCCTTCCAGTAATATCTGTGATAAAATGTGTTTCGGAAGACTCTCACATTTTTGTTCCTTTTTTATATGAGCAATTTGCACTATAGCTATATTAAGTTTGGATTTGACCCCTCTTGGTAAGGAGTATTTGACCATTTTGTGCATGTTTTCGGTTGTATATCAAAGAACATTGTTTAAATAAATAAACACAATAAACAGATTAATAAAACAATATCAACATTAGAAAATAATGACTATTTGTTAAGGTATACTACAGTAATGATGAAAATAAATAAATAAATAAATCTCACTTGACGACACTTATTTGTTGTTTTTGTGAACAGATTTTTTTTTATTATACTTTTTAAATTCATTTTATTTATATTAAAATAAAACATAGCGTTTGCATGATATATTATTTTTGGATAGATAAAATTCAGCCGTCTTTGAAGGGAGCCAATATTAGTGGAGAGTAGAGGTGAACTATAAAGAAAGTATAGGAACTAAGAACTACAAAAGGTGAAAAAAAATATCAATCAATCAATAATAAATAAATACATAAACTAAAAAAACAAATTCAGCCATCTTCATTTAAATTGACAAAGGACGCCATTATTATTGGAGGGCAGAGTGGAACTATAACAAAGTACAGACCTAAGAAACTAGAACTAGGAAATTCAATGTGAAGAAATGTTTATACAAAATAAAGAAATAAATTAAATTAAATTAAAAACTATGACAGAAAACTGCCACATTTCACTTTTCTACTTGAACTTTACCACCTTCAGAATCAGATCTATGCCACAGTTCATTCATGATGAGAGTACTAATTGATAAATGAATAAATAATAATAAAAAATCTACAGTAAGGAAAAATTCATTCATCTTTATTTTATCTTTATTCAAATTTACAAAGGAAGCCAGTATTAGTGGAAGGATAAGTACAGAACTACAAAAGTGAATTAATGTTTTTAGTAAAGATAAGTAAATGAATGAATAAAAAATGTAATAATAATAATAATAATAATTCAATCATCTTTAACTTTAAATTTACAAAGGGAGCCAACATTGGTGGTGGGCAGAGTACTAAGTAAGAACTACAAAAAGTGAATTCATGTTTTGAGTAAAGAAAATAATAATAAATAAAAAGCTACAACAAAGAAAATGACCACGTTTCACTTTTTTTACTTAAACTCCTAATCAACTTCGCCACCTTCAAAATCAGATCTGTGTCAGCGCTGACTTATGATTGGACGCCACTAACTGATTTATAAGCCCGTTCATGAATATGTGACTTAATTTGACTGACCCTTTTGTCAATTATATCTGTTTACTCCACCCAAATATGGACCTTCATCTGCCCGATAACGATGTGTCCTCCCTGCTGCTACGACATTAGGCTCTGACATGAAAAATACACGTCATTAGCCACGTCATTAGCCAGAAGGACAACTACCTGGATTTAAAGGTGCACTGTGTAACTTTCTGCTTATACGAGTCATTGCTCTACCTGGAAAGTTCCACAGTACGGCATTAAACAGCTCTACCTTATATTTATTCAATTACAGGTGGTTTTATAGCTCAAAAATACCTTGAAAAATATGACTTATTAGCACGTACAGGCTTGTACAGGTGGTTTTATTGCTCAGAAATACCTGGAAAAACAAGCATTTTGACTGTAAGCGGGGACGCCTCTCCAAAGATCTGACCTGTAACTTGGTCTGTGGTCTGTCAAAAGTATTTTCTCCATGGAGATCTTATTGCTTTGTCTGGAATGTTTCACAGTATGGCATTAAACCTTTTAGGATAGATCCCATGTTGAGCTGTAAAGAAAAGCATTTAACGGACACTCCACCAGAAAAGTTACATAATGCACCTTTAAAACATTTTATTCTAGCACTTTCTGAAATCAGCAATGTGATTTTAAGTTTAATTATGGTCTTTGAAATCCACCGGGGATAATTTGAAGAAGAGCTGAGTCATGGATCTTGGTAAATGCCAAGTTTTATGTAATGGGCGATTTGGGGCTTTTGTTCCATTAACAATCACTGCTTTTTATCACACTGACTTTTTGGAGATTTTAAACAAGTTATGATGTTGTTTACTCATCAAAAACACATGAGGAGTTGTTTCATTCTCCCGTGTGAAGCAGTGTCAGAGCTCGAAATGCTGGTCCCTCGCTGTGATGTCATTGGGTGGTAAGTCAAAAGTGTTCCTCTGTGTTTTTAAACTCCATTAACCATCACCAGACTTGTTCTAATCATGTCTGTTCTATACCACTATACCTACTACTACACCTACTACTACACCTACTACTACTACACCTACTACTCATACTACTACTACTACACCTACTACTACTACTACACCTACTACTACTACTACTACTACTACTACTACTACTACTACTACTACTACTACTACTACTACTACTACTACTACACCTACTACTACTACTACACCTACTACACCTACTACTACTACACCACCTACTACTACTACTACACCACCTACTACTACAACTACACCTACTACTACTACTACTAGTACACCTACTACTACTACTACACCTACTACTACTCCACCTACACCTACTACTACTCCACCTACTACTACTACTACACCTACTACTACTACTACTACTACTACACCTACTACTACACCTACTACACCTACTACTCCTACTACTACACCTACTACTACTACTACACCTACTACTACTACTACTACACCTACTACTACTACTACTACACCTACTACTACTACTCCACCTACTACTACTCCACCTACACCTACTACTACTCCACCTACTACTACTACTACACCTACTACTAAACCTACTACTCCTACTACTACACCTACTACTACTCCTACTACTACACCTACTACTACACCTACTACTACTACTACACCTACTACTACTACTACACTTACTACTACACCTACTACTACATCTACTACACCTACTACTACATCTACTACACCTACATCTACTACACCTACTACTACTACTACTACTACTACTACAACTACACCTACTACTACTACTACAACTACACCTACTACTACTACTACTACTACTACACCTACTACTACACCTACTACTACTACTACTACTACTACTACTACTACTACTACTACTACTACTACTACACCTACTACTACTACTACAACTACTACTACTACTACTACACCTACTACTACTACTGCTACTGGAAAGCAAAATATTTTCAGGTGGCATTACAGAAAACTACATACTAGAAAATTTTCACAGTGCAACTATAACCACCATTCCAGCATTCAGCAACTATTCTTAATCCTATTCAAATGACTCTTCTGTTGATTTAAATTTCTTACCTAATAATAATAATAATAATAATAATAATAATAATAATAATAATAATAATAGTAATAAAGTAAGATTTTTATTTCAAAGTGTTGGTTGTAGTGGGCCTAAATGACACAAATCTGACTCTTGTGAGCTTTACGTCATGTTATTATGTTGTTTCCTCTTCAAAAACAAACCTGGAGTTGTGTTTTGCTTCATTCACATGTGACTTATTACTCCATCTACATCTCCAAAACTCAAAATGCTCTGTTCCACCTCGTGATGTCATGAAGCGGTAGGTTTCAAGTTTACAGCTACCTTTTACCTTTAGTTCAGTAGAGATTGACAATTATTCAAGTGATTCTAGTGGAGGTGTGTGGAGTTTAAAAAGTGGAGTTTAAAAACACAGTGGAGCACTTCCTGTATTAACACATGGCATCACAAGGTGGAATCAGTTTGACTCAGCCTAAATATGCAGGTTTGTGTGTTAAACATGTGTGAATGAAACCAAACACAACTCCAGGTGAAACAACATTATAGCAGTTCAGAAAAAGACACAATATAAATCCCTTAAACACTAGTTGTGATTTTCCTTGATTTTCACGACTCCGGGCTCTGTTTCGTTTGGTGGATTTGCAATTTAAATCGAATCACGCGTCTGCCCCGGTAACGCAGGCAAAAGTGGGCGCCTCCAGGTTTATTTCTTTACTGAACTACGGTCTCAGCAACAGAGGAATACACAGGGAAATACAGACACTGAGAAATGAGAGAAAACTCAGATGACCGCGAGGAATGAGGCCAGTCTCCAGGGCAGATTGTGACAGGGACATTATTCCCCATAACACCACTGGAGTGAAAAGTACAGGTGTAAAAGACAGAACAAAATCAGGACTAAAATGGGACTTAAAGTGCTCATATTACACTGTTTTCTGTTGTTTCCTCATCACAAACAGACTTGGAGTTGTGCTTTGTTTCATTCATGTTTAACACACAAAGTTCTTCTCTTAAACTGAAAACACTGTTCCACCTTGTGATGTCATGTGGTGATAGGACGTGCTCCACTGTGTTTTTAAACCCCATACACCTATAGAATTAGATATTAGATATAGAATTATTTGGATAATGTGTATTTGAGCAAAATTTGTTAAAGGAGAATTAACGTTTTTTACAATTTGAGCCCTATTTCGGTAATAAAACAAGTTGTTTTACTCACCCATAGCACTTTGGTGTCATTTGGAGCATTTCTGGAGATGTTTTAGATTAGCGATATCCATAACGTGAGTGGTCGGGGCACGACACTGCAGTCACCAAAATAACACAAACTTTAGCACTTTTCAAATCATAGAAGCTCAGTATCTTAGTCTGCACTTTCGTTTGAGTCAAAAGTGGCCTGTAATCCGAGATTTATCCATAATTTATAGCTTTGCGTTTCATGTTTGGGTCCCGAGAGCTGAGAGCGAAATAAACTGTGACTCTACACTTGCGCACTGGCATCCTCATCTACTCGAAACTATGGATAAATCTCAGATTAGAGGCCACTTTTGACTCAAACGAAAGTGTAGACTAAGACATCGTGCTTCTATGATTTGAAAAGTGTTAAAGTTTGTGTTATGTTGGTGACTGCAGCGTCGTGCCCCGACCACTCACGTTACGGAGATCGTTAATCTAAAACATCTCCGGAAATGCTCCATATGACACCAAAGTGCTATGGGTGAGTAAAACAACTTGTTTTATTACCGAAATAAGGCTCAGATTGTAAAAAACGTTAATTCTCCTTTAAGCCCCAGTATATATATGTATATATTGACGTTAAGACAAAGCATTTTATCTTCTGTGAACCAGGAAGTGCACTGTTAGCATGCTAGTAGTTGTTAGCATTACCAGAAATTCCTAATCAGAATTTTACCGTAGTTATGCTGGGTCGAGGCGAAGAGTAGATGAGGATTTAACCAGGAATAAAACACTACAGAACCAGAACTTATCCAGGATTAGACCAGGACTAGACCAGGACTAAACCAGGATTTCTAAGGTCCTAAACTCTTAGTATTACCTGTGTACTGTTGTCCGGGGAGTGCCTGGGAGACACAGGGGGAGGAGCTCTGGGAGAAGGGGAGCTGCTCCATCATCGGCGCAGGCAGGAAACTCACAGTCGAACTGAAAAAACAAACAAATATTTATTCATTAAAGTATTTCACTTAACCCTCTCCATCTATTTATCGGCCATACTTTTGGCCGATAAATATTTTGTTATTGAGTTATATGATTTGATGGAGACAATTCAGCAACGGAGGGAGTAGTGTACATATCATTTTTATTTTTTAAAGGTACAGTGTGTAGGATTCGTGGTGCATAGGTGGATGTTGGCTATTGGCTATTGGCTATTGCTACGGCAGACCTCGAGGGTCACCCGGGCGCGCCGTAACGCGGACAGCTCGCGTACCCGCGCACGAACGCGTGAAGCGCACCCGGCGCTGTGCGAGCCCTCGCCGACAACTACGGTATAAATAAAATGCGGTCCCGTTCACTGTTTTTTTTTTTTCTTTTCGCATGAAAGCACACATTCCCGATCGTGTACCATGACAATCTATACATCAAATGAAACCTTACAGTCTCCTCTTTTTGACTATGTAATTCATTTCCCGGCACAACAATCACTCCCCGAGCACATGGGGCTTTTATACGGAAAAGCACAAAACGAGGTTTGTTACTTGACTTACCTTTGAAGGCTCTGGACAGGTCAAACTCTGTATTTCAACATAAACTTGGTCTCAATCTGTCCGTAAGGATCCAGCGAATAAAATCCAGGAAAACAATTTAGTCCAAAACACGTGTTAGATCCATTACGACGTGTGATCCGGCAACATGCTTGTCGTTGTTTACCCAAAACCACGAGCCTTGCCGAAGGCAGAGCCCAAATGTCCTTCTGCGGCTCTCGTAATCAAAATGGCTGCCTCTATATGGGGACAATCCCCCAACAGAATACTTTGATTTCATAATGGAAGTGAAAAGGCTTGGAAAACACTGTATTTTTGAATGGGTATCTTCAATTTCTGTAATTAACGGGTAAAGATCTTACACACTGTCCCTTTAAATCAAAGAATATATTGAAAACATTTACAATGTCCTGGTTAAATCCTGATTCAGTCCAGAGTAAATTTCTGGTTTTAGTCGTAGTCCATTTCTGATTCAGTCAAGATTAATCCTGGTTTAGACCTGGATTAGCCCTGGTTTAGTCCCAAATTTAGTCCTGGTTTAGTCCTGGTTTAATCCTGGTTGAAAAGTGCAAATACCAGTACAGTTTAGTCCTAATTCAGACCTAGTTTAACCCTGGTTCAGTCCTAGTTTAGTCCTTTAGTCCTCGTTTAGTCCGGGTCTAGTCCTGGTCTAGTCCTGGTTCAGTCCCGGTTTAACCCTGATTTAGCCCTGTTTTAATCTTGGTCTAGTCCTGGTTCAGTCCTAGTTTAGTCCTGGCTTAGTTCTGGTTTAACCCTGATTTAGCCCTGTTTTTATCTTGGTCTAGTCCTGGTTCAGTCCTGGTTCAGTCCTAGTTTAGTCCTGGTCTAGTCCTGGTCTAGTCCTGGTCTAGTCCTGGTCTAGTCCTGGTTCAGTCCTGGTTCAGTCCTGGTTTAGTCCTGGTTTAGTCCTGGTTCAGTCCTGGTTCAGTCCTGGTCTAGTCCTGGTCTAGTCCTGGTTCAGTCCTGGTTCAAAAGTGCTTATTCAAACACTTTAAAACAGATGACAAAGAAAGCGCCCTTAAGCTGCTGCGGCTTCATTAGAATGGGACATCTGGTTGTTGCTAAGCTCTGTCCTGTTGCCGCGGGGACCAGGCTGTATGTCCTGTTGCCGCGGGGATCAGGCTGTACATCCCGTTGCTGCAGGGACCAGGCTGCACTCGGTTTACAGCTGGGCCAGGTGAAGTCCAGATCTCCTGGGACTTTCTCTCCCGCTCACATAAATCATTTTGGCTTCAGAGTGACCTACTTACAACCAGGACTACAGCAGGACTAAACCAGGACTATAGTGGGACTAAACCAGGACTATAGGGGGACTAAACCAGGACTATAGTGGGACTAAACTAGGACTACAACAGGACAAAACCAGGACTATAGTGGGACTAAACCAGGACTATAGTGGTACTAAACCAGCACTAAACCAGGACTAAACCAGGACTATAGTGGGACTAAACCAGGACTACAGCAGGTCTAAACCAGGACTATAATAGGAATAAACTAGGACTATAGCAGAACTAAACCAGGACTATAGTGGGACTAAACTAGGACTACAGCAGGACTAAACCAGGACTATAGTGGGACTAAACCAGGACTATAGCTGAACTAAACCAGGACTATAGCTGAGCTAAACCAGGACTATAGCTGGACTAAACCAGGACTATAGTGGGACTAAACCAGGACTGTAGAAGGACTAAACCAGGACTAAACTAGGACTATAGCAGGACTAAACCAGGACTATAGCAGAACTAAACCAAGACTGAACCAGGAGTTAAACCAGGACTATAGCAGGACTGAACCAGGACTTAAACCAGGACTATAGCAGGACTGAATCAGGACTGCAAAGTGTAACCTGTTTAGTAGTTCAAGTTTAGTCCTAGTCATGGTACCGTGGTTCTAGTTTAGTCTTTGTTTAGTCCTGTTTTAGTCCTTGTTCAGTCCTAGTTTAGTCCTGGTTCAGTCCTGTTCCAGTCCTGGTTTAGTCCTTGTGTAGATCTGCTTCAGTCCTTTTTTAGTCCTTGTGTAGTCCTGTTCCAGTCCTTGTTTAGTCCTGTTCCAGTCCTACTTTAGTCCTTGTGTAAGACCTGTTTCAGTCCTTGTTTAGCCCTGTTCCAGTCCCGGTTTAGTCCTTGTGTAGACCAGGTTTCGGGGTCCAGGTTTCTCTGACTTGTGATCCTCATGGGACCCCCCCTCCTCTCTCACACAGTCACATAAATCATGTGCCCCCTCACAGCTGGGACAGGCCCAAAGTCACCTCTCCTCTGCAGCACAGACTTTTCTACTCCCTCTAGTTCTACTGTTGTCACTACTATCCAGACTGCAGGACTAAACTAGGACTAAACTAGGACTAAAGGAGCAGTAGACCAGGACTGAATGAGGACTAAACCAGGATTTAAGAGAAACTTAGGGCGCAGTCACACTAGGACTTCAGACCTGTGTCGTGCTCAAGCAGGATTACGTATGGTTCTATGACCCGCACTCACACCTGCACAACCAAACCGGACCACAGACTGATGACGTCATCACACGGCGCTGTACATGTCACACAGCAGAGCTAACGCTTTTAGCAGAGAAAATGCATCCAGCAGCAGAAACACCCTCCTCCGTGAGTTTATGGATATAAAAGGTGGGAGGACAGCCGGAGACAAAAGGCTGCAGAACTTTTGTCATCGTCCACAGTTCTTATTGAAGGTGCGGATTCACTGTGTGTTGGAGCGGACGTTATTCACCGTTTTCCTCGTATGAGTACCACCAGCGCACCTGATAGGGATCCTATAGTAAAGTTGTGCGTCTGTGTGTACACAGGCAACAGTGCTGTGCCAAAGTCCCACAATGCCGTGCCTGGACAAGGTTCTAAAGGAGCAGCAGACCAGGTCTAAACCAGGACTAAACCAGGACTAAACCAGGACCAAACCAGGACCAAACCAGGACCAAACCAGGACCAAACCAGGACCAAACCAGGACTTAAGCAGGATTATACTAAGCCTAGTCATATTATACTCCTACCCTCGCTGTAGTCCCAGTCTGTCACTCGTATGTAGATTGATGAGGTCCACGGAGGAAAAGCAAAATAATGATTTAGCTTAAGGTGAACTGGTTCCATCAATCAGTTTTAATGAGAGCGGATGCGCCGGGCTTGTCAGACTAAAAAAGCATAATGCTGTATAAACTATGCGACAGTGTCAGATTTGGCATTCATGAGCTGTTCACAGTGCTCCTTTAGAACATGTATTACGGTAATAACATCATTTTTTTCTCCCATGGCGAAGACTCATAACCTTGGCTTTTCCTTACCGAGGGATTCACTAGTCAAGCTGTTTTTCCACGCTAAAAATATAAGCAGGGATCTGGTGTGATGGATGAGCTAAGACACGGAATGGGCTAATAAGTGCATCTTAACGCAATTGTGGCGAGTTTTAGTGATTAAGAAATGTCACTGTGTAAGCACATTAATCAGAGAGAGGACAGCAGTGAAAACAGGAGTTAATGTAATTGAGGATTTAAATGTAAACACAATTAAACATGTGTTCATTTTTACATGCTAGAGGGTTTAAAATGAGATATTAACGTCAAAAAGAAAAACTATCTACAGATAATGGACTAAAGGAGTAGACAAGAACTAATAAACTGAAAACCAGGAGTTAACCAGGTCTAAACTAGAACTAAATTAGAAATATATCAGGACTAAACTACAGAAAAACCAGGATTTTCTATGATTCAAACCAGAACTTAACCAGGACCAAAGGGAGACTAAACCAGGACTACGAGTGGTTCTGGAATGAATGAGGATTAAAGGGGAACTAAAGGAGGTGTAGTCCAGAACTAAACCAGAACTAAACTTAACAAAAGCCACATTTATTCATTGTTATATGCAAGAGGATTTAAAAATATCAATTCATGTCAAAAAGAAAAAATATAAATATAAATACAGCTGCAAGCAGCGATGTGGGGCCAAGCACATGTAGCCGAATTGAAGGACGCGAGCCTGGGAAGGACCCGAACATCTGTGAAAAGTGTGAAAATAATCCTATGAAGGGTTCCCGAGATATGAGCTCACTTCGGCTAGATCACTTCGGCTAGACACATCAAAGACAGATCAAAGGTACATTTCTGTGTTGCCTAGCAACGCAGAAAATTCCTGGAAATTCCTGAAAATTCCTGCAACTTTGACCTGCTGGTGGCACTAGACGGTTGGGGCTGGGGGCCTATAAATTGCTGTGGGTAATGAGGAGACTGGCTGGAATGTGCATGCAAAATTTCACAACTTTTTACCAGACGGTTCTAGGGGTTGCCATAGACTCCCAGAGGCGGAAGAATAATGTATAATAATAAGAAGAAGAATCAGTAGAAACACTATGGTGCCTAGCACCTTCGGTGCTTTGCCACAATAAGACAATAAGGATGGGGCAAAATCTCGTGTTTCAAGATTTTGTGAGAGAAAATTTGTTTGTTAAAGTTTGTTAAGACAAGGAAAATGATCTTATATTTTTCTTTGGTAGGTTATATATCTCATACTCTTAAAAAGCAGTACTAAAATGGCAACAAAAAGTAAAAATAGTAGCAGTAGTAATAATAATAGTAACAGTAGCGAGGAGTATAGAAAATATGTAAGCTGATATCCTGGTTGGGATTCGCTTTTTGTACATTAATTTGTACTTAATTTTGATATTTTGTAGGTAATTGTGTGCATTATTGACAAAAAGGGGAAATGCATTCAATGCAGGGAACAATACGAAGAAAATTGCTATTTACTGTACATTTATTTGTCAGTTTTGATATTTTGTAGTTAAATTACTGTAATTGTGTCCATAATTGACCAAAAAAAAAAAAACACACCAGAAGGACATGTTGTGCATTATATTACATTTTTTTCACACGCATACCCGTTTCATTTTGTGTAAAATTTTTCTTTTTAATATTCTCATTTTTATATTTGATTTTTATGCTTGTTTATATTTTCACCACAAGTACAGAAGGTTAGTAGCCTTGCCAAGTCAACAATATTATAATATACAAAATGAATGCAATATAATTAACATATTCACAGGTTTTTTATATAATGAAATTTGGTTTATTTCATATAACAGATGCGACAGTGATATAATAAAGAAATACTGTGGCTAAAATGTATCTGATTCTTAAAAAACTAAAATAAAAAATGAGTTTTGTGTATCAGACCCCATGATCCCCTGCTCTAGTTGGTACCATATATTTTTCTATTTGACATGCCCTTTGACCTTTGACCTTTACCTCATGGTGGTGTGCTGGTTTGGGGGCAGGAGGCTGTAGCACGGCTGGACCCCTCCCACAGACACTGCCCCCTGCTGTCCGGGCTGACACGGGACAAACACAGGCTGCTGGTACTGCTGCTGCGGCACTGACACCTGCTGAGAGAGAAACACGAGGGAACGTCAAAGAAATGTGTGGGTTTATTTTATCATGACCTTTTATGCATATGTTACAGTATTTTCTAGTTTCCATAATCAAAAAGTATTTGGTAGACAGATGCTTGTGTTTTTAAAGGGCCCATATTACGTTATTTTCTGATCTATGTTATAATGTTGTTTCCTCATCACAAACAGACCTGGAGTTGTGTTTTGTTTCATTCACAAATGGTTGAGTAATCCTTTATTACACTGGTCTACAAGCAAAATGCTTCTGGAACAAAAGTAGTGAAGTTTTACTTGGTTTAGGTCACTAATAGAAAAAAAAGCAAGCCAGAAGTGCTGATTGGCTATAGTTTCCAAGATATAGTACTGGGTCAAAATAGGAAATTTATGCAAAATAAGGCAAAAACGGTTACCTGGTCAGCCAAATGATATCTCTCTGTATTTCCTATACAGCGCGATACCATCTGGACACCCTCGCTCCACGCTCGCTCCTCCGGTTACAAACGGACTCCGCGATTCTGATTCGTTCAAAGATGGTGACGTCAGTGCACCCGCCTTTGCCCGCAAAGTCACTCTTAGGCAGTGGAAGTTCCGCCTCAGTTTTGAATCAAGATGGCGCAATCTCTGATTGGTTCACTTAGCTGTCTGTTTACGCGCAACTGCAGCGCATTTTGGACCAAGCGTTACCAGACTCACTCGCTGGTACAGCGATGAGTCATGGATTCTTCCAGGCAACAAAAACGGTAGTTTATCAGAAGGTACAGTGTGTCTACAAGCAACCAGTTCTATCTGAAACCTGTCTGCACATTCCAATACATTCATTTTAATATGTCCAGAGTTTTAACATGTATCAATATATATAATATATATATTATCATTATTATATAATTAAATATCTTGAATACATTAGCTAACCAGCACAGTTATCAATTGATTTTTAGTTCATCTTATAAATATAAATGAGATTTAGCTACTTTAATCTCGGAAGCAGATCGAGTCCAAAAATTTGCAGACCAGTGATTATTAGTCTGTCTACATCGCCAAAGACATCTCAGGTCTGTTTGTGATGAGGAAACAACATTATAACTACGGATGTCAAGTTAACGCATTAATTAGAGTAATTAATTAGACCACAAATTAACGCGATATAAACATTAACATAATTAATTATGAGTGGCAATTCAATGTGCACGCATTTTATAAATTTGGCGTGCGGCGAGCAAATCGTTGCTAGGGCCTTTGAACGGCAAGTTTATTTATTAAAAGAACGAAGATCAACAAGAACGCCGTGATTTGGAGCTTTTGTCAAAAAGAATTTTCCTTCACCGAAGCTGCTCCAGCCTGACGGATCATTTGAACGATAAACACGTCCGGACAAGTTCCATTGTTACCGGTGATAGAGCGAGTGTGAGCGCACTTCACCAAACCACCAAACCACCAAACCACCAAACCACGCTCGCAGAATTTGGGAAACGAATCAGCAAAGTGACCACAGAAAAAGTGACAAACTCAATCGCAAAGTGGGTTGCCGCCCACACATTACAAATCCTGTAATTAATTAGATTATTTTTTTTTAAATCACCTGACAGCATTATCAGATTAGAAAATAGTGTTATAAGCCCTTTAATGCCACACTGTTGAATATGTTAGCTAGAAATTTTATTTGATAGATGTATATATTTTTTTTGGTTTTTATTCAGCTAAACGTAATGTATGAATGACATGTTTTGAACTCGTCTGAAATACCATGAGCTCAGATAGTGACATATTTTCCTGTATAAATCTGAGACATTTAAACCCCCATACAGTCTCTACTTTATAAAGACCTGTTTGAGTGACGCGTACAGTCCAGATCTGAAGGACAAACAGGTGTGGAGTAAAACACTGGTCTTTCACTTTAATATCTGCACCAAGTTCAAAATGAAACCTTTTTTATGGTGTGACAAGAATATAAAAGCTGCAGCCCCCGAGAGACGAGCTCAAATGTCATTCATAACAAAATAAGTCTGAGGATCCCATTCAATTACTGACCAGGTACATTATGATATCTGACAGAGGAGAGGAAGAAGGGAAGAGAGAGGGAGAGAGAGAGAGGGAGATGGGGAACATTATGATATCTGACAGAGGAGAGGAAGAAGGGAAGAGAGAGGGAGAGAAGGAGAGAAAGAGAGAGAGAGGGAGACTGGGTACATTATGATATCTGACAGAGGAGAGGAAGAAGGGAATAGAGGGAGAGAGAGAGGGAGATGGGGAACATTATGATATCTGACAGAGGAGAGGAAGAAGGGATGAGAGAGGGAAGGAGAGAGGGAGGGAGAGAGGGAGACTGGGTACATTATGATATCTGACAGAGGAGAGAAATAACGGAGGAAAGGGAGGAGAGGGAATGGGAGAGAGGGAGGAGGATAGAGATAGATGGGTAGATGGAGAAAGAGAGAGAGAGAGAGAGAGAGAGAGAGAGGTTTGCTTGTTGTGCTTTTTCATAAAAATATAAAAAGAAGAGAGAGAAGGTGAAAGAGGGAGTGAGGGAGACAGAGGGGCGCAGGGAGTGTGGAGAGAGAGGTGATGAGAAAGGGAAGAGAAAGAAAGAGAGAGATAGAGTGTGGGATAAAGAAGGAGAGAGAGTTTCACTGGTTACATTTTGCAATCCAAGAGAGCATAAATGAGGACAAGAGAGATAGTGGAAGAGAACGACAGATACAGAGAACGAGAGACAGAAAGACAGAGAGAGAGAAGGGGGGTAAAAGAGAGAGAAAGACTGATAGATATAGAAAGACAGAGGAAGGTGTGAGTGAGAATGAGAAAGAAAGCGAGGGTTGAAGATGAGAGAGAGGGAGAAAAATAGAGACACAGAGAGGGGGAAAAAAGAAAAAAAGAGGCAGAAGGGAAAAAGAGAGAAAGGGAGTGGAGGAAGAGAGAGAGAGAGAGAGAGAAAGACAGAGAGAGAGAGAAAGACAGAAAGAGACAGAGAGGAACCAGAGAGAGAGAGAACACAAGAGCTGGTACGTAATAAGCCTGAATTTGGGGGAGGGGAGGAAGAGAGAGAAACAAACAGAGAAAGAAAGAGAGAAAGAGAGAGAGAGGGAGAGAGAGGGACACATACAGACAGACGGAGCGAGAGAGAGAGCGAGAGAGAGAGACACACACACAGAGGAACACACACACTGACAGACAGAGATAGAGAGAGAGAGAGTCCATACCTGGTACGCCTGCATGGTGGGGTACTGGAGCAGCATGCCCTGTATTGGGGCAGGGTTCATATTGCTTTGTTGGGGGGCGGGCACAGACAGACCGGGGTTGGACTGGACCAGGGGCGGGTGGAACCCAGAGCCCTGGGCTGGCATCATGGACTGGTGCACTGTGAGAAATCACAAAAACACACCCTGTTTAAACACACATTAAAGAGACATACATGGACAGAATATTTGGTAGATTTTAATGTTGTAAATTCTGCTGAAATACATTTTTGAAGTGCAAGCAAGAATGAAATAAAAGGTGTAATTATTTTTATTTATTTATTTATTTATTTATCAATTTTATTAAAAATATTTACAATGTTAGAATTCTAGTTAGTATAGAATTCACAATTGTAAGTGCAGTTTTTTGTTACATACAATATGATTTATATAAGCAACTCTGTGCTGTCTTCCTCTAATTAAAAATTGTTTTATTGTCCGAAGTGCACACTGTTGTTAGCTTTACTGTGACTGTGCACCGATTTCTCAGAGTTGTAAAACGTGCTTATAAACTCATCTCGGTGAATAATTAGGACGCTCTGAATGCCAAACGGAAGTGAGGAATAACTTTGGACCACTGCAAACTGTTTAACATGAACTAGCTCTGTTTTTCATGTTTTTAAGATAGTAAAAATCAGTTTTTTCTCCATGGAGATGTTATTGCTTTGTCTGGAATGTTTCACAGTATGGCATTAAACCTTTATATCTTCATGGAGAACAAAGTTTGGTAGAGAGGTGACCCCACTCACAGTCAGAATGTCTGTTTTTCTAGGTATTTTTGAGCTATAAAACCACCAGAGCAGTGGCATCTCCATAGAAATAAGCAGGTGACAGAGCCTCCACCAGAAAATGTAAATGAACAGTATGAGACAAAGCAGTGGAGGCAGCGTTCAGCCTCATGACGTGGAGACGACAGAGGAGATGGAGTGACAGTGGGAGGGGGAGTCCAGCTGTTTACACTGAATTGGTTTGAACCACTCAGAATAAACGAGAACGCCGATATATTTGATTTTCCTCCTAGTGGATTCTTGAACCTGTGACCTGCGCGACTAGGCCCGATGTAAACAGGAAATGAGAGACAGCTTCCTGGGTGTAGCTTTAAAATCAAAAAATGAGGAGAAAAACTACACCAAGTCATCTGATATGACCACACATCTCTAAATATGTTGGCAAATATTGGCTTTAAAGGTGCATTGTGTCATTTTTCTGTAGGGTGGAGGGTCTTGTTTCCATGGAGATGTTTTGAATGTTCCACAGTTTGGCATGTGTATCGGAAAAAGCAGGTGAAGCATTTTTTATTTTTTTTTTCACAATAAGATTAACTCTTGTTGAATTGAAAAAATGGAAGCTTGATCAGTTTAATGCCATACTGTGGAACAATTCTGACAAAGGAGTAACAAATCCAAAAAAGAATAATGGAGCACTTCCTGAACTACCACATGACATCACAAAGTGGAACAGAGAACTCAGCCTAAATACGCGGGGTTTGTGTGTTAAACATGTGTGAATTAAACAAAACACAACTCCAGGTGTGTTTGTGATGAGGAAACTACATTATAACAGATCAGAAAATACTGTAATATGGGTCCTTTAAGTTTAAGGTTAATAAGGTAAACTTTAAAGTCCCCGTAGGGTGATTCGTCCTCTACATTTGACCCATCCTTCAGTGCTGAAAATGGGACACATCTCCAATGGATTTCTTTGGTGCTTTAGAGACAAAAACAAAGTAATTCGTCCATTTTGTGGCAGGACTAAAATGGCGGCCGTGAGTCTCGTCTATGCTGAGGGGACATCTAGAGTCTTAAATGTCAAGGTGAAAAAGAGACATTTGGAAAACAGCGTCCCTCCTGAAAACACAAAGAGGAGGAGGAGAGGCACTATTGTTCAGGTGTCTGTGAAGAGATGACTGCAGGGGAGAGAGAGGAGGAGAGGACAGAGGGGGTAGGGGAGAGAAATAGAGCAAGAAGGAGCGAGAGACAAGGAGAATCTATGGACCGTCGACTATGAAGAGGAGAGACAGAGACATAAAGAGGTGACATAAAGAGGGCGGGAGAGAGAGGAAGAGGGGTGAGAGAAAAGGAAGGGAGAGAGAGAGGAAGCGGAGAGAAAAAGAGACAGGCAGAGAGAGAGAGAGACGAAGGGAGAGGGAGAGCGAAAGAGAGAGGGGGAGAAGAGAAAAAGAGAGAGGGGGAGAGATGAGAGAGAGAGCGAGACAGGATGGGGGATGGAGAGAGAGAGAGAGAGGCGAGAAAGAGAAAATAGGAAGGAGAGAAAGAGGTATAGAGAGACAGAGGGAGATAGAGAGAGAGAGAAAGAGGGAGAGACAGATAGAGAGAGAGGAGGGAGGGGGACAGAGAGAAAAACAGATGACAGAGAGGGAGAGAGGGAGTGAGTTAGAGAAAGAGAAGGAGAAAGAGAAAGAAAAGGCTCTATTTTTACACACCTGGAGGCACTGAACAGCCATGAACATCAGCCATGAAAAAAATCAAACAGGAGATCGGAATATAAATTGGTGTTTTTCAGATTTTAGAATGTGATGACTCCATTTCTATGAAGCAGCTCGCTGACAGAAAAGCTGCGCAGTGCAGTATTAATTCTGCCAGGTTATAACGTGGCATAAAGCTCACAAGAGTCAAGTTTGCATAATACAGGACCTCTAAAGGTGCACTGGGTAACTTTTCTGTTGGAGGGTCTGTCAGATGCTTTTCTCCATGGAGATGTTATTGCTTTGTCTGGAATGTTTCACAGTATGGCATTAAACCCTTCTATCCTCATGGAGACCAAACCAGACCAAGTTACAGGTCAGATCTGTGGAGAGACAAGCCCATTCACAGTCATAATGTCTGTTTTTCTAGGTATTTTTGAGCAATAAAACCACCTGTAATTGAATTAATGTAAAGTAGAGCTGTTTGATGTCATACTGTGGAACATTCCAGACAGAGCAATGACACAGAAACAAGCAGGTGACGGACCCCCAACCAAAAAGCTACATAGTACACCTTTTTAAAAAGTCAAAATATGTGTTCAAAAGCATTAATAAGAAATCAAAATTACGCTCTGAGCTTTTCAATTCAGCTAAACCCTACACTTCCTTTGTTATGTATGCCATTTTGATGACTTCTTCAACATTAGAACATTTTGTAATTAAATGCCCTGATCTCTCCGTCTGAAACCCACGGATAAGAATAGATTCATTATGCAAAGAAGCCAAGTGACGCCATCTTCTCATCTCCATCTACAATTAGAAAGTCAGACCAGAAATATTCCCTTTTGTTCCCCACACGCTCCGATCGTAACCATGGAGTCAGTGTGATATCAAAAAGTGAAATCCCATTCCCACTCCGAAAGATGATTTTAGGAATTTCTTTACACAGACGATAATGGCCTCGCTCTCCTTATAACAACACAGTATTGGGGCTCAGGTGACGGAAGAGAAGGAAGAGAAAGAGGAAAAGGAGGAGAGGAAGAGCGCAGGTTATGTCTAATTAAATTCTGTTCTGCCATTCTACCACTACTACCACACCGCAATGATAATTCCACGCTTTTTTTTACTGCATAACAAGTTGGTCAGAGGGTTGTAAATCAGCTCTGAGGCCTCTCGAATCATTATATAAAAGCTCTCTGAAGATCCATGACGAGAAAACTCAGCTATTCCACCATTGTCATATTCGTGAAACGGCATTCTAAGTTTTGAAAACCTGATAATGTATGCAAATGTTGTAAATCGTTGATGATACTGCTGCTCCTCCTCTAAAACAGTTTGCTTCCCCGAGCTCAGAAACCACCTCCCGAGCCACTTGATCGACTGTGCGCAGCGAGTGCAGGATCCCCAAACGCAGGACGGCGTTTTGGAAACTCATGTGCGGCCGTCCGTCAGTGGAACATGTTTCCAGACAGACCAACAGAGCTGATCACATCTACAAACTACGGCACATTCTCACGCCTGGCGAAACAATTTTTAAACCAAACCTGTGCCCATAATGTGACTGAGGAGTGTCTGGAGAGAGTGTGATGTTCTGGAGCGAATGAACTGAATGATGATTTTGATAAAGGGTGATGTTTTTAAGGCGCTGAGAGAACAGCGTGTGGATGAGGATACAGAATTGTTATGATGCTCAGGTCATTATAAAAACATTCTCTTTGTATGTTTGATTTTATGAACTACAACATCAACCTGCCCAGGGACGACAGGTGGAAATGAGCTCTAGTGCTACAACCTTCCTGTCTCATTATATAAACTAAACTAATCTTTTCTTAATGTGTGAACAATGTTATTTTATCTCACAAGATCACTATCACTATCAATATTTAAGAAGAAACTGTAACTTCATTTTTACATTATTTGTAAAGAATGATTTACAGGAAACATTAAACATTAACTGATTAATTTAATATATACCGGTATATATATTTTACAATATTTTAGAAACATGTTTAAACGGTGCACTGGGAGATTAAACCCATCTACCTCAAGGGAAACAAATATAGGCTACATTACAGGTCATACCTGTGGAGAGGCGACCCTATTCACAGAGAGAATTATTGTATTTTTGAGCAATAGAAACACCCATAATGAAAAAAATCGTAGATAGATGTGTTTAATGTTAAATACCAAGCATCTCTATAGAGACAAGCAGAAAAGTTGAGCAATGCACCTTTATTTAGTACTTACGCTAATGCTATTTAAGTGATAGCTTATTTAACCACATCTAACCATTTCGTAGCCAGCAGAAACCCAGTATTTGCCGAGGTGAAGAGTGAGGAGCTGGAAAAGAGACCGGTTCACTGTGAGATTCTTAGAGGCCTCTCAGACAGCGTCCCGGCCCCGTGTCCCGAACCTCATCATCCAAAATACACTCCACACATGCTAACAGTGCACTTCCTGTAAGAATTAAAGTCTTTGTACCTGATTTATACTGCTCTTAAAAACATTTTAAACTATTTGCAGTGGTCCGAAGTTTTTCCTCACGTACCTTATGCATTCAGAATGTCCTAATTACTCACCGATGAGATTATAACAGCTTTTCAGAGACCAGAGTGGAGTTCTGCTGTCACTGTATTGCTAACAACAACTAGCATGCTAACTTGCACCTCCTGATTATTAATTTGATGCAGACAGTATCTCAAGACCTCAAGAGCTGCTTATAAAATATAGCTTAACAAAAAACTACTCTCAAAATTGTGAATATTTTTAAAAGTTTCTCAACTCCTTGCTATCTACCTTTATGAAATATCAGTTCAAAATTGTAATTAATTAACTGGTAAAATTGGTAAAATATAATAAGTATCCTTATCCTAATTATTCATAGCAATGAGTTTATGCGTTTTTTTCGGAACTTTCAGAGACCAGAACTGAGTTTTTCCATTACAGTAAAGCTAGCAACAACTAGCATGCTAACAGCGTACTTCCTGATTCTCGTACAAAGTAACGCTTTATAATTACATGTATATGACATGCAGTCTAAGTCAACAGTCGAAACCAATGTACATGAAAGAAAACTGCCAAAAACACCAAAATGTAAATAACACAACCCATACCAACTACTCCATTCTGCAAGTTTCAGAATGATGAGAAACTACAGGACCGTTGCCGTAGCGATTAACAATTTAAAACTAAATACTGTGTCTTCTGAATGGGGGGAAAAAGTCCTCAGAACGGAAGCTGAAACCCTTGAATTTGCTCTGAAATAAAAAGAGAGAAAACCTGAGAGGAGATAATTATTTTTTCACCTGAACTGTCTTTTGATAAATTTGTCAGTTATAAGAGCCACCTGCTGTGTGACATCTGCAATCTGTCTTTGGGGTTTGATAATCAGATTAGATGTAATGCATTTTTCTCTGTACAAATCTGCTCTCATAGCATAGGTTTTTTTTCTCATGAGCAAAAGAGTATTTACACTTTTTGGTTGGTTTTATGGTTAAATAAAAAGCATTGTAAAAGGTCCTATATTAGACAAAATGGACTCTTGTGAGCTTTAAGTCATATATAATGTTATTTTCTCAAAAATAAACCTGGAGTTGTGTTTTGTTTCATTCCCACATGTTTGAGTAATCCTTTATTATTAGTCTGTCTACATCTCCAAAGCTCCAAATGCTCTGTTCCACCTTGTGATGTCATTTGGTGGTAGTTTTCAAGTTAAGAGCTCCTTTTGACCTGTGGAGAATCGACCCTTCACAGTAAAAATGCAGGATTTTTTTTTAGCTAAATTTCAGAATAATTGCGAGTTAGAAGATTTTAATGCTATACTGTGTCAAACTCTACCTCCAAAAAGTTACGTAGTGAACCTTTAAGAAGCCAAAAGACTTTCAACCACAAATAGCTGATGGTAGAAACTGAACACGCCAACCAGCTGCGTATACAATTATGTATTGATACTTTGCAGTGGCATCATGCTGGGGGTGCTCTACATATATCTCAACGTTGGAATGAATTCAGCAGTTACCATGGAGACACAAGGCACAGAAACAACAAAACAAACAAAAATAAAACTCAGATTGAAGTCTAACTCAGGTAACAGAGCTAGAGCAGATAGAGCAGTGCCTACAGTTAGCGTCACACCGCCAGGGAAAGTTGTTGACATCTGCTGAAAAGCATTGGCGAATATACTGTATTTTGGATCAGATGCCCTTCCTACACCCAAACTTTGCGACGTTGCCTTTAAAACTTTCTTCTAAAACTTCGAAAACAACAGAACTAGACTCATTATGCGAGAAAACCAAATCACCACCTTCACCATTCCTATGTATATTTTAAATTAATTCGTGGAAGGGGAATAGAGGGAGCGCGGTCACTTTTTCTCCACTTTTTCCGTAAAAATAATTGCTGTCCTTTGGCTTTGTAGGGCGGCTTCATTTGTCCGATGTCTCAGTCCCCAGCAGGGAGTGTAACATTTGGAGAGTGCACTAGACAAAGTGGTACTTCAAAAATACGTGTGTGTGTGTGTGTGTGTGTGAACAAGAGCTAAAAGAACTCCTGCGGTGAAGGAGAAAAACAAAAGTGGAATAATCAAGTCGATGGTTCCCGTGGAGATGTATGGAAAGTCGTAAAAACAAACAAAAGAATAGAAAAGAAAGAAGAGAAGAGATGGAGGGATGATGATGATGGCACGCTGTTGTTAGCATATGTGCGATCATTTGAGTAACCCCCTTTATATTAAGCTCAATAGACTGTTTTGTATCATTCACACATGTTTGAGTAGTTTTCAGCGGGCTCCTTGGTGATGCAAAGTTAAAGCCAAACTGTGGAACATTCTCAATTAAAACCTGATGTTCAATGCAACAGTATTTGGGTAGTAAGAAATGTATTATAACCTATATATTTTATAACTATTTTTTAACTGTTTTCTGAAATAATTTCTTAATTGAAAGCTGCATTGTCTAACTTTTCTGGCGGAGGGTCCATCACCTGCTTGTTTCTATGGATATGTCACGAATGTTCCATAGTATGATATTAAAAAGCTCCATCTTACATTTATTCAGTTACAGGTGGTTTTATAGCTCAAAATAGCAAAAAAAAAAACAAAAAAAAAAAAGGTACTCTGACTGTAGGCGGAGTCGCCTCTCCACAGATCTGACCTATAACTTGGTCTGGTTTGGTCTCCATGAAGACAGAAAGGTGTAATGCCATACTGTGAAACATTCCAGACAAAGCAATAACATCTCCATGGAGAAAGGCATTTGATGGACCCTCCACCAGAAAAGTTACACAGTGCACCTTCAAATCTTGTGAGGTAAAATAAAAAGTATTATACCCTTTTAGCACTATTTTTCTGTTTACTTTTTTAAAATTATATGCTAATATTGAACTAAATTTTTATCTCTCTAAACTATCAAGTCAACAGCATAAATAATTAAAAACCTGATGCATAATTGAACAGTGAATGGCATCAGTGTGTAGACTGGAGTGGGTGTCGTACCTTGCTGTGGAGGCAGGTTCTGGGTCTGGGTGCAGTTGTATGGGTTGACAGCAGGGGGGCGGTAGTGAGTCTGCTGCTGGGGGTGCGTTTGTTGCTGCTGTTGGGTCGCACAGTGTGGGTGGTGCACTGAGGAGCAGTAACACGCTGAGACCTGGAAAGAACGAAAGAAATTTAGCACTTTACCACGGTGTAATGAATTAAATTTCAATCGAGAGTACAATTATTGGTTCTTAGTTTTTGTAGTACATTAAAGGTGCACTGTGTAACTTTTCTGGTGGAGGGTCTGCTGCCTGCTTGTCTCCATAGAGATGTTATTACTGTAAATATATCTCGCGTAGCTTTTTTAATTAGGCCTTGACAATTATTATCTGTATCTTATCTTCTGACCATTATTTTTTAGTACACATTAAATGATTCACGTTGAACTCGCAATGCCTTGGTGGAGGTCTGGGTCAATTAAAGGCACTGTACCTGATTTTTACTGTCTAAAAACATGAAAAACAGAACTATATTGATCATATAGATAACTGTTGTTTGAGTCGCTACTAGCAACCACTACCACTATCACTATCAAGGATTCACCGATATGATACTGGTATCATATATTGGATATTGACAGCGATATCGAATGTTTTCATGGATCAGAAAACGGTTTCAAAATAATGGTTCAGTTGATATCCCATTTTGAGTTTTAAACTAGTGTAATAAGATGAAATACTGGCCCAGAATTTCTCAATGTTAAATGTCAAAATATAATATTAAACTTTCATAGTTGTTCTCTCGTTACTTTAAAGGATGAATAACAATTACAAAACACATTTGGACCAGTTTTTATCATACCGTTTTTTAAAGGAAATAAATCCTATATTCTCAGTGTCTGCATTGGTATCGTTTGGGGATCGGCAGATAAGTAAGCCAAATGTATCAACATCAGTATCAGAACATAAAAATCTGGATCGGTGTATCCCTAACTATCATTTGTCTTCCTTGCCAATTAGCCTATCAATACCGTGTCATATTAATTTATAATTGACAACTACTGCTACTGCTACTACTATGTCATATTGATAATAATTGTCATTGATTGACTCGTGTACCTGCTGCATGGGCTGTTGAATATACGTGTGTTGCTGGAGCAGGGGTTGGTTGAGCATGGCCCCAGAGAAGGCCCCTGGTGCTGGGGTGGGGTTGTTGGCGTAGCCCTGGGAGTGCCCGGAGGTGTGGAGGGGTAGAGACTGTGCACCCATCATGCCCCCGTGTCCAGCGGAGGGCCCGGTCACCACATAACTGGTCATCTGCTGAGGTGGTGCCCCCTGCAGGAGCATATGTGGCGGTGCGTGGTGGTGGTACACGGCGGGGTAGTAGCGGGGGTCTGGGGCAGGGGGGTTGGGGTCACTCTGTCCGGGCTGATAGAGGCTCATCTGATTGAACTGGGCGCTGAGGGCTTCAGGCTAAAGACAAGGAAAATAAGAAAATATGGTAAGTAAAGAGTGTTTTTGAAAATTATTTGCCAAAAAATACAAAAAAAAAACCCCGTGTTAGCTAGCTCACTGTGTCTCAAAGCTATCAGTCACTTTTATTAAAATATATAAAAAAAACAACCTATTAAAATTCAAATAAATTACAGTCAAGACTACTGGATCGTTTTTATGTGTAAAAGGCTTAAGTTTAGAGGTGTTGTTTTAATATTTATTATGCCTCAAAATTAGCATGAGCATTAGCATTGAGACACAAACATCTCTCTTTCTAAAAACACGATCTAAAAACAAGTATCCTCCACTTAAGTATTCATTTTATTTGTGTAGATTTTAACATGTTTTCAGTGACATCCACCCACAGCCCCTTGTTCACTGCCTCATCTTTAAATATTTATTCACTGTAGCATGAATCAGCAAAAACCCACATAGCGATAAAACTGAACAGGAAGTAGTGACGCTAATAGTGAGGTTAAGCGTTGTTGCTAGCCTGTTTGGTTTGGTAATTCTGAAAAGAAGTGTTGGCAATGATCATTTCTATTGTGCGAGGAGATTTAATAGAGAAAATTTACAAATAAAGTGCATTCCGTGTGTAATATTGTCCGTGTTAGCCTTTGATAGCTTAGCGGCCTGTTTCAATCACTCACATTTATATTCTTCCCACTGGGTTTCAGAATTACAGAAAATTAGGACCGTTGCCATAGCGATTAACATTTTTATTTTTTTATTTTTTTGCCAAAACGCTATAACTTAATGAGAATCTGTTTGGTATAAAGCAGCCGTCTTACTCTAGTGTTCATAGTGCTTCTTAAAGAATACAGTACAAATACTTGAAGGACTATCTGGCTTAAAGTGGCTAAGATAATGACTTTTAATTAACCTCTTCCATCGTTTGTGAAAATACAGTGTGTAAGGAAAGATCAGGGTTTAATTGGGATTAAATAGATAATAAATTAAAAACATCAGCTTGTGTCATTATGAGCACGCACTGGTACAAGGCCAGTGATCAACAGCCCATAGGTCACAATGTATTTTCATTTGTTAGAGAGCTCACAAAACCCAAAATCAATGGAGCCAAACCTCCAGGGGGCGACGTGATGGTCCCTCTCAAGCTAAGTGCTAAATCAAAGGTTGCATTGACTTTTACTTGAAGGTGTAAACAACAAACACTTCTAATCTAGGTATAACCCAGGAGATGGAGTAACTGCAGTGGTGGAAAGAGGACTGAAAATTTGAAAGTAAAAGTGCAGTTTCATGGCTAATAAAGTATTCAATTACAAGTATTACAGTCAAAGTTGTAGTTCAAGAGGGGGTATTATACTTCTACGGGGTATTAACTGCTAACACATTACATATTTAGATCACCATGTTACCTTTTATTGTTTTGAAAATGCTATATTCACTGAAAACAACGTATTAACATGTTTTATAAGTTTCAGTTTTGTCATGTTGAGTTCTTCCCTTTGCTCTCTGCGCTAAGTCACTCCCCCTTCAGAGCGCCATCACAACACAATCATGAATCTACTGCACATCGCATCAGGTTTGTGAAGTTGCCGTGTACAGTTTCGTATCATGTTTTTGTATGTATTTGTCGTGTGGGAGCGTGGGTGATGTAGATTTGCGGGCGTAGCATTGGACAGACTCTTACAGCTAATCGTAAAGAGGGTTTGAATAGGGCCCAGGAGAGATTGCTAAATTATTCAAACATGCATGGATGACATCTAAAACCTCTTCAGGCATGTTTCTAATGAGGGAACAACGTTATAACATGGTAGAAAGCTCCAAAAATACTACTCAGAGTACTAGTTACTACATTTTTAGATCACATTTCTATAGAAAACTTGATCAGTCAAAAAGTATGAAAGGGAATTTTGTTGTTTTAAATCGCAATCTCCCTATTCTCTTAAAGGTGCACTATGCAGTATTTCTGGTGGAGGTCCCCTGCCTGCTTGTTTCCATGGAGATGTTACTGCTTTGCCTGAAATGTTCCATGATATGACATTAAACATACATCGAGCATTTATTCAATAAAGGTGTTTCTATTGGTCAAAAATACAATAATTCCCTCTGTGAATAGGGGCGACTCTCCACAGATTTAACCTGTAATGTAGTGTAGTGCTGTAACCTGCTCGTCTTCCTCGGGTTTAATCTATATTGTGGAACATTATGGACAATGCAGTAACATTTCCAACCCTCCACTAGAAACGTTATGCAGTGCACCTTTGAAAAAATCTACTCAAAAAAATCCAATTACCTCAAAAATCTACGCAAATACAGTAACGTATTTATAGTTAGTTTCTGTTTGATTTTGAAAGAACTGGGCGGCATTTTGAGGTAATTTCCGATATGATTCGTGGATTAAAATAGCAGTTTTTGAACATGGATTATTCAAACGCTAACATCTGGTGCTAGACTGAAATATTAATGGCAGTTCTGGAAGCGTAATTAGTCATGACGGCGGGTCTGCGAGCAAAAACCAGGTCAGAAATGAGGTCAACGCGGCGCTCGATCTATATACGAAGAGAAAATTCAAACACACCTTTACAGCGATTACTGAATAGTTAATACAGAATAATGGGGTTAGTTTAGCCTCACCCTAGACACTGCCCCAAGCACTGAATTAAAAATAAGGAAAAGAGGAAAAGACTGAAGAAAAAGTGAAATAGGTAGACATGTGCTACTGAGTAGTATTTAATGCCCTACACTGGGGTATTACAGGCAGGACGAATGATGTTTCTATGGAGAGAAGCAGGCAGTAATCCCCTAGGACAAATGATACATAGTGCATCTTTAATTTAAATAAAGTTTTTTTTATTCCTGTTGTTTTGGGGTGTGTTTACAATTAATATGATTTGGTCCTGATTTGAGGCTAGTTTAGTTCTTTGTCTTGTCCTGGTCTAGTCCAGTTAGTCCCAGTTTAGTCCTTTATGTGGTCTTGGTTTAGTCCTGGTTTAGTCTTGGTCTAGTCCAAGTTTAGTCCTTGTGTAGACCTGGTTTTTATTCCTAGTCTTGGACCAGTCTTGAACTAGTCCTGGTTTAGTCTTGGATTTGTCCTGGTATAAACCTGGTCTAAACCCGGTCTAGCCTTGGTCTAGTCTTGGTTTAGTCTTGTTCTTGTCTTGATCTAGACATGTTCTAGCCTTGGTTTAGTTTGGGATTTAGTTTTTATATGGCCTATATCCATGTGTGAACACACTCTTTTGAAGCACCATTTTAATATAAAAAATATTTGGTTTAATTGCTAAATACCATGGCAACAGTCCTAATTTTCCTCATCTACGTTGTCACACTAGACTCGACACTGCTAGCACGTGTCTCTAAAGCTAATAATCATACACTGGCTCAAGAACATTGGCTGTAGACTTGGTTTAGTTCTAGTCTAGTCTTAGTTTAGTCCTGGTCCAGTCTTGGTCTAGTCTTGGTCTAGTCTTGGTCTAGACCTGGTCTAGACCTGGTCTAGACCTAGTCAGGTTTAGTTTCAAGTTTAGTCCCAGTTTTTATATGGCCTATGTCCATGAGTGAACACACCCTTTTGAGACACCCTTCTGAGCACTTAAGACCATTAAAAAGATTTACTTTAATTGTTAATTGCCATGGCAACAGTCCTAACTACACATTAGCTCAGGAACATTGGGTCAAAGTTGAGTACCCAGTAGTTGGTTTTAATGTTAACAAGACTAAAGAGTTACACAGTTAAACCAAACAGACACACGCGCGCACACAAACACACACACACACACACACACACACACACTGATACAAAGGGTAAAAATCAGTTTGTACCACAGTGTATTGTTGGTTAGGACACACAGGCAGGTACTGAGACGGAGCGAGAGAATAGGAGACCGCTGAAGACTGGACAGGATCAGACTGAAGAGGACAGAAGGGCTACGGATGGACAGAGGACACAGGAGAGAGATGACAAGGAGAGGACGTTAGGAAGGAAAGAAGGAAAGAAAGAAAGACATGGATAAAAGTTGCAAAACGTGCAGAGACTAAGAAGGGTTTAAGATAACGTATTAAAATAGAAGCTGAAAGTTGAAGCTGGAGTTGGAAAAAGTTGAAATTCCAAGATAAATGAAGTATCATATTAGGTCTAAACTAAGTCTAGACAAGGTCTAAACCAGGTCTGAACCAGGTCTGAACCAGGTCTGAACCAGGTCTGAACCATAGACTGTATAAAGAAGTGGAGAAGTGGACTAAGTCACTAAAATAAAAACCAGGATCATGTAGAGAGGGTTAATACGAACATTTTAAGACCAAAATGACGAAACTCACAACAGCAGTTACAAAGAGAGGGGGGACAATATTCCAGCGTAAGTCAATGGGAGCCAGGGTCAGTAGGAGCTGGAAGAGCCACATGCAAACTTCCAATTTGGATCCTAGAGCTTTAGGTTTAGGTCTAGAGGTTTGCGGCTATTTAAATATATAGTCTATAGGTCTAAAACAGATTTGAACCATCAAACCTGGTCAGAACTGGAGCGGATGTAACCAGGTCTAAACCAGGTCTTAACCAGGTCTAAACTGAACAAACAAATAAAAATAAAAACATATCCCCACCAAACCAATAGCCATGTCTCAATTTGCAGTGTACACAGTTCGGAGTGTGGTTTTAAGGGTACTCAGACTGCGCTCAGGACTGTGCATATTGCACACTCTGCGGACCGTATGGGCGTCAGCGAAATGGGACAGGTCTCACAACTACCAGATGCAGCCGCCGACTCCATTTTCTCCCGTAGAAGAAGTAGCGCACGGTGCATGCTGGGATATATGACTGCGAGAAGTGTGCATTTTCACGCAGTTGGTCCACACCCTGATTTCCATGGAAACGACTGCAGTTCTCAGACCGCATGTTAACTGTGCATGGGACAAAAATGAAATGGGACAGCAGTTGTCGTGCCGGAAGTGACGTATGCGCCGTTAAAACCACACTCCGAACTGTGCACACTGCGAATTGAGACACGGCTAATGAGTGTATTACAGACAGGTGGAAGTCCCGCCCACTCACCTGAGAGTGCAGATGATTGGCTGCCTGTTGTTGACCCTGGCTTTGGATTGGCTGTTGAGGATTCTTCTGGTGAGAGCTCCTGGCTATGTTCGGAGTGATTGTAGCCGGGTTGTACACCACAGCACTGCCATCGGGGTGAATGAACGGCTTCCCTGTTAAAAATAAAAAATAAAAAAATTATACATAAATAAACAAATTGTATACAAAATGTAAATTAGACAAGAGATTTTAGAGCAATTGCCCAAGAGAATCAAAAACCTGTAGTGTTTTTGCAGCAGTCTGGCTGTGTTTGAAGTTGATAGCAAGTACTAAATATTTACACGTTTTAGCCATCTGTTGGATCTGTTTTAATTAGCAAGATCTGAGCTGAATACTTAACAGATAAACTCAATACCTGTGATGTAAGCCGGTAATTTTTCTCAGGAGAGGTGGATTTTTATAACTCAGATGTAGTATAAAAAACAAAACATGATAGCAAGTTTAAAGCATGTAATAATAATGAATGATTTGGGATAGACTGACCCATTTAAAGAGCTAAAACTAAAAAACTAAAACAGCAAACATGTCCCAGTTAATAGGACTATCTGAAGAAAACCATAACTAAAATGCATGTTTTAGCATTTAAAGGTGCACTATGTAACTTTTCAATGAGCAGGTGATGCCTCTAGACCAAGATACAGGTCAGATTTGTGGAGTGGCGACCCCTCTCACAGTAAGAATGTATGTTTTTCCAGAGATTTTGTTGCATTAAAAACAGACAGAATTCAGTAAATGCAAGGTAGATAAGTTTAACGCCATACTGTGGAACATTCCTGAATTTTTTTGTTTTTTTTTTGTTTGTTTATTTCATTCATAATATATAGAAAGACATCATCAGTGTGACAGCAATACCAACAATTGAATGAAAGGGAGCAGAAAGAAGAGTAATCTTATGTTATCTGCCCCTCTTCCCTTTTCCAGACAATAACACCAATAGTGACTATAAAACATTTCATCAGTACATTCCATTTCAATCACAATTATTAATCAATTGTAAACAGAAAGCTTCATTTTTAAGCACAACAATTTAGTTTTCTTTTTCATACAAATGCAATAAGATCTCCGTGGAGACGAGCAGTTGGCTGACCCCCCTCAATGAAAAAAGTTCTACAATGCACCTTTAAATTATGAAAATGGTCTGATTTCCAAATTTCAAAAGCTTTTCATTCCTGATATAAATATTTCTAATAATTTTGCCATTTAAAAAAATACAACAATGTAAAAGTAAAAGAATCTTAAAGGTACAATGTGTAACTTTTCTGCACCCTCTGGTGGAGGGTCTGTCACCTGCTTGTTTCTATGGAATGTTCCGCAGTGTGGCATTAAACAGCTCCGCTTTACATTTATTCAATTACAGGTGGTTTTATAGTTTAAAAATACCAAAGTCCAAAATATTGTACACAAGCAGTTACCTGTGTGTGGGTTGACCAGGACACTACCAGGAGGAATCCCAGAGGTCTCCAGGGGTAAGATGTAGTAGTTTGGAGCTTCGTTGAGGGACGGTGGCTGTGAAGGGACATTTTTGATCACTTCGTGGTGTCCGGCCCCCCTGGCGTCATTGTTGGGGTGCATTGTGGGTGTGGAGGAGATCACGGGGCGAGCGGAGGGGAGAGGGGGGAGCTGGGGGCGGGAGAGGGAGCTGGAAGAGGAGCCAACGCTACTGCAAGACTCCGAACCTGAAAAAACGAGACAAAATGGAAAGAAGTTTTGAATTGATTTTGAATTTTCATCATAAAAACACATTTAAAATGGCCTTCAGTATTGACATAAACAATATGGAGTTTTCATTAGTGGTATTTAATAGAAATATTAGCCCAATTTCTTTCTCCAAAATCTGAACTCCAAATGACATGCTTTTATGACAGAGGAATGGCTGTAGACCTTTATATTCAATTTGGTTCTGTTCTAGTCCTAGTTTAGTTCTGGTCTGATCCAGTTTTAAAAAAGACCAAGTGTAATGTAAACTAACCCAGGTCTAAACCAGGTCTAATCCAGGACTAAAACAGGACTAAATACTAGATCTAAACTAGGTCTGAAACCTGGATTAAACCCAGGTCTAAACCAGGTCTAAACCAGGACTACATTCCAGACTAGCCAAAATTTGAACTAGGACTAAACCAGGAATGAACATAAATTTAACCCAGATCTAAACTAGAACTAAACCAGGTCTAAACATGGATTAAACCCAGGACTAAACCAGGACTACATATTAAACTAACCCAAATCTAAACTAGGACTAAACCAGGATTACAGAACTACTACCCGGATTACCCCTGCAGTAAACTGGGACTAAACCAGGTCTAACTCCAGATTTAACCCAGGTCTTAACAAAGTCTAAACCAGGACTAAACAAGGACTAAACCAGGATTAAACTAGGACTACATTCAAGACTAAAACAGATCTAAACTAGGACTAGAACCCAGATTTAACCCAGGTTTTAACAAGGTCTAAACTAGAACGAAACCAGGACTAGTTCCCAGACTATCTTAGATCCAAACTCTGACAGAATCAGATCTGAACCCGAATTTAACCCTGATCCAAACCAGATTCCAAAACCTTGGTCTAACTCAGGCTTAAAGCATCGCTAAAGCACCAGCCTTATCCCCAAACCCACTGTACACACAATGTGAAGTTATTAAAATATTTCGCTTGAATCAGCAGCTCTGGTTTCCTCCATTTCCCAGAATGCCTCCCGGGCTCAGTGCATTAAGTTGTCAATTATAACATGTGGGTGGAAGCAGTTGATAGTCATAATTAGAAGTGTTTTTCAAAAGGAGGCAATTTCACTGTTGTTCCTCTTGCTAATATTATATCATCTCGAGTGGCAGAGTTTAAACCGTCTCCTGGTCCTCCATGTTGTTTTTTGTTTTTGAATAATTACCAGATATAATTAAAAAACAACATTATTCTCTTTGGGATTAGAGTAAACATTTGCAACCGCCTATTAGCACAATTTAATGGGAAACAGTAGTGTCTATAAAGTGCACTGTGTAACTTTTCTGGTGTTGTGTCCGTCACCTGCTTCTCTCCATGGAGATGTAGTCTAGAATGTTACACAGTATTGCATTACGCTTTTTTTTAAATCCATGGAGACAGAAAGTGATGCCACAGGGTAAAGTTACATGTCAGATCTGTGGAGAAGCGAGCCCACTCACAGTAAGAATGCACGTTTTTTAGACCAATAAAATTCCATGTTATTGAGTAAGATAGATATGTTTAATGCCATAGCGGGACATTCCAGACAAAGCCTAACATCTCCATGGAGACAAGCTGGTGGCGGACGCTCCACCAGAAAAGTTACACAGTGCGCCTTTAAAGTAGTTTTACAATATTACAGTTAAAGGTGCAGTATGTAGCTTTTCTCATGGAAGGCCTGCCATCTGGTTGTCTCCATGGAGCTCTTACACTTTTAATTGGACTGTCCCACAGTATGGCATTAAACTTATCCATCTCCATGGCTACAAGCCCCAGGCCATGTTACAAGTCAGATATGTGGATAAGAATAATAATAATTGCATTTGTATGAATTTTGAGCAATGAAAAAAAAAGCATGTTAGCTAATCAGAATGCCATACTGTGGGACATTCCAGACTAAGCAATAACATCTCCACGGTGACACGCAGGTGGCGGACAGTCCACCAGAAAATTTGACATCCGGTTTAACGACTGATGGAATAGGACACGGGACTCGGAGGGCTCCTGCGAAATCGATTAAGAGTTTATTAGGGCATTTTTACTGATACTGTGACAAGACATTTTGGGACCTTAAATTGTTTGTTTACTTCACTGACCACCGACATGCCTCCAAAACTTAAGAATACAAGTAGCTCCACGACGGCGCAAACGCGGCCCTCTGCCGCGGCAACATACCCAGTTTCGAGTGACCCTGCTCCGGCCCCTCAGGCTCCTCTGGGCGCTGCTGCCCCAGCTTAGGAGATGAGTGCTGCAGACTTTAAAGCTGAATTGCTCGCCAGCCTCCGGGACGAGGTGGTAAGCATTTTTAGAGCCGAGCTGGCGGCATCCATGTCCAATAACTTGACTAAAATAAAGTCTGAGTTACAAGATGTGAAAACTGAGCTAAATAGTAGCATCGCAACAGTAAAGGCGGAGGCAGATGGTTTAAAAGCGACTGTACGTGATATGGAGAGCTCGCTGACGACCTGTACAGATGACATGGTCTCACTCCAATCTAGAGTCGACAAGCTGTCATCCCAAATTATTGCTCTTGAAAACAAGTATGACGATTTGGAGGTGAGATCCCGCCCCAATATCATCAGGATCTTGGGCTTACCTGAGGAAGACGGCCCCATCATTACGGCCTCTGTCTCCACCCTGTTGAATCAGGAAGGTTTTTTTTTTTTATTGCCATATGAGTGAACAGGTTCACAACATTAGGAACTTGCTTCGATACCTAGAGCGGACAGACACTCCGAGCACCAGGGCTGCCATTCGCGGCGCCAAAATAGAAAGAAGCAGTCCCATCGTGGCATGTTTACATTATTACTGTGACTGTGTTGACGTCCTACGGCGTGCCAGAGTTCAGCAGCAGATCAAGATTAAGGATGCAACAATCTCTATTTTTCCGGACTATACTGCACGCACAGCCAGTATATCGGTGCCTTCAACGATGTCCGACGCCAAGGACATACCAGATGTGCGATTTGGCGTCCAGCCCGTCTCCGGATCACAAGTAAGGGTATCACAAGGCAGTTTACATCGCCAGAGAGGCAAACATTTTTTGTAAAAACACTAAAGTAGACTTGTCCTGTGACTATAAAGTTGTCTCATCAAAGATGATAATGATGCGAAATATTGTGTTTTACCAATAGTGGTATAATTATTATAGTTTGTATCTTGCCACAGGTGTTGATGTTTTATGACGTTATCATATACTTGCTATTGTGCTATTATACACATTGACCATGTTATTTAGGATTAGGCAGGTTAATTTACGCACAGATTTATTACGGGTCTTTTTTTTTTTTGCCATATATATATTTGCCCTGTCATTTAAGCCTTCTTCTAATGTTATGTGGGAGTCCCCTCTGAGATTGGAGCACTGTGAAGATAACTATCAGGTCCAAAGCCATGAGTTCTTCTTTTAGGTTTTTGACTCCTTGTGGAGTCTTCACTGGTATCCTGTCGTTTGGGGATGGGGTAATGGTAAGTGCAATGGGGTGAGGTTGTGGGTTTTCAAGTTCAGAACATTCTGTTTTGTGATTTTTTATTTAATTAATTTTTTTTAAATGTTTTTTTTACTCCTGGGGCAGGTGGTTGGAAATGTACATGTGTTGTCTGAATGACATATCTATAACATGAATAAAAATATATGAAACAAAAAAAACAAAAAAAAGTTTATAAATTTGAATCAAAATTGCCATTGGTACTATTTTTTGTGTGTGAATGAAACAAAACAACATTATAACATAGACCCGAAGATGGTGTCATTTTAAGTTTAAATTACAACTATACCAGGAAACAGCGGCTGAACCGGGAAACTAGTTTGCCTGGAAGAATCCATGACTCATCGCTGTATCAGCGGTGAGTCTGGTAACGCTTGATCCAGAATGCGCTGCGGTTGCGCGTAGACAGACGGCTAAGTGAACCAATCAGAGATTGCGCCATCTTGATTCAAAACTGAGGAGGAACTTCCGGTGCCTAAGAGTGACTTTGCGGGCAAAGGCGGGTGCACTGATGTCACCATCTTTGAACGAATCAGAATCGCGGAGTCCGTTTTTAACCGGAGGAGCGAGAGTGGAGCGAGGGTGTCCAAATGGTATCGCACTTTATAGGAAATACAGAGAGATATCATTTGGCTGGCCAGGTAAGGAAACTAGTGCACCGGCAGCGGCCGTGGCCAACATTTTGAGAACCAAATATATAAACATATGATGTTGTTCTAACAGATGGAATGTGCCTTGAATGTAGATTATAATGTAAGCTCCCAGGTGCAAAGATGGAGGAGACAAGCAACTTCTATCCTAAAGCTGAAAACACAAACTCGGAAAAAAAACCAAAAAAAACCCCATAAATCCTACTTCTGTTCTGACTGCCACTCGTAAAATCAGGGATTGGGAAAATAATAAAAATGCCAAAAAAGAAAGATAGAGGGAGTAAAATGGAGGAGAGAAAGTAAAATGTGTAAAACATCTCATTTCCAGCCAGACCAAATACAGGTTTATGCATTGGAGATGGATTTGTAGTTTGCATTTCAAAATAATATTATTACTAAAGCAGAAGTAGTACGTCCACATTAAAGAAATATTCAACTATTCTGTCAACCAATATCTTTCATTTTTAAAGAACTAAACCAGGACTAAACCAAGACTCAAACTTGGATCCAGCCAAGGACCCAACGAGGACTAAGCCTTGGTCTAACCCAGAATTCATTTACGACTAAACCACTAAACCTGGGTCAAAACCAGCAGAAACCAAGAGCAACTGACAGGTGCATTGTGTAACTTTTCTGGTGGAGGGTGCGTCTTACAGGTCAGATCTGTGGAGAGGCTACCCTGTTCACAGTCAGAATGCTTTTTGAGCAACAAACCCACCTGTAATTGAATAAATGTAAGGTAGAGCTGTTTAATGTCATACTGTGGGACATTCCAGACAGAGCGATGACAAATCCATAGAAACAAGCAGGCGACGGACCGTCAACCAAAAAGTTACATACTAGTAGAGCACCTTTAACCCAACCAACGTTTATTATTAGTCTGTCTTATCGTATTACATTTCCTTGTACCATTGCCCAGCCTATACTTCCTCTCTCTTTTAAATCAGTCTTGTATCTCTACCGTGCTAGCTAGCACGCCGTAATTAGCCTTGGCAGGTGCTCGGTCACTGGATATGGCGCTACCGCAAACATTTGTTCTGATTAGAAGTGAGAAAAACCCAGAGGGGACAGTCAAAAGATGGAGGACGCAAGCAACGAAGACACCATTTCTTTATAATAACGGACCAATTAGAGCCATCTCCTCCATGCGCTGTGGCAAAGGGCATGTTTACTTACAAATACTGCATGGGAGTAATGAGAAAACCCTTTGTACACGTTATATTTAAATAATGTGTCTCTTTTTGCGCTATGAGAATGCATCATCTGTTTATCCAACGTCTAAGCTTAAACTGCTTTGAGTAAATAAATGTAAATGTATGCGTTTCTCTGTGTTTTTCTCTGCACAATACTGTCTGAAAGGCTGGGGAGATGCAGTATTGGAGGTGTATAGATAAGATCAATTTTAACAAGAGACTATAATAAATAATTTATTTGTAAATTGGCCTAACAGGTAATAACAGGCATAACTTCTCACCCTCTCACTCTTTTCAGGCAATTTCTTCACAACATAAATATATATGTTTTGGGGTAATTTTATCTGTCTAAAAAGTAGAGAATGGGTTTTGGACAGATATGAAGGGCAGATTTTGATTGTTTTCCACAAATTCTGTTATTTAAATTGACTACAAACTCACCCACAGCCCTGTTTATTACCACAAACCGTTAAGAGAGCTGCAGTGTCATTTTCAGCAGGTCTTTCTTTAACCTGAACTGTTAATAAAGCTTTTCTATGTACTTTTTAGGCAGGTAAATCAAACTAGCAGTCTGTGCTGGAGATTTAAAGCCGATACACTAAAAAGTACAAATATCAGTCCAATATATCTGCCAACCGGTCTATCTTTACCAAAAAGTGAGCTTGTATGGGTTCATATGTAATAAACTTTAAACTACTTCATTCTTCTTTCCTTAGAAATGTTGATACTTTGACTATAATATGGCATACAACTTATCTATGTAAAGAATATTTTATCTATCTATCTATCTATCTATCTATTTATCTATCTATCTATCTATCTATCTATCTATCTGTTTTGTTACATTGAGAGTTTCAAGTGTGTTTGTTTTATATAATTTCCACATTATATTTTTTTACATAAATAAATGCATTTCCCAGTGTTTCTTATGCACTACCAGCAGTGGATGAATTTTGTTATTATAAAAAAACTCAAGTAAAATAACAAAAAAAAACTTAAAGTACTGTTGCTTATGTATATGTTCTATAATGTTCTTATAGAGTAAAAAGTAAAAGCATTTTGTACATATTTTGAGGCCTTATAAGGCTTCAAATGCAGTTGAATAATAATAAAGATTTGTGCGAGTTTTTGAATCCATCCATTTTTCCTAGCTGTTTTTATTTGTATATTTTTGTTTGCTCAAATAATATAAACTTTCAGCCTTTTCAGTAGGTCTCAAAAATGAATAATAAAAAATACTTTTACTTTTCAGTCCTATTCAATATGTAGTGGAGTAGAAAGTACAAAAAACTACTAAAACTTACTTAAGAAAAGTACAAATACCTAAAAATTACTTTGGTATGTTCTATCATCGTACACTACCGCACTACGGACCATGTGTGCTTCTTATATTCTCTGGTATGTGTTCGTACCAGTCTTGGACAGTCTCCCCGTGCTCTTGCTGCTGGCTGTACTGTCTCCTCTCACCAGACCGGGGCACACTCCGCTGAAGCTGCAAGCTTTGGTGATGGGGGGTCTGGGGGCCAGGCGGTGGGAGCTGTCTGAGCTGTCTGTGCTGCTCCAGGGCCGAGGGTCCGAGGGTCTGGGAAGAGTGTCTGTCTCTGAACTGCTCTGTCTGCTGGCCCCTGACCGGCCCACTCCCAGCCTGAGGAGACACACACATAAGTTTCAGATCACCACATTCTCCAGGTCGATAATATTCAGTCAATGGCCAAACCGATTCATCAAATCAATTTGCAGGGCTAGGCCTGGTTAGTATTTGGATGGGAGACTGCTGGGAAAACCAGGTGCCACAGGGGAGCGCCAGTGGTAAAGACTGTTATTGTGTTCTTAGGCAAGGCACTTTACCCACATTGCCTAGTATGAAAGTGGTGCATGCAAGTGTTGGTCGGAGGGGCCAATGGAGCAGATTCTCTCTCTTCCATCAGTTTGCCCCAGGGCAGATGTGGCTACAGTCGCATCTCCACCACAGAGTGTGGAATGAGTGAATAAAGCTTTGTAAAGCGCTTTGGGTATCTTTAAATTCATAATTAATTACAGAAATTTTCAACATTTGTGCTTAGATACTTACAACAAGTCTCCCGATGATTTATGGACTTAATTGTGTAGGGTTTCTACCAGTGACGCAACAATCCTGGGAAAATTCAAACCGTGCATTTTATAAGGCTCAGAGGCAAAAGACTTTTTACAAATTTCTCCCAATCCCTGAATAAATGAAACTTTACTTTACATAATTACATTTTTGACTGTTTTCTTGGACATTTTTGGATTTTCTTGGACATTACAGAAAATTTGGGTTGAGTGTGTGGAGTGAGGGTGGAGTGTGGGAGGGTTTTTTAAAATTGTATTTATTTTTGTTTCAATCTTTTTGTTTTTGTATTGTTATTGAATATTAAAATCAATACACTTATTATACAATTACACTTTTTTATTGTTCAGGATCCCGGTTTACACTGACACTGTCGTTATTCGCGATAACCAAAAAGCTGCTTACAAAACCGTCTCTCCAGACATTTCAGAAATTCCATCTGTGAAAAAGGAGATATGTAGCCATGGTGTAGGAACAAAGTCAGCAAATCTGAGCTTGTACATTTTTGAAATCAATAGCCCTGTATCCCATTTGGTTTGTTTCGCCTTGGGCCCCACTCTTATGTTCAGCTTGACTGCAGATCAATAAAAGATGACACATGTACGAGACTAAAATGGAGAAGAAAAAGGTTTTATGGTTTAATTGGCAGAGCTTTGGGCCCACACGACGACGAGGAGGAAAATCCTTTACGGGAATGCGGTTTTCAAACCCTCACATCAGTGGACTGTGTGTGTCTGATTAGAAAACACACCAACTTCCCACATGTCCTGGTTTGATCTCAGTGAGTGTAGGTCTGATGGAGTCTTGGTTTAGTTTTGGTTTAGTTCTGATGTTTGAGTTGGTTTGGTCCTGGTTTAGTCCCGGTTTAGTTCTTGTTTAGTCTTGGTTTGGTTCTGATGTAGAGTTGGTTTGGTCCTGGTCTAGTCCCAGTTTAGGTCTTGTTTAGTCCTAGTTTATTTCTGATGTAGAGTTGGTTTTCAGACCTGGTCTAGTCCTGGTCTAGTCCTGGTTTAGTCCTGGCATAGTTCTGGTTATTGTTTTGGTTCGGTTTGATTCTGGTTTGATTCTGACGTAGTCTCGGTTTAGTTCTGAGGTAGACTTTGGTTTGGTCCTGGTTTAGTTCTGAGGTAGACTTTGGTTTGGTCCTGGTTTAGTTCTGATGTAGACTTGGTTTGGTTCTGTTCTAGTCCAGGTTTAGTTCTGAGGTAGTTGTGGTTTAGTCCTGGTGTAGTTCTGATGTGGACTTGATTTAAATCTGGTCTAATTCTGGTTGAGTTCCAGGTTTAGTCCCAATTTTATTGGATTTTTACTTGACATCTTCACTGCTGATCAAGTTTGAATGGCAATGGAGCCAGAGGACGGTGGAGTAGGTATAAATTATAATCTCACTATGAACATTAAGTAAAGATTTTTCACTAACACCAATTTCAAAATTCAAATTTAACCAAATACTAAAAAAAAAGTTGGAGTATAAAAAATGCTCAGAATAATTTGCAATAACTGGAGTCAAATTAGGATGAAGTAATCAAAAATTCAATCAAAAAAATCTTACTGCTTAAAAAATACAGTGCAATACAGTGCAATTACAGTTACATCTCCATGGAGACCGAGTAGACAGACAATAAACCAAAAAATTGAGTACACCTTTAAATAATTACAGCCTTTGAAATTTGATTATTATGACAATTCAGATTGCAATATTGTATAATTTGAGAATACTGTTATTTAAATTGAAAATACAAGTAAAAGTAAGTAAAAGTACTACTACTATTATTATAACTTCTTCAATTCCTCCTCCTGCTACTACTGCATTGCACAATTTCTTTAAAAATATGATTAAACGTACCTGAATACTTGTCGTCGCTGTTGGCTGCTCATGCACAGATCTTCTTCTTGAGCGCTGAAGGAAAAATACATTTTTTTTTCAGGTTCAGGTTTGACAAAGTGAGACGTCTCCCCTTTTCAGACAAGACTAAAATCACTGTAATTGCTCCTAAGACGACAGAGGAGCCAGATGACAGGCTACGGTGAGTGGTCAGGGACAAAAAGCATTCTGTTTAGTCAATTAATGTGCTTACTAAAGAAATGTATCTGGTTTAATCTGATTCAAAGGTCCTACATTTAGTGAGCTTTAAGTCATGTTATAATCTTCTCTTTCTGTGACAATATTTAGATACAAAATTACATGGACTATATATATATTTGTTTCCCAATTTATATGTTTTAGCCTTGGTTGATACAACTTTTACACGTTTAAATAATGAATTGAAAGTCTTAACATGAATATTTTTACAAATCTCGAATTACAAGTCCCTGCATTTCTTATTATTGCAAAACACAAGTTATAATTTTCACATGTTTTCCTTTCCTCACACAAGCTTCATAATAGCAGACATTTTGAAACCAGATATTATTAAGCGATAAGTGGAATGGATGTTTTTACAACTCACCTTCCGTCGAGGAGGAAATGGTCGCCCTGCAGGTGAAAAAGAAAATTACAGAGGATTAGCAAATTATACAGTACAGTATTATTTGACTATTATCTGCAACATGTGATTTTGACTAAAGTTTGGGCCCTGAGCTATATTCAAAAAAAAAAAAAAAACAACTTCTTGATTTCTTTCTCCAAAAATCAGAGTATTTCATCACAAATCCAGCTCTGGTAATTGGTGAAGGGAGAGCTGTAGTGATTTGCACATGAATATAAAATGACAGCGATTTGAACAAAATGGCTGATCCTGATTTCGCCACAACCTCCTCCAGTCCTCCATCAGTCCACCTACACACTCTACTCTCTGTTTTTCCTATTTTTCTCTCCATCTCGCTCTCTTTTTCACAGTTTTTCTCACTCTGTTTTCTCTCTACCCCCTCTCTCCATCTGTCAATCTCTCTCCCTCACTCTCTTTATCTATCTATCTATCTATCTATCTCTCTTTGTCTGTCTCTCTCTGTCTCGTACTCTTTCACTATCACTCTCTCTGTCTCCTCTCTCCATCTCTCTCCTTTTTTTCCTCTTTCCAGCTCTCTCTCTTTCTCTTTGTCTATCCCCATCGCTTTTCTCTCTATCACATTCTTTCTTTTTCCTTTTTCTCCATCTCTCTCTTTCTCTGCCTATTTCTGTCTCTGTTTCTCTCACTCTTTGCATCTCTCTCTGTCACTTTCTCTCTCTCTCTGTCTCTCCTCGCTGTTCTATCTCTCTCTCCATCCCTCTCTTTGTGTCTATCTCTCCCCCTCTCTCCATCTCTCCCTCCCTGTGTATTACTCTCCATCACTCTCTCTTTCTCTCTTTCTCCCTGTCTATATCTCCCTTCCTGTGTATTACTCTCTATCACTCGCTCTTTCACTCTCTCTTTATCTCTCCCGCTCCCTGTCTATCTCTCCACCCCTCTGCCTTTCTCTCTCTCTTTGTGTCTATCTCCCTGTCTATTACTCTCTATCACTCTCTCTTTCTCTCTGTCACATTCTGTCTCTCTTCCTCTCTCTCCATCTCTCTCTCTTTCTCTCTCTCTCTCTCTGCCTATTTCTGTCTCTCCGTTTCTCTCACTCTTTGTATCTCTCCCTCTGTCTATTACTATCTCTCTGTCACTTTCTCTCTCTGTCTCTCCTTCACACTGTTCTATCTCTCTCCATCTCTCACTCTTTGTGTCTATCTCTCCCTCTGTCTATTACTATCTCTCTTTCACTCTCTCCCTCTGTCTCTCATTCTCGCTGTTCTAGCTCTCTCTCCATCTCTCTCTCTCTCTTTGTGTCTATCTCTCCCCCTCTCTCCATCTCTCCCTCCCTGTGTATTACACTCCATCACTCTCTCTTTCTCTCTCCCCGTATATCTCTCCCTCCCTGTCTTTCTCTCTCTCTTTGTATCTATCTCTCCCTCTCTGTCTATTAGTCTCTCTGTCACTCTCTCTCTGTCTCTCCTTCTCATTGTTCTATCTCTCTCTCCATCTCTCTCTCTCTGTGTCTTTCTCGCTGTCTCTATCTCTACCCCTCTCCATCTCTCCCTCCCTGTGTATTGCTCTCCATCACTCGCTTTCTCTCTCTCTCTCTCCCTCCCTCTGTCTTTCTCTCTCTCTCCCTCCCTCCCTCTATCTTTCTCTCCCTCCCTCCCTCCCTCCCTCTATCTTTCTCTCTCTCTTTGTGTCTATCTCTCTCTCCTCTCTCCATCTCTCCATCCCTGTGTATTACTCTCCATCACTCTCTCTTTATCTCTCTCTCCCTCTCTATCTATCCCTCCCTCTGTCTTTCTCTCTCTCTTTGTGTCTATCTCTCCCTCCTCTCTCCATCCCTGTGTATTACTCTCCATCACTCTCTCTCGCCTTGTCTATCTATCCCTCCCTCTGTCTTTCTCTCTCTCTTTGTGTCTATCTCTCCCTTTCCTGTCTATTACTCTCCATCTCTCTCTCTTTGCATCTATCTCTCTGTTTCCCTATCTATTACTCTCCATCTCTCTTTCTTTGTGTCTATCTCTCCCTCCTCTCTCCATCTCTCCCTCCCTGTATATTACTCTCATCACTCTCTCTTTCTCTCTCTCTCTCTGTCTATCTATCCCTCCCTCTGTCTTTCTCTCTCTCTGTGTGTCTATCTCTCCCCCTCCCTGTCGATTACTCTCCATCTCTCTCTTTCTCTCTCTCTCCCTGTCTATCCCTCCATCTCCCTCCCTCTCCATTTCTCTCTCTCTCTCTCTACCTCTCTTAAAATGTGCAAATATCTGCCCTTTTAGAACACAGCTCCTCTCTCTCTTGTTCAGTTCTGTTCTTTGTCAGATTTCAAACCCAATCTGGCAACAACACGTCTCATTCACCACAGATGCTCTTTTACAGGCTAATATGTACACAACAACGCCATATTATAATGCACTGTGCTCTAAACAAATCTATAATGAAGTGACAGCACGTTATACTGTCAATTATGACTATGAACCGTAAAAACAAAATGGCAAATTAAAGCTTTACACAGTCCATTAAAGGTGTGCTATTTAAAGCCACAGTATGTAACCAAAAATAAACTAAAATAATAATGTGTTTTTCAGTTTGGCTGGGTTTATTGCGCTGAAAAACCGGCTTGCATCTCCACAAACCTGACCAGGACCTCCTTCTGCCTGTTTCCATGGAAATGTTTTCTATCTTCATGGATTAAGTTCTGAAATATGGTTTTAACTTTCTGTTTCCATGGAATCATGCAGGTGCCACGATTCCACCTCCGGGAACATTACATACTGTACATTTAACTACACTGCTCGTCTCCAAACAAATGTCATTGTCTGGAATGTTCCACAGTGCGACATCAAACTTATCACCATGGAGACAAGCATGCGTCATCACCAGGCCTACTTACATGTCTGATCTGCGGAGAGGCAAGCCTGCTCATGGTAAGAGTAGTAGAAATAAATAAAAAAACAACAACCTATAATTGAATAAAAAGGTTATAAGAATAATTCAGGCTTAGTAACTACATTAAGGGGTTATGGTTAGGATTTGGTTAGAGGATCATTAAAAAAAAAAATCTTAATAAACTATTAGTTCATTATGAATTAAGTCTTTGTTCAAACTATATTAAGGCTAGTAAAATTTGAGTTACAGTGTTGCCAAAGCTTGTACCATAGAATGATGTGTACAGCGGCGATATAAACTGTTATACTTGGACTCCTCCATCACTTTGCTCTTGTCAGTTTCCAAACAAACCTCTCAAAACTCCCAATTTTCAGCAACACAAAAACACACACAACTCCTTCAGCGGCTATGTCACTGTCACCAGACTGTGCCCACAACTCAAACCAACCTGTCAGTCATAAAAGTGACAGTTTATGGAGGAAAGCTACAAAAAAAATAAAAAAATAAATAATAAAAACAACCTACCGTGATGTCTTCTGGATCAAAGCTGGAGTTGTCTTGTTTCAGAATGTAGCGTTTCTGAAAATCGTCAGCCCTGTCGTCCTTGATGTGCTCCGAGAATTTCTGATCGGGGCTGTCGGCGAAACAGAGCAAAGAGTGGCAGCTTAATTTGAGGCAGATGCTGACAAAGCCATATGTGGGACAAACACAGTGATAGTGAGTGTAACAGTACATCAAGTCTGACCAAGTGCAGTGTAATGTGATGCGTAATAAGCTGTAAAAATGAAGTAATTACATTGTAGTTACAGCTGGGGGTCTAGGGTTCTTTATATAAAGGCAGATGCTGGACAAAGCCATATGTAGGAAAAGAAAGTGTATATATGCTATTCCACTAAGTACAGTGTGACAGAATGTGTAATAACCTGTAAAATGAAGTAATTACATTGTAGTTACAGTTAAGGTTAGTTAGAGTCTTCTTGTCATTACACTTACTAAGTAAATGTAAGACAATTCTGGCGCATTTACAGGTCGTACCAACACATTTGTTAATGTGCACTGCCTCATATTTAATAAATAAACATAAATATGGATAAAATAAAACCTGTTTGGGCATGTTATGATGAGGGAATAACAGTATAAATATGTTATTATTGTGAATAGTACAATACAATGATTGGCAAATATACTTAATTCTACCTAATCTAATCGTGAACTGGACATAAATAAAATACAGATAGTAGAGAAAAATATCTATAAAGCATCCAAATGTTAGCCTCATGTTTAAAAACTGCTGCTAAAGACTACTGTTGCACTGCTGCACATTTACTACTGGAATTTACTACTGTTGTACCCTTGTTTACTACTGTTGTTGTACAGGAATTACTACTGTTGCACATTTTATTTTTATCTTTACTTTCAATGCACATTACTGCACATTTTTGATGCACACTGCACATTTTAGACATCTGTAAATAGGTATTTATTTATTCTTTTGCACTGCTTTTAGAGTTTAGTCTTAGAAGATTTTGTTTTGTTTTTATATTGTATTTTGAACACTGTCTTTTTGCACCGCTTGGCCAGAGAGAAAGGAAATTTCAATTCACCGTATGGCAGAATTGACAATAAAGCTGACTTTGAACTTGAACTTTTAGATGTGCTGCTAATTTCCTATTTCAACAAGGTGCCTTTCCTACTGTCACCAGCAGAGGGCAACATAAATGTATAGATTAGATTAGACGTCTCCTCACATGCGAGTGCTGGAGGTCTTGTTGATGACCACAGACTTGCCGCTGGGGTCAACGTTATGGTCCAGGCCGAAATACGCAGCCACTCTGTGTAACAGCATCCGGTGATAGGACGACATGGGCGGGAACTTCCTCTGCTGGCTCCTACAAAATAAAATACACATTCAGCTGTGAGAGTTTAAATAAGATACATGTTTGTGGACTAGCTTTTGGCATAAAATGAGATATTGTTTTTATCTCTTTAGTTGTTATCTCGCTTTATTTGGTGACAGACAACCATTCGTTTCAGAGCTGAAACATTCATTATATTCAGTTTTGTTTTTGCCATCACCACCGAACCAAAGCAATACCAGACTGGCCTCATTATACTACAGGGAAGGTGTTCAAAATATATATCCGCAACTGTTATAATAAGGAAGCACTGTGACTGAGACACAAAGGCCACTGAGAAGGGAAGTGGAAATGCTGTAACTTGAATTTCCCTCAGGATCAATAAAGTATTTCTCTCTCCAAAACTACAACAACTACAGTTTATGCCTTCACAATAGCTTTTTGTTTGATTATTTTATTATAAGTCTATGTGATGGACAGTTGTAGTCTACTACTACCACTACTGCTGCTACTACTACTACTACAACCCGTGCTATTTACTACTAGTTTGTTATCCTGCCTGAGTATTATTCTATGTGACGGATCCAGACAGTTGTAGTCTTCATCACCAGCCCCCAGCAGATGTTCTTTTTAATTGCGTGACATGAAGCAAAGACGAGCAGGGTCCCAGGATCCATCTGTGCACTGTGCATGAGCCCGTCTCCAATTTCCATTTTCCATTTTTCAATCTAATAAAACAATACTACACGTTCTTATCACGGCCATCTTTCATACTTTGGCTTGTCATGATAATAACTATACCAAAAAAACAAACGAGAGATAAACCAAATGTTAATATGGGGAGCTATTGATTCTTTGCAGTGATATCATTCTGGGGGTGTTCTACATGCGTCTCTGTTAGAGGCAGAAGGTTCAGCAGTTACCGTGGTGACACAATGAACGCATACATTAGCAAACACTGTCAACACTATTTAAGATCGTCTGAAAACTCGAGAAATACAAAAAGGATTTATTTTCAGGAGCCTGTGATCAGTCTGAGTGTTCATGGACCTGTTTAGAACCTGTTTAAGACCTTGAGAGGGACTTATTTAACAGTAAAAATCAGCTTTTCTGTTGTAGTTCCAACCAAATGAGTTCTTTCTGGTCAGATTGTGTTAAAACAAAGATCATATTAAGTTTAATTTGATTAACAGAGCTTCAGACAGAGTAGATCACATTTGTTTCGTGTTAAAAAATTAAACTATATCGTCTAAATAAAATATTTGTATTATTATTATTATGGTCTCTTTTTTTTTGATTGAGTATCAAGTATTTTCCGTAGTATTGAAATATTTTTTGAAATTTTAGTATTCGTTTCAGTACTTATAACTATCAAGGCTTTTTTTGTGGGAATATTTGAGTTTTTAATTAATATATAACTGTAACATGTCTGTTCTTACTCATTATTGCTGATGAAGTCCAAGATGTCCTGCTCCAGTTTGAGTAACATGATTCGATCCCTGAAATGAGAACCACACAAGATGTCATTAAAAAATAATTAAATACAGTTTGGTGTAAAGTTATACATGGTGGAATATAAGATTTATTTGTTTTGTGAGTGTTTTTCCAACCTTGGATTGCCTTTTAGTGTGTTCACCAGGAACTCATGTAGATCAATTCCAGCTGAGTCAGTGTAGTCTTGGCTGGAATCTAAAAAAAACACACACACACACAAATGAATTAACAATCATGAAATTAAATATGGAAAATTACAAACATATCTGACACATCAATTAGATAAAAGAAGATATAATATTAATTTATACTATCTACTATCATAGCATGTACATGTATTTCCATAAACCAGTGGCAGAAAATCCACTAAAACTGACTCTTGTGAGCTTTAAGTCATGTTACATCATCAAAAACAAACCTGAAGTTGTGTTTAGTTTCATTCACACGTTTGCTCCAAATGCTCTGTTCCACCTTGTGATATCATGTAGTGGTACTTTTCAAGTTAACAGCTACATTTTACCTTGAGTTTGGTCGAGATCGGCATTTTCAGGGCTGACATTAATCCAAACAATTCTAGTGAAGGTGTATGGAGTTTAAAAACACAGTGGAGCACTTCCTTTATTACCACATGACATAACAAGGTGGAACAGTGTTTTCAGTTTGAGAGAAGAATTCAGCCTAAATATTCTCTCTCCAGGCCTGTTTGTGATGAGGAATCAACATTATAACACAGATCAGAAAATAGTGTAATATGAGACCTTTAAAATGAATGAAATGAAAATCAAGCAGGATTTTTTTTAAATATCTTGCTAATAAACCAAAGCAGAAATAATTAAAAGTCTATATTAAAACATTACCATAAGGATAACTAGACGCTGTAGTCATAAATGGCCTAATTGAGCTTCTAAATGTAATTTTCTGAACTGTTCCAGTCTGTTGACTCTCCAAATTAACGATAAAGACTTAATAAAATGCTTGTTTGGAATATTGATATGCAAATTAATCAAACTGTCACTCAGCATTTGTCTGAAAAATAGAAAAATCACGAGCATGGTTCAAAACTTCACAGAGGGGAGAGAGTGTTGACGGGACACCATTTTGAGCTGCTTTTTGTGTTCAATTGAGACAAATAAAACGCTGAAGGACTGCCAGCAGAGCCATTTAAGAAATTACAGGAAAAATGGTCGCGTAATGATGACAAATGCGAAAATACAAGAGAAAAGGTTCAGATTGGAGATCTGATCATATCAGATCAGAACTTGGAATAAAAGTTAATGTGGCAATTGTAAATCTCAAAGCTAATAAGTGGTTTCATTCATTTAATTAAAGGTGCACTATGTGACTGTTGTGGTAGGAGGTCCGCCATTTGCTTGTATCGATGGTGATAGCTTTTCCTACAATGTTCCACAGTACGGCTTTGAACTTATCTGCCAAGCATTTATTGGATTACATGTGTTTTTATTACAAAAAAGAATGTATATATATATATATTGTATGTATTCTTAATGAAAGCATGGTAGCCTTTTCACAGATCTGACTTCTAATTTGACCTTGTGGCTTAACCTGCTTGTTTCCATGGAGATAGATAAACTAACTTAAATGCCATACTGTGAAACATTCTTGGCAAAGCAATAACATCTCTATAGAAACAAGTGACAAAACTGTCTCCCAGAAAAGATGTTAATATTCAGATTTTACATAATATCTTTAATTAATTCATTTGAGGATAGATGGAAGAATCAGGAAGTGTGTGATGAGCATGCTAGTTATTGTTAGTTACCGTGGTGGTAAAATGACGCTCTGGGTTGTGAAAAATGCCACCTGTTTGTCGTCATGGATATGTTATTGCTTTTCCTGGAATAATCCACAGTATGGTATGGTATTACACTTATCTATCTCCATGGAAACAAGCCCACAATGCCTCCAGGCCAAGTTACAAGTCAGATGTGCGGAAAGGCGAGCTCACTCACTGTAGAAATGCATGTTTTTGGTAGTATTTTTGAGCAGTAAAACACCTGTAATTTAATGAATGAAATACAGATGAATTTAATGCCATACTGTGAAACATTTCAGTCGGGATGTAACGATATCCTAATCTACGGTACGATATTTTCACGATCACGTACGGTAATTATAGAGATATGAAACTTTTCTGTCATAATCCAAATAATTAAAATTTAAAAGTGCTTAATAAAAGCTATTTCATCATGTATATTGGACTGAAACAGAGCAAAGGATCATGGTCTATGTAGTTCTATCTGTTTTTGCACAATAACATTGAATTCAAGCAAAGAAACTTGTAATTTGATTTATTGTGAAGGCCCACGGTATTATTGTGAGACTTTTGACGATACCATTTCATGATATTTTGGTTAATGTTATATCCCTACCTACGATCTCCATGGAAACAAGCCTGTGAAGTTACGCAGTGCTCCTTTAAAGCCAGCTAGCCCCCCTTCGTTAGCCCGTCTGGTTTCTATAATTGGAGCGTGCTTTCTCCGCGCTGGTGACACCTCCTCTGGCCTTTGGGAGTACAGATAATTACTTCACACCTCGAGCCTTGTCGCAATTAACTGAATCACGCCAATTATCGGCCCGTAATGAGATTCCATTTCAAAAGAGGGGGGAAAGAGGGAGAAAAAAGGGATTTCGGACAAACGAGAAGAGCAAAGAAATACATGTTTAGGTTATGACACGGTGAAGGTGTAATTATTACAGGGAGAAGTGGTGATAATGTTGAGCAGCGTTATGTTTAGCAAAATAAAACATGTACACAATGACGATTTGGGAATTTAAGGGCCCATAGTAGGCTTCTTTCAGATCTCTTTTATAATGTTGCTTCCTCATCACGAACAGACCTGGAGTTGTGTTTTGTTTCATTCACACATTTTTAACTAACACATAAACCCTGCATGTTTAGGCTGTGTTCTTCTCTCAAACTGAAAACATCGAAAACACACAAACTGTTCCACCTTTTGTCATCTGGTAATACAGGAAGTGCTCCACTGTGTTTTTGAACTCAACACAAATTGAGTTTTTAGCCATGTTCTAGTGCTGTTACCTCATCAAAAACAGACCTGGAGTTGTGTTTTGTTTCATTCTCACATGTCTCACAACTAAACTGAACTGAAGTTTGAGTAATACTTTATGTAGTATGTCTACACCTCCAAAGCTCAAAATGCTCTGTTCCACCTTGTGATGTCACGTAATGGTAATTTTCATGTTAACTGCTCCTTTAACCTTTTTTTTAAAGTAGAATTCAGCAATTCCAGGACTGAAATCATCCAAATGATTCTAGTGAAGGTGTATGGAGTTTAAAAACACAGTGGAGCACTTCCTGTATTACCACATGACATCACAAGATGGAACAGAGTGTTTTCCATTTTGAGAGAAGAACTCTAAATATGCAGAGTGTGTGTTGAACATGTGTGAATGAAAAAAACACAACTCTAGGTCTGTTTGTGATGAGGAAACAACATTAGAACAGAAAATAGCCTAATATACTGTAAGTCCTTTAAGTAAGATTATAAACTGCTTTAAAACTCAAAGTGATTGGAAAATGAATTGATTTTATTATTACACCTCTGCATTGCTTCATATTCTAATTTATTTCCCCTGCTGCCATTAAAATAACTGAACCTATATGCAAATGGTACATTTTTGCTGTTCCTAAACCATAACCTCACATTTTACCATAAGAAAAAGTCAATGTTTTTAAATGAGGCCCCAGGTGTATGGTGGGTATTTCTGCGAAGCTGTGATTACAAAAGTTTACTGGCACAGCTCTCACAAGTGTCTCAAAGGGGGGATTTTGTTTTTAAAAACTAATTAAAACATGTTCATAAAAAGTGTATTGAAAAGTGGGTACCTCGAGACAACATTTTGCGAATAGTCTTCTCAGGTTTGTCAATTTTGTCGATTTCTTTTTCGGCTTGGTCCTGCGTTCCTCTCTCCTCCTTTTCAAACGCCTTCAGAGGGAATCCGTCCTGTAAGAAGATAATAAAAAAAAAAGAATAAATTACAAAATCTCAGTTCAGTAATATTCATTTTTCCAATTTAAAGGTGCATTGTGTAACTTTTCTGATGGAGGGTCCGTCAAAATGCTTTTCTCCATGGAGAAGTTTTTGCTTTGTCTGGAATGTTTCACAGTACGGTATTAAACCTTTCTGTCTTCATGGCGACCAAACTAGACCAAGTTACAGGTAAGGTCTGTGGAGAGGCGATCCCGCTCATAGTCAGAATGTCTGTTTATCTAGGTGTTTCTGAGCTATAAAACCACCTGTAACTGAATAAATGTAAGGTAGAGCTGTTTAATGGCATACTGTGGAACATTCCAGGCAGAGCAATGACATCTCCATAGAAACAAGCAGGTGACGGTCCCCACACCAAAAAGTTACACAATGTACTTTAACAGTTTTGGGTCCATTGGGGTTAGCTAAACATCAGGGATTTTGAGGAGAAAAACATGGTAACCTTCTCAGTATTGTAAAGATTATTAAAGGTGCATTGTGTAACCTTTCTGGTGGAGGATCTGTCACCTGTTTGTTTCTATGGATATGTCATTGTTCTGCCTGGAATGTTCCACAGTATGACATTAAACAGCTCTACCTTGCATTTATTCAATTACAGTAGGTTTTACAGCTCGAAAATACCTAGAAAAACAGGCATTCTGACTGTGAGCGGGGTCACCCCTCCACAGATCTGACCTGTAACTTGAGCAAGTTTGTTCTCCATGAAGATATAAAGGTTTAATGCCATACTGTGAGACATTCCAGACAAAGCAATAACATTTCCACTGAGAAAAGCATTTGATGGACCCTCCACCACAAAAGTTACACAAGTGCACCTTTTTATTACAAAATCTGTTTCAGTAAAATTACTTTTTTAATCAAAATATTCCCAATTTAACAGTTTTTGGTCCATCGGGGAATATGAAGAAAAACACATGGCAACCTTCTAAGTATTGAAAAGACTATTTAATAAAATCTGTGTAGCTTTCTGAGATCTTGCCAAAGATTGTAGGTTAATAAATGTCTCTTGCGCGAGTAACCAGAAATAATTAAAGTTCTGCATATTTTTAATCAATTTTGGAAAGTTTTGAAACTTACAAAACTGTTATAACTCTATTTGAAAAGCAATCTGGTTATTTGTAGAGTTGGTACGACTAAGGTGATGTCAGTGTCCCGCCCTCTTCTCCTATTGGTCAGCTCCCGAGTGAGTGACAGGTGGTTTACCGTGAATAGTTTACCGTGAACCGTCAGAACATGCAAGTAGCTTTTATTACGTCTTAAATCGTAGTAACAAGACAAGTAAGAGTCAGGCTTGTGGAGATGCGAGCCCCTTTTGAGCACGAACACACTTTTTTTCTAATTTTTCTAATGAAAGAAAAAAAAAAAGGCTTTTATTTTAGCCTATTTTTTGGCTAAAAAGTTACATTGTGGCTTTAAATTGTGACAAAAACAAGAAAAAATGATATAATTTTCACACATATTGATCACCCCAAATGTGACAATGCTTTTCCTGTTGCTATAGTGACAAACAAGTCAAAGTCAAAATCATGTCTCCTAGTGTGCAGCGATATGCTTTGATACACGTTTTACACCAGATGCCCGACCTCTATATTTAAAGGTGCACTGTTCAACTTTTCTGATGACGGGTTTACTACCTACTTGTCTCCATGGAGATGTTATCGCTTTCAATGGAATGTTCCATAGTATGACTTTAAATATCCATCTAGCATTTATTCATCCGTTTCTATTGCTTAAAAATCCAGTAATTTCTTCTGTGAATAGGGTGCCTCTCCACAGGTCTGACTAAATAGGTCCAATCTATACTGTGGAACATTCTAGACAAAGCAATAATATTACCATGGAAACAAACAGGTGGCGGACCCTCCACTGGAAATGTTAGTTCTTATTTCTACTTTGATTAAATCTTCATTGAAGTAACAGCATTTTCATTCCAATACAAATTCCTCTCATATCTGAACACGAGACACTTTCGATTACCCAGAATCCTTCCTGGATCACACGCCATATTGTGAAATCCAAATCGCTATGGCAATTAATCCGGCAGATTATCTTGTTTTTATTAACCGTGTGAATAATACATGAGTCCCAGGGCTAAATTAAACAGCACGATCCATTTCGATTTCTGCCGCCTGCTCCTGTTTGTCCACCTCACTGTAAAGATCCACGAAATCAATACGCCACAAACTGTCGGAGAACAATGGCTTTCTATCATAATACTGCTACTGCTACTTTTACTGCTACTACTACTACTTACAACTGTCGGCAAAGAATAGGGTTGTGCTTTGGGACTTTGTTTATTATTAAAGGACCCATATTACACAATTTTCTGATCTATATTATCATGTAGTTTCCGCAAAAAAACACACACCTGGAGTTGTGTTTTGTCTCATTCACACATTTAAAAGGTGCATTGTGTAACTTTTCTGGTGCAGGGTCCTTCACCATTGAGACGCTGTTGCTTTGCATGGAACTTTTCACGGTAAAATAATAAAACTTCCATGGGGACAAAGTCAGAAAGACAAGTCAACGTACAGGTAGTTTTATTGTTAAAAACACAAAAAATTAAATAACAAGCAAGTTTAATGCCATACTGTGGTACATTTCAGGGAAAGCTAGGTAGCTGTTAAAATGAAAACTACCGCTTCATGACATCACAAGGTGGAACGGAGCATTTTGAGCTTTGGAGATAAGAGATAAGATAAGATAAGATAAGACTTTATTGATCTCACGCAGGAGAAATTTACTTGTCACAGTAGCTCCAGGTAGGGACAGTTTGAACAAGAAAGAAAAGTGCATGCAGGCAAGAATGGCATAAAAATAAGTAATAATTATATTAAAATTAAAGCCGCAAGCGGCGTTGGTCGGGACCTCGCACCTGCGTTTGTTCGTCTTACTGAGACGCACAGCCATACCAAATTTCGTGTGCCTGGCACAATTATCTCACTTCCTGTTGGGCGTGGCCATGACATTGTAGATGCCCTGTCAGAACAGACCCTGTCAGACCCTGTCAGACCCTGTCAGACCCTGTCAGACTCTGTTAGACCCTGTCAGACTCTGTCAGACCCTGTCAGACCCTGCATGTGGCCTACATGCTGAGGCCTACATGAACCTTCGATGCTTGTCCCCACATTGCTGCTTGCAGCTATATCAGATCAAAGGTACAAAGATCAAAGACCTTTGATCAGGGCGTTGCCTAGCAACAAATACCTCCCATTCATAACTCATCACTCCCATTCAATAAATACCTAATTTTATCGATCCGCCGTATTGTCATATTACCGCCTATTTGAAAATCCTTCGCAATTTTACATCTCCAACGTCTTAAGATTATGTTCACCAAAATTTAAGCCTATCTGAGGTACGGTGTAGGAGAAGTGTTTCAAATTCCATACCTAACTTTATCGATCCGCCGTATCGTCATATTACCGCCTATTTGAAAATCCTTCGCAATTTAACATCTCCAACGTCTTAAGATTATGTTCACCAAAATTTAAGCCCATCTGAGGTACGGTGTAGGAGAAGTGTTTCAAATTCCATTCTATGTCCAATACCCAAAAATCACACAAAAGCCCAATTATCTCACTTCCTGTTGGGCGTGGCCATGACATTGCAGTGAGGCGTTTGTTCGTCTTATTGAGATACACGTCCCTACCGAATTTCGTGCGCCTATCTTAAACGGTATGCCAGCCCCGAAAGACAACGCGCTAGGGGGCGCTATCGAGCTCCTGGGGGTCACTGGGGGACGGGACTTTGTGTGGTCGTACTGGCAGCACTTTGTGATGCCCGTGCAAAGTTTCGTTCGTTTTGAAGCATGGGAACATGCTCAAAATTGCCCCAGCGAGTGTGAACAAGAACAAGAATAATAATAATTAAAGCCGCAAGCGGCGTTGGTCGGGACCTCGCACCTGCGTTTGTTCGTCTTACTGAGACGCACAGCCATACGAAATTTCGTATGCCTGGCACAATTATCTCACTTCCTGTTGGGCGTGGCCATGACATTGTAGATACTCTGTCAGAACAGACCCTGTCAGACCCTGTCAGACCCTGTCAGACTCTGTTAGACCCTGTCAGACTCTGTCAGACCCTGTCAGACCCTGCATGTGGCCTACATGCTGAGGCCTACATGAACCTTCGATGCTTGTCCCCACATTGCTGCTTGCAGCTATATCAGACCAAAGGTACAAAGATCAAAGACCTTTGATCAGGGCGTTGCCTAGCAAGAAATACCTCCCATTCATAACTCATCACTCCCATTCAATAAATACCTAATTTTATCGATCCGCCGTATCGTCATATTACCGCCTATTTGAAAATCCTTCGCAATTTAACATCTCCAACGTCTTAAGATTATGTTCACCAAAATTTAAGCCTATCTGAGGTACGGTGTAGGAGAAGTGTTTCAAATTCCATACCTAACTTTATCGATCCGCCGTATCGTCATATTACCGCCTATTTGAAAATCCTTCGCAATTTAACATCTCCAACTTCTTAAGATTATGCTTACCAAAATTTATGCCCATCTGAGGTACGGTCTAGGAGACCCCCCACTGGGGGGGGTCTCCCAGGGACCCCCAGGTCCCCCCAGGGACGAGACTTTGTGTGGTCGTACTGGCAGCACTTTGTGATGCCCGTGCAAAGTTTCGTTTGTTTTGAAGCATGGGAACATGCTCAAAATTGCCCCAGCGTGTATGAACAAGAATAATAATAATACGGAAACAAAGCAACAACAATAGGGACCTTCGTCCCCCTTCGGGCTCGGTCCCTAATTAAAGCCGCAAGCGGCGTTGGTCGGGACCTCGCACCTGCGTTTGTTCGTCTTACTGAGACGCACAGCCATACCAAATTTCGTGTGCCTGGCACAATTATCTCACTTCCTGTTGGGCGTGGCCATGACATTGTAGATGCCCTGTCAGAACAGACCCTGTCAGACCCTGTCAGACCCTGTCAGACCCTGTCAGACTCTGTTAGACCCTGTCAGACTCTGTCAGACCCTGTCAGACCCTGCATGTGGCCTACATGCTGAGGCCTACATGAACCTTCGATGCTTGTCCCCACATTGCTGCTTGCAGCTATATCAGATCAAAGGTACAAAGATCAAAGACCTTTGATCAGGGCGTTGCCTAGCAACAAATACCTCCCATTCATAACTCATCACTCCCATTCAATAAATACCTAATTTTATCGATCCGCCGTATTGTCATATTACCGCCTATTTGAAAATCCTTCGCAATTTAACATCTCCAACGTCTTAAGATTATGTTCACCAAAATTTAAGCCTATCTGAGGTACGGTGTAGGAGAAGTGTTTCAAATTCCATACCTAACTTTATCGATCCGCCGTATCGTCATATTACCGCCTATTTGAAAATCCTTCGCAATTTAACATCTCCAACGTCTTAAGATTATGTTCACCAAAATTTAAGCCCATCTGAGGTACGGTGTAGGAGAAGTGTTTCAAATTCCATTCTATGTCCAATACCCAAAAATCACACAAAAGCCCAATTATCTCACTTCCTGTTGGGCGTGGCCATGACATTGCAGTGAGGCGTTTGTTCGTCTTATTGAGATACACGTCCCTACCGAATTTCGTGCGCCTATCTTAAACGGTATGCCAGCCCCGAAAGACAACGCGCTAGGGGGCGCTATCGAGCTCCTGGGGGTCACTGGGGGACGGGACTTTGTGTGGTCGTACTGGCAGCACTTTGTGATGCCCGTGCAAAGTTTCGTTCGTTTTGAAGCATGGGAACATGCTCAAAATTGCCCCAGCGAGTGTGAACAAGAACAAGAATAATAATAATTAAAGCCGCAAGCGGCGTTGGTCGGGACCTCGCACCTGCGTTTGTTCGTCTTACTGAGACGCACAGCCATACCAAATTTCGTGTGCCTGGCACAATTATCTCACTTCCTGTTGGGCGTGGCCATGACATTGTAGATACCCTGTCAGAACAGACCCTGTCAGACCCTGTCAGACCCTGTCAGACCCTGTCAGACCCTGTCAGACTCTGTTAGACCCTGTCAGACCCTGCATGTGGCCTACATGCTGAGGCCTACATGAACCTTCGATGCTTGTCCCCACATTGCTGCTTGCAGCTAGATCAGATCAAAGGTACAAAGATCAAAGACCTTTGATCAGGGCGTTGCCTAGCAACAAATACCTCCCATTCATAACTCATCACTCCCATTCAATAAATACCTAACTTTATCGATCCGCCGTATTGTCATATTACCGCCTATTTGAAAATCCTTCGCAATTTAACATCTCCAACGTCTTAAGATTATGTTCACCAAAATTTAAGCCTATCTGAGGTACGGTGTAGGAGAAGTGTTTCAAATTCCATACCTAACTTTATCGATCCGCCGTATCGTCATATTACCGCCTATTTGAAAATCCTTCGCAATTTAACATCTCCAACGTCTTAAGATTATGCTTACCAAAATTTATGCCCATCTGAGGTACGGTCTAGGAGACCCCCCACTGGGGGTCCCCCAGTGGGGGTACTCCCAGGGACCCCCAGGTCCCCCAGGGACGAGACTTTGTGTGGTCGTACTGGCAGCACTTTGTGATGCCCGTGCAAAGTTTCGTTTGTTTTGAAGCATGGGAACATGCTCAAAATTGCCCCAGCGTGTATGAACAAGAATAATAATAATACGGAAACAAAGCAACAACAATAGGGACCTTCGCCCCCTTCGGGCTCGGTCCCTAATTAAAGCCGCAAGCGGCGTTGGTCGGGACCTCGCACCTGCGTTTGTTCGTCTTACTGAGACGCACAGCCATACCAAATTTCGTGTGCCTGGCACAATTATCTCACTTCCTGTTGGGCGTGGCCATGACATTGTAGATACCCTGTCAGAACAGACCCTGTCAGACCCTGTCAGACCCTGTCAGACCCTGTCAGACTCTGTCAGACCCTGTCAGACCCTGCATGTGGCCTACATGCTGAGTCCTACATGAACCTTCGATGCTTGTCCCCACATTGCTGCTTGCAGCTATATCAGATCAAAGGTACAAAGATCAAAGACCTTTGATCAGGGCGTTGCCTAGCAACAAATACCTCCCATTCATAACTCATCACTCCCATTCAATAAATACCTAACTTTATCGATCCGCCGTATCGTCATATTACCGCCTATTTGAAAATCCTTCGCAATTTAACATCTCCAACGTCTTAAGATTATGTTCACCAAAATTTAAGCCTATCTGAGGTACGGTGTAGGAGAAGTCTTTCAAATTCCATACCTAACTTTATCGATCCGCCGTATCGTCATATTACCGCCTATTTGAAAATCCTTCGCAATTTAACATCTCCAACGTCTTAAGATTATGTTCACCAAAATTTAAGCCCATCTGAGGTACGGTGTAGGAGAAGTGTTTCAAATTCCATTCTATGTCCAATACCCAAAAATCACACAAAAGCCCAATTATCTCACTTCCTGTTGGGCGTGGCCATGACAATGCAGTGAGGCGTTTGTTCGTCTTATTGAGATACACGTCCCTACCGAATTTCGTGCGCCTATCTTAAACGGTATGCCAGCCCCGAAAGACAACGCGCTAGGGGGCGCTATCGAGCTCCTGGGGGTCACTGGGGGACGGGACTTTGTGTGGTCGTACTGGCAGCACTTTGTGATGCCCGTGCAAAGTTTCGTTCGTTTTGAAGCATGGGAACATGCTCAAAATTGCCCCAGCGAGTGTGAACAAGAACAAGAATAATTAAAGCCGCAAGCGGCGTTGGTCGGGACCTCGCACCTGCGTTTGTTCGTCTTACTGAGACGCACAGCCATACCAAATTTCGTGTGCCTGGCACAATTATCTCACTTCCTGTTGGGCGTGGCCATGACATTGTAGATACCCTGTCAGAACAGACCCTGTCAGACCCTGTCAGACCCTGTCAGACCCTGTCAGACTCTGTCAGACCCTGTCAGACTCTGTTAGACCCTGTCAGACCCTGCATGTGGCCTCCATGCTGAGGCCTACATGAACCTTCGATGCTTGTCCCCACATTGCTGCTTGCAGCTATATCAGATCAAAGGTACAAAGATCAAAGACCTTTGATCAGGGCGTTGCCTAGCAACAAATACCTCCCATTCATAACTCATCACTCCCATTCAATAAATACCTAACTTTATCGATCCGCCGTATTGTCATATTACCGCCTATTTGAAAATCCTTCGCAATTTAACATCTCCAACGTCTTAAGATTATGTTCACCAAAATTTAAGCCTATCTGAGGTACGGTGTAGGAGAAGTGTTTCAAATTCCATACCTAACTTTATCGATCCGCCGTATCGTCATATTACCACCTATTTGAAAATCCTTCGCAATTTAACATCTCCAACATCTTAAGATTATGTTCACCAAAATTTAAGCCCATCTGAGGTACGGTGTAGGAGAAGTGTTTCAAATTCCATTCTATGTCCAATACCCCAAAATCACACAAAAGGCCAATTATCTCACTTCCTGTTGGGCGTGGCCATGACATTGCAGTGAGGCATTTGTTCGTCTTATTGAGATACACGTCCCTACCGAATTTCGTGCGCCTATCTTAAACGGTATGCCAGCCCCGAAAGACAACGCGCTAGGGGGCGCTATCGAGCTCCTGGGGGTCACTGGGGGACGAGACTTTGTGTGGTCGTACTGGCAGGACTTTGTGATGCTCGTGCAAAGTTTCGTTCGTTTTGAAGCATGGGAACATGCTCAAAATTGCCCCAGCGTGTATGAACAAGAATAATAATAATAATAATACGGAAACAAAGCAACAACAATAGGGACCTTCGTCCCCCTTCGGGCTCGGTCCCTAATAATAATAGGGAAACAAAGCAACAACAATAGGGACCTTCGCCCCCTTCGGGCTCGGTCCCTAATTAAAGCCGCAAGCGGCGTTGGTCGGGACCTCGCCCCTGCGTTTGTTCGTCTTACTGAGACGCACACCCATACTGAATTTCGTGTGCCTGGCAAAAATGGTAAGCCATATCGGACAATTTTTCCTGTTAGGGGCTCAGCTAGCGGTAGATTTCTGACAGTTCACTGGCCTGTCGTTATTTGGCATGAAAATCTTGGTAGTTCTCATCTACATTACCCTGTGAAGTTTTAGTCTGAGGAAGAACTCCAAATTCAATGAAAACCTCCCATTCATAACTCATAACTCCCATTCAATAAATACCTAAGTTTATCGATCCGCCGTATCGCCTATTTGAAAATCCTTCGCAATTTAGGTACGGTGTAGGAGAAGTGGGGGCGCTATCGAGCTCCTGGGGGTCACTGGGGGACGGGACTTTGTGTGGTCGTACTGGCAGCACTTTGTGATGCCCGTGCAAAGTTTTGTTTTGAAGCATGGGAACATGCTCAAAATTGCCCCAATTATCTCACTTCCTGTTGGGCGTGGCCATGACATTGTAGATACCCTGTCAGAACAGACCCTGTCAGACCCTGTCAGACTCTGTTAGACCCTGTCAGACCCTGTCAGACCCTGTCAGACCCTGTCAGACTCTGTTAGACCCTGTCAGACCCTGCATGTGGCCTACATGCTGAGGCCTACATGAACCTTCGATGCTTGTCCCCACATTGCTGCTTGCAGCTATATCAGATCAAAGGTACAAAGATCAAAGACCTTTGATCAGGGCGTTGCCTAGCAACAAATACCTCCCATTCATAACTCATCACTCCCATTCAATAAATACCTAACTTTATCGATCCGCCGTGTCGTCATATTACCGCCTATTTGAAAATCCTTCGCAATTTAACATCTCCAACGTCTTAAGATTATGTTCACCAAAATTTAAGCCTATCTGAGGTACGGTGTAGGAGAAGTGTTTCAAATTCCATACCTAACTTTATCGATCCGCCGTATCGTCATATTACCGCCTATTTGAAAATCCTTCGCAATTTAACATCTCCAACGTCTTAAGATTATGCTTACCAAAATTTATGCCCATCTGAGGTACGGTCTAGGAGACCCCCCACTGGGGGTCCCCCAGTGGGGGGTCTCCCAGGGACCCCCAGGTCCCCCAGGGACGAGACTTTGTGTGGTCGTACTGGCAGCACTTTGTGATGCCCGTGCAAAGTTTCGTTTGTTTTGAAGCATGGGAACATGCTCAAAATTGCCCCAGCGTGTATGAACAAGAATAATAATTAAAGCCGCAAGCGGCGTTGGTCGGGACCTCGCACCTGCGTTTGTTCGTCTTACTGAGACGCACAGCCATACCGAATTTCGTGTGCCTGGGACAATTATCTCACTTCCTGTTGGGCGTGGCCATGACATTGTAGATACCCTGTCAGAACAGACCCTGTCAGACCCTGTCAGACCCTGCATGTGGCCTACATGCTGAGGCCTACATGAACCTTCGATGCTTGTCCCCACATTGCTGCTTGCAGCTATATCAGATCAAAGGTACAAAGATCAAAGACCTTTGATCAGGGCGTTGCCTAGCAACAAATACCTCCCATTCATAACTCATCACTCCCATTCAATAAATACCTAACTTTATTGATCCGCCGTATCGTCATATTACCGCCTATTTGAAAATCCTTCGCAATTTAACATCTCCAACGTCTTAAGATTATGTTCACCAACATTTAACCCTATCTGAGGTACGGTGTAGGAGAAGTGTTTCAAATTCCATACCTAAATTTATCGATCCGCCGTATCGTCATATTACCGCCTATTTGAAAATCCTTCGCAATTTAACATCTCCAATGTCTTAAGATTATGTTCACCAAAATTTAAGCCCATCTGAGGTACGGTGTAGGAGAAGTGTTTCAAATTCCATTCTATGTCCAATTTTACAAAATCACACAAAAGGCCAATTATCTCACTTCCTGTTGGGCGTGGCCATGACATTGCAGTGAGGCGTTTGTTCGTCTTATTGAGATACACGTCCCTACCGAATTTCGTGCGCCTATCTTCAACGGTATGCCAGCCCCGAAAGACAACGCGCTAGGGGGCGCTATCGAGCTCCTGGGGGTCACTGGGGGACGGGACTTTGTGTGGTCGTACTGGCAGGACTTTGTGATGCCCGTGCAAAGTTTCGTTCGTTTTGAAGCATGGGAACATGCTCAAAATTGCCCCAGCGTGTATGAACAAGAATAATAATAATAATTAAAGCCGCAAGCGGCGTTGGTCGGGACCTCGCACCTGCGTTTGTTCGTCTTACTGAGACGCACACCCATACCGAATTTCGTGTGCCTGGCAAAAATGGTAAGCCATATCGGACAATTTTTCCTGTTAGGGGCTCAGCTAGCGGTAGATTTCTGACAGTTCCCTGGCCTGTCATATGGGGGCGCTATGTCAGACTGCCAGTTATTTGGCATGAAAATGTTGGTAGTCCTCATCTACATTACCCTGTGAAGTTTTAGTCTGAGGAAGAACTCCAAATTCAATAAATATCTCCCATTCATAACTCCCATTCAATAAATACCTAAGTTTATCGATCCGCCGTATCGTCATATTACCGCCTATTTGAAAATCCTTCGCAATTTAACATCTCCAACGTCTTAAGATTATGTTCACCAAAATTGAAGCCCATCTGAGGTACGTTGTAGGAGAAATGTTTCAAAATGAAGTGGTGACACACTTCCTATTGAATTTGGCACTTTCAAATGGTAGCAAAATTCATCAGGCCGCCATTTTGTCATCTTACAAGATATCAAAAATCCCTTTGCAATTTAACATCTCCATTGTCTTGAGCTCATGTACACCAAAATTTACGCCCATCTGATGTACGGTGTAGGAGGAGTGTTTTAAAATCCATTGTATGTCTTATCACACAAAATCGCAATACAAGTCTTTTTATCTCACTTCCTGTTGGGCGTGGCCATGACATTGTAATTACAATTTTGTTCATCTTAGTGAGATACACACCCATACCAACTTTCGTGTGTCTGGCTGAAATCGTATGCCACCCACGATCCTCTTTGTGTTAAAACGCTCATTTGCTGTACATTTTCTGACAGTTCACTGGCCTGTCATATGGGGGCGCTATGTCAGACTGCCAGTTATTTGGTATGAAAATCTTGGTAGTCCTCATCTACATTACCCTGTGAAGTTTTAGTCTGAGGAAGAACTCCAAATTCAATAAAAACCTCCTATTCATAATTCATAACTCCCATTCAATAAATACCTAACTTTATCGATCCGCCGTATCGTCATATTACCGCCTATTTGAAAATCCTTTGCAATTTATCATCTCCAATGTCTTAAGATTATGTTCACCAAAATTTAAGCCCATCTGAGGTTCGGTGTAGGAGAAGTGTTTCAAATTCCATTGTCTGTCCAATATTACAAAATCACACAAAATGCCAATTATCTCACTTCCTGTTGGGCGTGGCCATGACATTGCAGTGAGGCGTTTGTTCGTCTTATTGAGATACACGTCCCTACCGAATTTCGTGCGCCTATCTTAAACGGAACTCCAAATTCAATAAATAACTCCCATCCATAACTCATACCTAAATTTATCGATCCGCCGTATCGTCATATTACCGCCTATTTGAAAATCCTTCGCAATTTAACATCTCCAACATGTTAAGATTATGTTCACCAAAATTTAAGCCCATCTGAGGTACGGTGTAGGAGAAGTGTTTCAAATTCCATTGTATGTCAAATTTCACAAAAAGCCAATTATCTCACTTCCTGTTGGGCGTGGACATGACATTGCAGTGAGGCGTTTGTTCGTCTTATTGAGATACACGTCCCTACCGAGTTTCGTGCGCCTATCTTAAACGGTATGCCAGCCCCAAAAGACAACGCGCTAGGGGGCGCTATCGAGCTCCTGGGGGTCACCGGGGGACGGGACTTTTTGGAGGCGTAGCTGCCGCCCTACGTGATGCCCGTGCAAAGTTTTGTTCGTTTTGAAGCATGGGAACATGCTCCAAATTGCCCAAAAGTGTGTGAACAAGAACAAGAATAATAATAAATATAGCCGCAAGCGGCGATGATCGGCCCTCGCTTGCACTCGCAGCCCCCTGCTAACGCGCCATTTTCCTATTCCCATGAACCATCTATGTACTAAATTAGGTGTGGCTACACCAAAGTTTTTGCCGGGCGTCCTAATGGCAGGGACAGCTGTTTGACCTGTTACCATGGCAACATGATGTGAGATGCCGTGGGGTCATCACTGTGTTTTTTGATCGAGACCATGTCACAAATGTCTGGTCCAAATTTGGTGCGTCTACGATAAGGTAAAATTTTTCTCTTCCATGCAATCTCCCTAGGGGGCGCTATTACGGCCAATTGAGATTTTCTTATATCAATCTGTGTAGGGCCGGGGTGTTCACCAACGATTAAAGTTTGAGTAAAATCGGCCAAAGTATGTGCGAATTATCACTCGTCGAAGTTTGACAGGAAATGGCGCCTTCGCCACCAGGTCACATGGTCTATCCAAAATGGCTGGTTGGTTGCCTAGCAACGGTATAATATACTTTTTGTTTATCTTCCCATGATGCATCTGTGTACCAAATTTTGTTTGACTACGTCAAAGTTTTTCCAGAGAATCCTAATGACAAGGACAGATGTTTGGCCTGTTGCCATGGCAACACGATGGGAGATGCCCTGGGTCATCATTGAGATTTTTGATCGAGACCCTGTCACGAATGTGTGTACCAAATTTGGTATGTCTACGATAAAATAAAATTTTGCTCTTCCATGCAATCTCCCTAGGTGGCGCTATAGCGTCCATTTAAAATTTTCTTACATTGATCTGTTCAGGGCCGGGGTGTCCACCAACGATTGAAGTTTGAGTGAAATCGGCCAAAGTATGTGCGAATTATCACTCGTCGAATTTGATGGCGAGCCACAAAAACAAACCTAAAATTTGTGGCGTTGTCACGGAAACACCGTTCACTCTTTTAGAACGCTTTTAACAACTTTTAATGTCCCACTTGTCTAGATGATACAGCACGATTCTGGTGAGTCTGGGTCAAAAACCCTAGGAGGAGTTCGTTAAAATACGAGGACAGGAAAATGCGCCCTCGGTGCCAGGTCACGTGCTCGATCCAAAATGGCCGACTTCCTGTTGGTCGCTTAGCAACCGCATAATATACTTTTTTGTTCCTTATCTCATGATGCATCTGTGTACCAAATTTGGTATGGCTACGACAAAGTTTATGCCGGGCGTCCCATTGGCGACGACAGATGTTTGACCTGTTGCCATGGCAACACGATAAGACATGGCGTGTTGACGTCATTAGGTTTTTTGATCGATACTCCGTCACGAATATGTGTACCAAATTTGGTATGTCTACGACAAAGTAAAATTTTGCGCTTCCATGCAATCTCCCTAGGTGGCGCTATAGCACCTATTTCAGATTTTCTTATATTAATCTGTTCAGGGCCGGGGTGTCAACGAACGATTAAAGTTTGAGTGATATCGGCCAAAGTATGCGCGAATTATCGCTCATTGAAATTTGATGGCGAGCCGCAAAAACGAACCCGAAATTTGTGGCGTTGTCACGGAAACACCGTTCACTCTTTTAGAACGCTTTTAACAACTTTTAATGTCCCACTTGTCTAGATGATACAGCACGATTCTGGTGAGTCTGGGTCAAAAACCCTAGGAGGAGTTCGTTAAAATACGAAGACAGGAAAATGCACCCTCGGTGCCGGGTCGCGTGCTCGGCCCAATATAGCTGACTTCCTGTTGGTCGCCTAGCAACGCCATAATATATTTTTTGGTTCGTAACGACATGACCTATCCACCACCCGAATTTCGTTTATCTACGACAAAGTTCATTTATCGGGTATAGCCATAGGCGCAATGTATTTTGATTTTTGAGGTGGCGCTGTGGAGCCATTTTTAAAGATTTTTTAATACAGATTATTTGTAAATTCCTTTTTTGGCGTTCTTGAATTTTGCGCAAAATTTCGTGAGTTTTCGTCAGTGGGAAGTACCCGAAACCTGAAAAAGTGGTCGGGAAAATAATAAGAATAATAAGAAAAACCAGAACAGTAACAATATAGTGCCACGAATGGTGGGACTATATATATCAATGGAAAGGGCGCGCGTCCAGTAACGCACCCGTGGGGTCCATTGACAACTACTAGCGCGTTGCACACGTTCCACGCTGGTTCTGCAGTGCTTCGCACCGCAGAACGGTTACAATAGGCCCTATGCGCTCTTCAGCGCTCGGGCCTAAATATAGCCGCAAGCGGCGATGATCGGCCCTCGCTTGCACTCGCAGCCCCCTGCTAACGCGCCATTTTCCTATTCCCATGAACCATCTATGTACCAAATTAGGTGTGGCTACACCAAAGTTTTTGCCTGGCATCCTAATGGCAGGGACAGATGTTTGACCTGTTACCATGGCAACATGATGTGAGATGGAGTGGGGGTGTCACTGTGTTTTTTGATCAGGACCATGTCACGAATGTGTGGTCCAAATTTGGTGTGTCTACAGCAAAGTAAAATTTTTCTATTCCATGCAATCTCCCTAGGGGGCGCTATTACGGCCAATTAAGACTTTCTTATATCAATCTGTGTAGGGCCGGGGTGTTCACCAACGATTAAAGTTTGAGTAAAATCGGCCAAAGTATGTGCGAATTATCACTCGTCGAAGTTTGACAGGAAATGGCGCCTTCGCCACCAGGTCACATGGTCTATCCAAAATGGCTGTTTGGTTGCCTAGCAACGGTATAATATACTTTTTGTTTATCTGCCCATGATGCATCTGTGTACCAAATTTTGTTTGACTACACCAAAGTTTTTCCAGAGAATCCTAATGACAATGACAGATGTTTGGCCTGTTGCCATGGCAACACGATGGGAGATGCCCGGGGTCATCATTGAGATTTTTGATCGAGACCCTGTCACGAATGTGTGTACCAAATTTGGTATGTCTACGACAAAATAAAATTTTGCACTTCCCTAGGTGGCGCTATAGCGTCCATTTCAGGTTTTCTTATATCAATCTATTCAGGGCCGGGGTGTCCACAAACGATTAAAGTTTGAGTGAAATCGGCCAAAGTATGTGCGAATTATCACTCGTCGAATTTGATGGCGAGCCACAAAAACGAACCTGAAATTTGTGGCGTTGTCACGGAAACACCGTTCACTCTTTTAGAACGCTTTTAACAACTTTTAATGTCCCACTTGTCTAGATGATACAGCACGATTCTGGTGAGTCTGGGTCAAAAACCCTAGGAGGAGTTCGTTAAAATACGAGGACAGGAAAATGCACCCTCGGTGCCAGGTCACGTGCTCGGTCCAAAATGGCCGACTTCCTGTTGGTCGCTTAGCAACCGCATAATATACTTTTTTGTTCCTTATCCCATGATGCATCTGTGTACCAAATTTGGTATGGCTACGACAAAGTTTATGCCGGGCGTCCCATTGGTGACGACAGATGTTTGGCCTGTTGCCATGGCAACACGATGGGACATGGCGTGTTGACGTCAAGTTTTTTGATCGATACCCTGTCACGAATATGTGTACCAAATTTGGTATGTCTACGACAAAGTAAAATTGTGCGCTTCCATGCAATCTCCCTAGGTGGCGCTATAGCACCTATTTCAGATTTTCTCATATCAATCTGTTCAGGGCCGGGGTGTCCACCAACGATTAAAGTTTGAGTGATATCGGCCAAAGTATGCGCGAATTATCGCTCATTGAACTTTGATGGCGAGCCACAAAAACTAACCCCAAATTTGTGGCGTTGTCACGGAAACACCGTTCACTCTTTTAGAACGCTTTTAACAACTTTTAATGTCCCACTTGTCTAGATGATACAGCACGATTCTGGTGAGTCTGGGTCAAAAACCCTAGGAGGAGTTCGTTAAAATACGAGGACAGGAAAATGCACCCTCGGTGCCGGGTCGCGTGCTCGGCCCAATATAGCTGACTTCCTGTTGGTCGCCTAGCAACGCCATAATATATTTTTTGGTTCGTAACGACATGACCTATCCACCACCCGAATTTCGTTTATCTACGACAAAGTTCATTTATCGGGTATAGCCATATTTTGATTTTTGAGGTGGCGCTGTGGAGCCATTTTTAAAGATTTTTTAATACAGATTATTTGTAAATTCCTTTTTTGGCGTTCTTGAATTTTGCGCAAAATTTCGTGAGTTTTCGTCCGTGGGAAGTACCCGAAACCTGAAAAAGTGGTCGGGAAAATAATAATAATAATAATAAATATAGCCGCAAGCGGCGATGATCGGCCCTCGCTTACACTCGCAGCCCCCTGCTAACGCGCCATTTTCCTATTCCCATGAACCATCTATGTACCAAATTAGCTGTAGCTACACCAAAGTTTTTGCCGGGCATCCTAATGGCAGGGACAGATGTTTGACCTGTTACCATGGCAACATGATGTGAGATGGAGTGGGGGTGTCATTGTGTTTTTTGATCGAGACCATGTCACGAATGTGTGGTCCAAATTTGGTGTGTCTACGGCAAAGTAAAATTTTTCTGTTCCATGCAATCTCCCTAGGGGGCGCTATTACCGACAATTGAGATTTTCTTATACCAATCTGTGTAGGGCCGAGGTGTTCACCAACGATTAAAGTTTGAGTAAATTCGGCCAAAGTATGTGCGAATGATCACTTGTCGAAGTTTGACAGGAAATGGCGCCTTCGCCACCAGGTCACATGGTCTATCCAAAATGGCTGGTTGGTTGCCTAGCAACGGTATAATATACTTTTTGTTTATCTTCCCATGATGCATCTGTGTACCAAACTTTGACTACACCAACATTTTTCCAGAGAATCCTAATGACAAGGACAGATGTTTGGCGTGTTGCCATGGCAACACAATGGGAGATGCCCGGGGTCATCATTGAGATTTTTGATCGAGACCCTGTCACGAATGTGTGTACCAAATTTGGTATGTCTACGACAAAATAAAATTTTTCACTTCCCTAGGTGGCGCTATAGTGTCCATTTCAGATTTTCTTATAGAAATCTGTTCAGGGCCGGGGTGTCCACCAACGATTGAAGTTTGAGTGAAATCGGCCAAAGTATGCGCGAATTATCACTCGTCGAATTTGATGGCGAGCCACAAAAACGAACCTGAAATTTGTGGCGTTGTCACGGAAACACCGTTCACTCTTTTAGAACGCTTTTAACAACTTTTAATGTCCCACTTGTCTAGATGATACAGCACGATTCTGGTGAGTCTGGGTCAAAAACCCTAGGAGGAGTTCGTTAAAATACGAAGACAGGAAAATGCACCCTCGGTGCCGGGTCGCGTGCTCGGTCCAAAATGGCCGACTTCCTGTTGGTCGCTTAGCAACCGCATAATATACTTTTTTGTTCCTTATTCCATGATGCATCTGTGTACCAAATTTGGTTTGGCTACGACAAAGTTTATGCCGGGCGTCCCATTGGCGACGACAGATGTTTGGCCTGTTGCCATGGCAACACGATGGGACATGGCGTGTTGACGTCATTAAGTTTTTTGATCGATACCCCGTCACGAATATGTGTACCAAATTTGGTATGTCTACGACAAAGTAAAATTTTGCCCTTCCATGCAATCTCCCTAGGTGGCGCTATAGCACCTATTTCAGATTTTCTTATATCAATCTGTTCAGGGCCGGGGTGTCAAAGAACGATTAAAGTTTGAGTGATATCGGCCAAAGTATGCGCGAATTATCGCTCATTGAAGTTTGATGGCGAGCCGCAAAAACGAACCCGAAATTTGAGGCGTTGTCACGGAAACACCGTTCACTGTTTTAGAACGCTTTTAACAACTTTTAATGTCCCACTTGTCTAGATGATACAGCACGATTCTGGTGAGTCTGGGTCAAAAACCCTAGGAGGAGTTCGTTAAAATACGAAGACAGGAAAATGCACCCTCGGTGCCGGGTCGCGTGCTCGGCCCAATATAGCTGACTTCCTGTTGGTCGCCTAGCAACGCCGTAATATATTTTTTGGTTTGTAACGACATGACCTATCCACCACCCGAATTTCGTTTATCTACGACAAAGTTCATTTATCGGGTATAGCCATAGGCGCAATGTATTTTGATTTTTGAGGTGGCGCTGTGGAGCCATTTTTTAAGATTTTTTAATACAGATTATTTGTAAATTCCTTTTTTGGCGTTCTTGAATTTTGCGCAAAATTTCGTGAGTTTTCGTCCGTGGGAAGTACCCGAAACCTGAAAAAGTGGTCGGGAAAATAATAATAATAAGAATAAGAAAAACCAGAACAGTAACAATATAGTGCCACGAATGGTAACACAAAATATATCAATAGAAAGGGCGCACGTCCAGTAACCCACCCGTGGGGTCCATTGACACCTACCAGCGCGTTTCACACGTTCCACGCTGGTTCTGCAGTGCTTCGCACCGCAGAACAGTTACAAAAGGCCCTATGCGCTCTTCAGCGCTCGGGCCTAAATATAGCCGCAAGCGGCGATGATCGGCCCTCGCTTGCACTCGCAGGGGGGGTGGCGCTAACGCGCCATTTTCCTATTCCCATGAGCCATATATGTACTAAATTAGGTGTGGCTACACCAAAGCTTTTGCCGGCGTTCTAATGGCAGGGACAGCTGTTTGACCTGTTACCATGGCAACATGACGGGAGATGCCGCGGGGTCATCATTGAGATTTTTGATCGAGACCATGTCACGAATGTGTGGTCCAAATTTGGTTTGTCTACGGCAAAGTAAAATCTTTCTGTTCCATGCAATCTCCCTAGGGGGCGCTATTATGGCCAATTGAGATTTTCTTATATCAATCTGTGTAGGGCCGGGGTGTTCAGCAACAATTAAAGTTTGAGTGAAATCAGCCAAAGTATGCGTGAATTAACACTTGTCGAAGTTTGACAAGAAATGACGCATTTGCCACCAGGTCACATGGTCTATCCAATATGGCTGGTTGGTCGCCTAGCAACCGCTTAATATACTTTTTTGTTCCTATTCCCATGATGCATCTGTGTACCAAATTTGGTTTGGCTACGACAAAGTTTTTGCCTGGCGTCCCATTGGTGACGACAGATGTTTGGCCTGTTGCCATGGCAACACGATGGGACATGGCGTGTTGGCATCATTGAGTTTTTTGATCAAGACCCCATCACGAATGTGTGTACCAAATTTGGTATGTCTACGACAAAGTAAAATTTTGCGCTTCCATGCAATCTCCCTAGGTGGCGCTATAGTGTCCATTTCAGATTTTCTTATAGAAATCTGTTCAGGGCCGGGGTGTCCACCAACGATTGAAGTTTGAGTGAAATTGGCCAAAGTATGTGCGAATTATCACTCGTTGAATTTGATGGCGAGCCACAAAACGAACCTGAAATTTGTGGCGTTGTCACGGAAACACCGTTCACTCTTTTAGAACGCTTTTAACAACTTTTAATGTCCCACTTGTCTAGATGATACAGCACGATTCTGGTGAGTCTGGGTCAAAAACCCTAGGAGGAGTTCGTTAAAATACGAAGACAGGAAAATGCACCCTCGGTGCCAGGTCACGTGCTCGGTCCAAAATGGCCGACTTCCTGTTGGTCGCTTAGCAACCGCATAATATACTTTTTTGTTCCTTATCCCATGATGCATCTGTGTACCAAATTTGGTATGGCTACGACAAAGTTTATGCCGGGCGTCCCATTGGCGACGACAGATGTTTGGCCTGTTGCCATGGCAACACGATGGGACATGGCGTGTTGACGTCATTAAGTTTTTTGATCGATACCCCGTCACGAATATGTGTACCAAATTTGGTATGTCTACGACAAAGTAAAATTTTGCGCTTCCATGCAATCTCCCTAGGTGGCGCTATAGCACCTATTTCAGATTTTCTTATATCAATCTGTTCAGGGCCGAGGTGTCAACGAACGATTAAAGTTTGAGTGATATCGGCCAAAGTATGCGCAAATTATCGCTCGTTGAAATTTGATGGCGAGCCGCAAAAACGAACCTGAAATTTGTGGCGTTGTCACGGAAACACCGTTCACTCTTTTAGAACGCTTTTAACAACTTTTAATGTCCCACTTGTCTAGATGATACAGCACGATTCTGGTGAGTCTGGGTCAAAAACCCTAGGAGGAGTTCGTTAAAATACGAAGACAGGAAAATGCACCCTCGGTGCCGGGTCGCGTGCTCGGCCCAATATAGCTGACTTCCTGTTGGTCGCCTAGCAAGGCCATAATATATTTTTTGGTTCGTAACGACATGACCTATCCACCACCCGAATTTCGTTTATCTACGACAAAGTTCATTTATCGGGTATAGCCATATTTTGATTTTTGAGGTGGCGCTGTGGAGCCATTTTTTAAGATTTTTTAATACAGATTATTTGTAAATTCCTTTTTTGGCGTTCTTGAATTTTGCGCAAAATTTCGTGAGTTTTCGTCCGTGGGAAGTACCCGAAACCTGAAAAAGTGGTCGGGAAAATAATAATAATAATAATAATAATAATAATAAGAAAAACCAGAACAGTAACAATATAGTGCCACGAATGGTAACACAAAATATATCAATGGAAAGGGCGCACGTCCAGTAACCCACCCGTGGGGTCCATTGACACCTACCAGCGCGTTTCACACGTTCCACGCTGGTTCTGCAGTGCTTCGCACCGCAGAACAGTTACAAAAGGCCCTATGCGCTCTTCAGCGCTCGGGCCTAAATATAGCCGCAAGCGGCGATGATCGGCCCTCGCTTGCACTCGCAGCCCCCTGCTAACGCGCCATTTTCCTATTCCCATGAACCATCTATGTACCAAATTAGGTGTGGCTACACCAAAGTTTTTGCCGGGCATCCTAATGGCAGGGACAGATGTTTGACCTGTTACCATGGCAACATGATGTGAGATGGAGTGGGGGTGTCACTGTGTTTTTTGATCGAGACCATGTCACAAATGTGTGGTCCAAATTTGGTGTGTCTACGACAAAGTAAAATTTTTCTGTTCCATGCAATCTCCCTAGGGGGCGCTATTACGGCCAATTGAGATTTTCTTATATCAAGCTGTGTAGGGCTGGGGTGTCCACCAACGATTCAAGTTTGAGTAAAATCGGCCAAAGTATGTGCGAATTATCACTCGTCGAAGTTTGACAGGAAATGGCGCCTTCGCCACCAGGTCACATGATCTATCCAAAATGGCTGGTTGGTTGCCTAGCAACGGTATAAAATACTTTTTTGTTTATCTTCCCATGATGCATCTGTGTACCAAATTTTGTTTGACTACACGAAAGTTTTTCCAGAGAATCCTAATGACAAGGACAGATGTTTGGCCTGTTGCCAACACGATGGGAGATGCCCGGGGTCATCATTGAGATTTTTGATCGAGACCCTGTCACGAATGTGTGTAACAAATTTGGTATGTCTACGACAAAATACAATTTTGCACTTCCATGCAATCTCCCTAGGGGGCGCTATAGCACCCATTTCAGATTTTCTTATATCAATCTGTTCAGGGCCGGGGTGTCCACCAACGATTGAAGTTTGAGTGAAATCGGCCAAAGTATGTGCGAATTATCACTCGTCGAATTTGATGGCGAGCCACAAAAACGAACCTGAAATTTGTGGCGTTGTCACGGAAACACCGTTCACTCTTTTAGAACGCTTTTAACAACTTTTAATGTCCCACTTGTCTAGATGATACAGCACGATTCTGGTGAGTCTGGGTCAAAAACCCAAGGAGGAGTTCGTTAAAATACGAGGACAGGAAAATGCGCCCTCGGTGCCAGGTCACGTGCTCGGTCCAAAATGGCCGACTTCCTGTTGGTCGCTTAGCAACCACATAATATACTTTTTTGTTCCTTATCCCATGATGCATCTGTGTACCAAATTTGGTATGGCTACGACAAAGTTTATGCTGGGCGTCCCATTGGCGACGACAGATGTTTGGCCTGTTGCCATGGCAACACGATGGGACATGGCGTGTTGACGTCATTAAGTTTTTTGATCGATACCCCGTCACGAATATGTGTACCAAATTTGGTATGTCTACGACAAAGTAAAATTTTGCGCTTCCATGCAATCTCCCTAGGTGGCGCTATAGCACGTATTTCTTATATCAATCTGTTCAGGGCCGGGGTGTCAACGAACGATTAAAGTTTGAGTGATATCGGTCAAAGTATGCGCGAATTATCGCTCATTGAAATTTGATGGCGAGCTGCAAAAACGAACCTGAAATTTGTGGCGTTGTCACGGAAACACCGTTCACTCTTTTAGAACGCTTTTAACAACTTTTAATGTCCCACTTGTCTAGATGATACAGCACGATTCTGGTGAGTCTGGGTCAAAAACCCTAGGAGGAGTTCGTTAAAATACGAGGACAGGAAAATGCGCCTTCAACTCCGGGTCGCGTGCTCGGTCCAATATTGCAAACTTCCTGTTGGTCGCCTAGCAACGCTGTAATATATTTTTTGGTTCGTAACGACATGACCTATCCACCACCCGAATTTCGTTTGTCTATGACAAAGTTCATTTTCCGGGTATAGCCATAGGCGCAATGTATTTTGATTTTCGAGGTGGCGCTGTGGAGCCATTTTTAAAGATTTTTTAATACAGATTATTTGTAAATTCTTTTTTTGGCGTTCTTGAATTTTGTGCAAAATTTCGTGAGTTTTCGTCAGTGGGAAGTACCCGAAACCTGAAAAAGTGGTCGGGAAAATAATAATAATAAGAAAAACCAGAACAGTAACAATATAGTGCCACGAATGGTGGCACTAAATATATCAATGGAAAGGGCGCGCGTCCAGTAACCCACCCGTGGGGTCCATTGACACCTACCAGCGCGTTGCACACGTTCCACGCTGGTTCTGCAGTGCTTCGCACCGCAGAACGGTTACAATAGGCCCTATGCGCTCTTCAGCGCTCGGGCCTAAATATAGCCGCAAGCGGCGATGATCGGCCCTCGCTTGCACTCGCAGCCCCCTGCTAACGCGCCACTTTCCTATTCCCATGAACCATCTATGTACCAAATTAGGTGTGGCTACACCAAAGTTTTTGCCGGGCATCCTCATGGCAGGGACAGATGTTTGACCTGTTACCATGGCAACATGATGTGAGATGTAGTGGGGGTGTTAATGTGTTTTTTGATCAAGACCATGTCACGAATGGGTGTACCAAATTTGGTATGTTTACGACAAAGTAAAATTTTGCGCTTCCATGCAATCTCCCTAGGTGGCGCTAATGCACCTATTTCAGATTTTCTTATATCAATCTGTGTAGGGCCGGGGTGTTCACCAACGATTAAAGTTTGAGTAAAATCTGCCAAAGTATGTGCGAATTATCACTCGTCGAAGTTTGACAGGAAATGGCGCCTTCGCCACCAGGTCACAGGGTCTATCCAAAATGGCTGGTTGGTTGCCTAGCAACGGTATAATATACTTTTTGTTTATCTTCCCATGATGCATCTGTGTACCAAATTTAGTTTGACTACACGAAAGTTTTTCCAGAGAATCCTAATGACAAGAACAGATGTTTGGCCTGTTGCCATGGCAACACGATGGGAGATGCCCGGGGTCATCATTGAGATTTTTGATCGAGACCCTGTCACGAATGTGTGTACCAAATTTGGTATGTCTACGATAAAATACAATTTTGCACTTCCATGCAATCTCCCTAGGTGGCGCTATAGCGTCCATTTAACATTTTCTTACATTGATCTGTTCAGGGCCGGGGTGTCCACCAACGATTGAAGTTTGAGTGAAATCGGCCAAAGTATGTGCGAATTATCACTCGTCGAATTTGATGGCGAGCCACAAAAACGAACCTGAAATTTGTGGCGTTGTCACGGAAACACCGTTCACTCTTTTAGAACGCTTTTAACAACTTTTAATGTCCCACTTGTCTAGATGATACAGCACGATTCTGGTGAGTCTGGGTCAAAAACCCAAGGAGGAGTTCGTTAAAATACGAGGACAGGAAAATGCACCCTCGGTGCCAGGTCACGTGCTCGATCCAAAATGGCCGACTTCCTGTTGGTCGCTTAGCAACCGCATAATATACTTTTTTGTTCCTTATCCCGTGATGCATCTGTGTACCAAATTTGGTATGGCTACGACAAAGTTTATGCCGGGCGTCCCATTGGCGACGACAGATGTTTGGCCTGTTGCCATGGCAACACGATGGGACATGGCGTGTTGACGTCATTAAGTTTTTTGATCGATACCCTGTCACGAATATGTGTACCAAATTTGGTATGTCTACGACAAAGTAAAATTTTGCGCTTCCATGCAATCTCCCTAGGTGGCGCTATAGCACCTATTTCAGATTTTCTTATAGCAATCTGTTCAGGGCCGGGGTGTCAACGAACGATTAAAGTTTGAGTGATATCGGCCAAAGTATGCGCGAATTATCGCTCGTTGAAATTTGATGGCGAGCCGCAAAAACGAACCCGAAATTTGTGGCGTTGTCACGGAAACACCGTTCACTCTTTTAGAACGCTTTTAACAACTTTTAATGTCCCACTTGTCTAGATGATACAGCACGATTCTGGTGAGTCTGGGTCAAAAACCCTAGGAGGAGTTCGTTAAAATACGAAGACAGGAAAATGCACCCTCGGTGCCGGGTCGCGTGCTCGGCCCAATATAGCTGACTTCCTGTTGGTCGCCTAGCAACGCCATAATATATTTTTTGGTTCGTAACGACATGACCTATCCACCACCCGAATTTCGTTTATCTACGACAAAGTTCATTTATCGGGTATAGCCATATTTTGATTTTTGAGGTGGCGCTGTGGAGCCATTTTTAAAGATTTTTTAATACAGATTATTTGTAAATTCCTTTTTTGGCGTTCTTGAATTTTGCGCAAAATTTCGTGAGTTTTCGTCAGTGGGAAGTACCCGAAACCTGAAAAAGTGGTCGGGAAAATAATAATAATAATAATAAATATAGCCGCAAGCGGCGATGATCGGCCCTCGCTTGCACTCGCAGCCCCCTGCTAATGCGCCATTTTCCTATTCCCATGAACCATCTATGTACTAAATTAGGTGTGGCTACACCAAAGTTTTTGCCGGGCGTCCTAATGGCAGGGACAGATGTTTGACCTGTTACCATGGCAACATGATGTGAGATGGAGTGGGGGTGTCACTGTGTTTTTTGATCGAGACCATGTCACGAATGTGTGGTCCAAATTTGGTGTGTCTACGGCAAAGTAAAATTTTTCTGTTCCATGCAATCTCCCTAGGGGGCGCTATTATGGCCAATTGAGATTTTCTTATATCAATCTGTGTAGGGCCAGGGTGTTCACCAACGATTAAAGTTTGAGTAAATTCGGCCAAAGTATGTGCGAATGATCACTTGTCGAAGTTTGACAGGAAATGGCGCCTTCGCCACCAGGTCACAGGGTCTATCCAAAATGGCTGGTTGGTTGCCTAGCAACGGTATAATATACTTTTTGTTTATCTTCCCATGATGCATCTGTGTACCAAATTTTGTTTGACTACACCAAAGTTTTTCCAGAGAATCCTAAAGACAAGGACAGATGTTTGGCCTGTTGCCATGGCAACACGATGGGAGATGCCCGGGGTCATCATTGAGATTTTTGATCGAGACCCTGTCACGAATGTGTGTACCAAATTTGGTATGTCTACGACAAAATAAAATTTTGCACTTCCATGCAATCTCCCTAGGTGGCGCTATAGCGTCCATTTCAGATTTTCTTATAAAAATCTGTTCAGGGCCGGGGTGTCCACCAACGATTGAAGTTTGAGTGAAATCGGCCAAAGTATGTGCGAATTATCACTCGTCGAATTTGATGGCGAGCCACAAAAACGAACCTGAAATTTGTGGCGTTGTCACGGAAACACCGTTCACTCTTTTAGAACGCTTTTAACAACTTTTAATGTCCCACTTGTCTAGATGATACAGCACGATTCTGGTGAGTCTGGGTCAAAAACCCTAGGAGGAGTTCGTTAAAATACGAGGACAGGAAAATGCACCCTCGGGGCCAGGTCACGTGCTCGATCCAAAATGGCCGACTTCCTGTTGGTCGCTTAGCAACCGCATAATATACTTTTTTGTTCCTTATCTCATGATGCATCTGTGTACCAAATTTGGTATGGCTACGACAAAGTTTATGCCGGGCGTCCCATTGGCGACGACAGATGTTTGACCTGTTGCCATGGCAACACGATAAGACATGGCGTGTTGACGTCATTAAGTTTTTTGATCGATACCGCGTCACGAATATGTGTACCAAATTTGGTATGTCTACGACAAAGTAAAATTTTGCGCTTCCATGCAATCTCCCTAGGTGGCGCTATAGCACCTATTTCATATTTTCTTATATCAATCTGTTCAGGGCCGGGGTGTCAACGAACGATTAAAGTTTGAGTGATATCGGCCAAAGTATGCGCGAATTATCGCTCGTTGAAATTTGATGGCGAGCCGCAAAAACGAACCCGAAATTTGTGGCGTTGTCACGGAAACACCGTTCACTCTTTTAGAACGCTTTTAACAACTTTTAATGTCCCACTTGTCTAGATGATACAGCACGATTCTGGTGAGTCTGGGTCAAAAACCCTAGGAGGAGTTCGTTAAAATACGAGGACAGGAAAATGCACCCTCGGTGCCGGGTCGCGTGCTCGGCCCAATATAGCTGACTTCCTGTTGGTCGCCTAGCAACGCCATAATATATTTTTTGGTTCGTAACGACATGACCTATCCACCACCCGAATTTCGTTTATCTACGACAAAGTTCATTTATCGGGTATAGCCATAGGCGCAATGTATTTTGATTTTTGAGGTGGCGCTGTGGAGCCATTTTTAAAGATTTTTTAATACAGATTATTTGTAAATTCCTTTTTTGGTGTTCTTGAATTTTGCGCAAAATTTCGTGAGTTTTCGTCAGTGGGAAGTACCCGAAACCTGAAAAAAGTGGTCGGGAAAATAATAATAATAATAAATATAGCCGCAAGCGGCGATGATCGGCCCTCGCTTGCACTCGCAGCCCCCTGCTAACGCGCCATTTTCCGATTCCCATGAACCATCTATGTACCAAATTAGGTGTGGCTACACCAAAGTTTTTGCCGGGCATCCTAATAGCAGGGACAGATGTTTGACCTGTTACCATGGCAACATGATGTGAGATGGAGTGGGGGTGTCACTGTGTTTTCTGATCGAGACCATGTCACGAATGTGTGGTCCAAATTTGGTGTGTCTACGGCAAAGTCAAATTTTTCTGTTCCATGCAATCTCCCTAGGGGGCGCTATTACCGCCAATTGAGATTTTCTTATATCAATCTGTGTAGGGCCGGGGTGTTCACCAACGATTAAAGTTTGAGTAAAATCGGCCAAAGTATGTGCGAATTATCACTCGTCGAAGTTTGACAGAAAATGGCGCATTCGCCACCAGGTCACATGGTCTATCCAAAATGGCTGGTTGGTTGCCTAGCAACGGTATAATATACTTTTTGTTTATCTTCCCATGATGCATCTTTGTACCAAATTTTGTTTGACTACGCCAAAGTTTTTCCAGAGAATCCTAATGACAAGGACAGATGTTTGGCCTGTTGCCATGGCAACACGATGGGAGATGCCCGGGGTCATCATTGAGATTTTTGATCGAGACCCTGTCACGAATGTGTGTACCAAATTTGGTATGTCTACGACAAAATAAAATTTTGCACATCCATGCAATCTCCCTAGGGGGCGCTATAGTGTCCATTTCAGATTTTCTTATAGAAATCTATTCAGGGCCGGGGTGTCCACCAACGATTGAAGTTTGAGTGAAATCGGCCAAAGTATGTGCGAATTATCACTCGTCGAATTTGATGGCGAGCCACAAAAACAAACCTGAAATTTGTGGCGTTGTCACGGAAACACCGTTCACTCTTTTAGAACGCTTTTAACAACTTTTAATGTCCCACTTGTCTAGATGATACAGCACGATTCTGGTGAGTCTGGGTCAAAAACCCTAGGAGGAGTTCGTTAAAATACGAGGACAGGAAAATGCTCCCTCGGTGCCAGGTCACGTGCTCGATCCAAAATGGCCGACTTCCTGTTGGTCGCTTAGCAACCGCATAATATACTTTTTTGTTCCTTATCCCGTGATGCATCTGTGTACCAAATTTGGTATGGCTACGACAAAGTTTATGCCGGGCGTCCCATTGGCGACGACAGATGTTTGGCCTGTTGCCATGGCAACACGATGGGACATGGCGTGTTGACGTCATTAAGTTTTTTGATCGATACCCCGTCACGAATATGTGTACCAAATTTGGTATGTCTACGACAAAGTAAAATTTTGCGCTTCCATGCAATCTCCCTAGGTGGCGCTATAGCACCTATTTCAGATTTTCTTATATCAATCTGTTCAGGGCCGAGGTGTCAACGAATGATTAAAGTTTGAGTGGTATCGGCCAAAGTATGCGCAAATTATCGCTCGTTGAAATTTGATGGCGAGCCGCAAAAACGAACCCGAAATTTGTGGCGTTGTCACGGAAACACCGTTCACTCTTTTAGAACGCTTTTAACAACTTTTAATGTCCCACTTGTCTAGATGATACAGCACGATTCTGGTGAGTCTGGGTCAAAAACCCTAGGAGGAGTTCGTTAAAATACGAAGACAGGAAAATGCACCCTCGGTGCCGGGTCGCGTGCTCGGCCCAATATAGCTGACTTCCTGTTGGTCGCCTAGCAACGCCATAATATATTTTTTGGTTCGTAACGACATGACCTATCCACCACCCGAATTTCGTTTATCTACGACAAAGTTCATTTATCGGGTATAGCCATAGGCGCAATGTATTTTGATTTTTGAGGTGGCGCTGTGGAGCCATTTTTAAAGATTTTTTAATACAGATTATTTGTAAATTCCTTTATTGGCGTTCTTGAATTTTGCGCAAAATTTCGTGAGTTTTCGTCCGTGGGAAGTACCCGAAACCTGAAAAAGTGGTCGGGAAAATAATAATAATAATAATAAGAATAAGAAAAACCAGAACAGTAACAATATAGTGCCACGAATGGTAACACAAAATATATCAATGGAAAGGGCGCACGTCCAGTAACCCACCCGTGGGGTCCATTGACACCTACCAGCGCGTTTCACACGTTCCACGCTGGTTCTGCAGTGCTTCGCACCGCAGAACAGTTACAAAAGGCCCTATGCGCTCTTCAGCGCTCGGGCCTAATAAGAAGAAAAACCAGAACAGTAACAATATAGTGCCACGAATGGTAACACAAAATATATCAATGGAAAGGGCGCACGTCCAGTAACCCACCCGTGGGGTCCATTGACACCTACCAGCGCGTTTCACACGTTCCACGCTGGTTCTGCAGTGCTTCGCACCGCAGAACAGTTACAAAAGGCCCTATGCGCTCTTCAGCGCTCGGGCCTAATAAGAAAAACCAGAACAGTAACAATATAGTGCCACGAATGGTGGCACAAAATATATCAATGGAAAGGGCGCACGTCCAGTAACCCACCCGTGGGGTCCATTGACACCTACCAGCGCGTTTCACACGTTCCACGCTGGTTCTGCAGTGCTTCGCACCGCAGAACAGTTACAAAAGGCCCTATGCGCTCTTCAGCGCTCGGGCCTAAATATAGCCGCAAGCGGCGATGATCGGCCCTCGCTTGCACTCGCAGCCCCCTGCTAACGCGCCATTTTCCTATTCCCATGAACCATCTATGTACCAAATTAGGTGTAGCTACACCAAAGTTTTTGCCGGGCATCCTAATGGCACGGACAGATGTTTGACCTGTTACCATGGCAACATGATGTGAGATGGAGTGGGGGTGTCACTGTGTTTTTTGATCGAGACCATGTCACGAACGTCTGGTCCAAATTTGGTGTGTCTACAGCAAAGTAAAATTTTGCGCTTCCATGCAATCTCCCTAGGTGGCGCTATAGCACCTATTTCAGATTTTCTCATATCAATCTGTTCAGGGCCGGGGTGTCCACCAACGATTAAAGTTTGAGTGATATCGGCCAAAGTATGCGCGAATTATCGCTCATTGAAATTTGATGGCGAGCTGCAAAAACGAACCCGAAATTTGTGGCGTTGTCACGGAAACACCGTTCATTCTTTTAGAACGCTTTTAACAACTTTTAATGTCCCACTTGTCTAGATGATACAGCACGATTCTGGTGAGTCTGGGTCAAAAACCCTAGGAGGAGTTCGTTAAAATACGAGGACAGGAAAATGCGCCTTCAACTCCGGGTCGTGTGCTCGGTCCAATGTGGCGGACTTCCTGTTGGTCGCCGAGCAACGCCATAATATATTTTTTGGTTCGTAACGACATGACCTATCCACCACCCGAATTTCGTTCATCTACGACAAAGTTCATTTTGGGGGTATAGCCATAGACGCAATGTATTTTGATTTTCGAGGTGGCGCTGTAGAGCCATTTTAAAAGATTTTTTAATACAGATTATTTGTAAATTCCTTTTTTGGCGTTCTTGAATTTTGTGCAAAATTTCGTGAGTTTTCGTCCATGGGAAGTACCCGAAACCTGAAAAAGTGGTCGGGAAAATAATAAGAAGAATAAGAAAAACCAGAACAGTAACAATATAGTGCCACGAATGGTGGCACTATATATGTCAATGGAAAGGGCGCGCGTCCAGTAACACACCCGTGGGGTCCATTGACAACTACCAGCGCGTTGTACACGTTACACGCTGGTTCTGCAGTGCTTCGCACCGCAGAACGGTTACAAAAGGCCCTATGCGCTCTTCAGCGCTCGGGCCTAATAAGAAAAACCAGAACAGTAACAATATAGTGCCACGAATGGTGGCACAAAATATATCAATGGAAAGGGCGCACGTCCAGTAACGCACCCGTGGGGTCCATTGACACCTACCAGCGCGTTGCACACGTTCCACGCTGGTTCTGCAGTGCTTCGCACCGCAGAACAGTTACAAAAGGCCCTATGCGCTCTTCAGCGCTCGGGCCTAAATATAGCCGCAAGCGGCGATGATCGGCCCTCGCTTGCACTCGCAGCCCCCTGCTAACGCGCCATTTTCCGATTCCCATGAACCATCTATGTACCAAATTAGGTGTGGCTACACCAAAGTTTTTGCCGGGCATCCTAATGGCAGGGACAGATGTTTGACCTGTTACCATGGCAACATGATGTGAGATGGAGTGGGGGTGTCTCTGTGTTTTTTGATCGAGACCATGTCACGAATGTGTGGTCCAAATTTGGTGCGTCTACGACAAAGTCAAATTTTTCTGTTCCATGCAATCTCCCTAGGAGGCGCTATTACGGCCAATTGAGATTTTCTTATATCCATCTGTGTAGGGCCGGGGTGTCCACCAACGATTAAAGTTTGAGTAAAATCGGCCAAAGTATGTGCGAATTATCACTCGTCGAAGTTTGACAGGAAATGGCGCCTTCGCCACCAGGTCACATGGTCTATCCAAAATGGCTGGTTGGTTGCCTAGCAACGGTATAATATACTTTTTGTTTATCTTCCCATGATGCATCTGTGTACCAAATGTTGTTTGACTACACCAAAGTTTTTCCAGAGAATTCTAATGACAAGGACAGATGTTTGGCCTGTTGCCATGGCAACACGATGGGAGATGCCCCGGGGTCATCTTTGAGATTTTTGATCGAGACCCTGTCACGAATATGTGTACCAAATTTGGTATGTCTACGACAAAGTAAAATTTTGCACTTCCATGCAATCTCCCTAGGGGGCGCTATAGTGTCCATTTCAGATTTTCTTATAGAAATCTGATCAGGGCCGGGGTGTCCACCAACGATTGAAGTTTGAGTGAAATCGGCCAAAGTATGTGCGAATTATCACTCGTTGAATTTGATGGCGAGCCACAAAAACAAACCTGAAATTTGTCGCGTTGTCACGGAAACACCGTTCACTCTTTTAGAACGCTTTTAACAACTTTTAATGTCCCACTTGTCTAGATGATACAGCACGATTCTGGTGAGTCTGGGTCAAAAACCCTAGGAGGAGTTCGTTAAAATACGAGGACAGGAAAATGCTCCCTCGGTGCCAGGTCACGTGCTCGGTCCAAAATGGCCGACTTCCTGTTGGTCGCTTAGCAACCGCATAATATACTTTTTTGTTCCTTATCCCATGATGCATCTGAGTACCAAATTTGGTATGGCTACGACAAAGTTTATGCTGGGCGTCCCATTGGCGATGACAGATGTTTGGCCTGTTGCCATGGCAACACGATAGGACATGGCGTGTTGACGTCATTAAGTTTTTTGATCAATACCCCGTCACGAATATGTGTACCAAATTTGGTATGTCTAGGACAAAGTAAAATTTTGCGCTTCCATGCAATCTCCCTAGGTGGCGCTATAGCACCTATTTCAGATTTTCTTATATCAATCTGTTCAGGGCCGGAGTGTCAACGAACGATTAAAGTTTGAGTGATATCGGCCAAAGTATGCGCGAATTATCGCTCGTTGAAATTTGATGGCGAGCCGCAAAAACGAACCCGAAATTTGTGGCGTTGTCACGGAAACACCGTTCACTCTTTTACAACGCTTTTAACAACTTTTAATGTCCCACTTGTCTAGATGATACAGCACGATTCTGGTGAGTCTGGGTCAAAAACCCTAGGAGGAGTTCGTTAAAATACGAATACAGGAAAATGCACCCTCGGTGCCGGGTCGCGTGCTCGGCCCAATATAGCTGACTTCCTGTTGGTCGCCTAGCAACGCCGTAATATATTTTTTGGTTCGTAACGACATGACCTATCCACCACCCGAATTTCGTTTATCTACGACAAAGTTCATTTATCGGGTATAGCCATAGGCGCAATGTATTTTGATTTTTGAGGTGGCGCTGTGGAGCCATTTTTTAAGATTTTTTAATACAGATTATTTGTAAATTCCTTTTTTGGCGTTCTTGAATTTTGCGCAAAATTTCGTGAGTTTTCGTCCGTGGGAAGTACCCGAAACCTGAAAAAGTGGTCGGGAAAATAATAATAATAAGAAAAACCAGAACAGTAACAATATAGTGCCACGAATGGTAACACTAAATATATCAATGGAAAGGGCGCACGTCCAGTAATGCACCCGTGGGGTCCATTGACACCTACCAGCGCGTTGCACACGTTCCACGCTGGTTCTGCAGTGCTTCGCACCGCAGAACAGTTACAAAAGGCCCTATGCGCTCTTCAGCGCTCGGGCCTAAATATAGCCGCAAGCGGCGATGATCGGCCCTCGCTTGCACTCGCAGCCCCCTGCTAACGCGCCATTTTCCTATTCCCATGAACCATCTATGTACCAAATTAGGTGTGGCTACACCAAAGTTTTTGCCGGGCATCCTAATGGCAGGGACAGATGTTTGACCTGTTACCACGGCAACATGATGTGAGATGGAGTGGGGGTGTCACTGTGTTTTTTGATCGAGACCATGTCACGAATGTGTGGTCCAAATTTGGTGTGTCTACAGCAAAGTAAAATTTTTCTATTCCATGCAATCTCCCTAGGGGGCGCTATTACGGCCAATTAAGACTTTCTTATATCAATCTGTGTAGGGCCGGGGTGTTCACCAACGATTAAAGTTTGAGTAAAATCGGCCAAAGTATGTGCGAATTATCACTCGTCGAAGTTTGACAGGAAATGGCGCCTTCGCCACCAGGTCACATGGTCTATCCAAAATGGCTGTTTGGTTGCCTAGCAACGGTATAATATACTTTTTGTTTATCTTCCCATGATGCATCTGTGTACCAAATTTGGTATGTCTACGACAAAATAAAACTTTGCACTTCCCTAGGGGGCGCTATAGCGTCCATTTCAGATTTTCTTATAGAAATCTGTTTAGGGCCGGGGTGTCCACAAACGATTGAAGTTTGAGTGAAATCGGCCAAAGTATGTGCGAATTATCACTCGTCGAATTTGATGGCGAGGCACAAAAACAAACCTGAAATTTGTGGCGTTGTCACGGAAACACTGTTCACTCTTTTAGAACGCTTTTAACAACTTTTAATGTCCCACTTGTCTAGATGATACAGCACGATTCTGGTGAGTCTGGGTCAAAAACCCTAGGAGGAGTTCGTTAAAATACGAGGACAGGAAAATGCGCTGTCGGTGCCAGGTCACGTGCTCGGTCCAAAATGGCCGACTTCCTGTTGGTCGCTTAGCAACCGCATAATATACTTTTTTGTTCCTTATCCCATGATGCATCTGTGTACCAAATTTGGTATGGCTACGACAAAGTTTATGCCTGGAGTCCTATTGGCGACGACAGATGTTTGGCCTGTTGCCATGGCAACACGATGGGACATGGCGTGTTGACCTCATTAAGTTTTTTGATCGATACCCCGTCACGAATATGTGTACCAAATTTGGTATGTCTACGACAAAGTAAAATTTTGCGCTTCCATGCAATCTCCCTAGGTGGCGCTATAGCACCTATTTCAGATTTTCTCATATCAATCTGTTCAGGGCCCGGGTGTCCACCAACGATTAAAGTTTGAGTGATATCGGCCAAAGTATGCGCGAATTATCGCTCATTGAAATTTGATGGCGAGCCGCAAAAACGAACCCGAAATTTGTGGCGTTGTCACGGAAACACCGTTCACTCTTTTAGAACGCTTTTAACAACTTTTAATGTCCCACTTGTCTAGATGATACAGCACGATTCTGGTGAGTCTGGGTCAAAAACCCTAGGAGGAGTTCGTTAAAATACAAAGACAGGAAAATGCACCCTCGGTGCCGGGTCACGTGCTCGGCCCAATATAGCTGACTTCCTGTTGGTCGCCTAGCAACGCCGTAATATATTTTTTGGTTCGTAACGACATGACCTATCCACCACCCGAATTTCGTTTATCTACGACAAAGTTCATTTATCGGGTATAGCCATAGGCGCAATGTATTTTGATTTTTGAGGTGGCGCTGTGGAGCCATTTTTAAAGATTTTTTAATACAGATTATTTGTAAATTCCTTTTTTGGCGTTCTTGAATTTTGCGCAAAATTTCGTGAGTTTTCGTCCGTGGGAAGTACCCGAAACCTGAAAAAGTGGTCGGGAAAATAATAATAATAAGAAAAACCAGAACAGTAACAATATAGTGCCACGAATGGTGGCACTAAATATATCAATGGAAAGGGCGCGCGTCCAGTAATGCACCCGTGGGGTCCATTGACACCTACCAGCGCGTTGCACACGTTCCACGCTGGTTCTGCAGTGCTTCGCACCGCAGAACGGTTACAATAGGCCCTATGCGCTCTTCAGCGCTCGGGCCTAATAATAATAAGAAAAACCAGAACAGTAACAATATAGTGCCACCAATGGTGGCACAAAATATATCAATGGAAAGGGCGCACGTCCAGTAACGCACCCGTGGGGTCCATTGACACCTACCAGCGCGTTTCACACGTTCCACGCTGGTTCTGCAGTGCTTCGCACCGCAGAACGGTTACAAAAGGCCCTATGCGCTCTTCAGCGCTCGGGCCTAATTAAAGCCGCAAGCGGCGTTGGTCGGGACCTCGCACCTGCGTTTGTTCGTCTTACTGAGACGCACACCCATACCGAATTTCGTGTGCCTGGCAAAAATGGTAAGCCATATCCGACAATTTTTCCTGTTAGGGGCTCAGCTAGCTGTAGATTTCTGACAGTTCACTGGCCTGTCATATGGGGGCGCTATGTCAGACTGCCAGTTATTTGGCATGAAAATCTTGGTAGTCCTCATCTACATTACCCTGTGAAGTTTTAGTCTGAGGAAGAACTCCAAATTCAATAAAAACCTCCCATTCATAACTCCCATTCAATAAATACCTAAGTTTATCGATCCGCCGTATCGTCATATTACTGACTATTTGAAAATCCTTCGCAATTTAACATCTCCAACGTCTTAAGATTATGTTCACCAAAATTTAAGCCCATCTGAGGTACGGTGTAGGAGAATTGTCTGCTAAATGAAGTGGTGACACACCTCCTATTGCATTTGGCACTTTCAAATGGTAGCAAAATTCATAAGGCTGCCATTTTGTCATCTTACAAGAGATCAAAAATCCCTTCGCAATTTAACATCTCCATTGTCTTGAGCTAATGTACACCAAAATTTACGCCCATCTGATGTACGGTGTAGGAGGAGTGTTTTAAAATCCATTGTATGTCTCATCACACAAAATCGCAATACAAGTCTTTTTATCTCACTTCCTGTTGGGCGTGGCCATGACATTGTAATTACAATTTTGTTCATCTTAGTGAGATACACACCCATACCAACTTTCGTGTGTCTGGGTGAAATCGTATGCCACCCACGATCCTCTTTGTGTTAAAATGCTCATTTGCTATACATTTTCTGACAGTTCACTGGCCTGTCATATGGGGGCGCTATGTCAGACTGCCAGTTATTTGGCATGAAAATCTTGGTAGTCCTCATCTACATTACCCTGTGAAGTTTTAGTCTGAGGAAGAACTCCAAATTTAATAAAAATCTCCCATTCATAACTCATAATTCACATTCAATAAATACCTAACTTTATCGATCCGCCGTATTGTCATATTAGCGCCTATTTGAAAATCCTTCGCAATTTAACATCTCCAACGTCTTAAGATTATGTTCACCAAAATTTAAGCCGATCGGAGGTACGGTGTAGGAGAAGTGTTTCAAATTCCATTGTATGTCCAATATCCACAAAATCACACAAAAGGCCAATTATCTCACTTCCTGTTGGGCGTGGCCATGACATTGCAGTGAGGCGTTTGTTCGTCTTATTGAGATACACGTTCCTACCAAATTTCGTGCGCCTATCTTAAACGGTATGCCAGCCCCGAAAGACAACGCGCAAGCCCCGAAAAACAACGCGCTAGGGGGCGCTATCAAGCTCCTGGGGGTCACCGGGGGACGGGTCTTTTTGGAGGCGTAGCTGCCGCCCTACGTGATGCCCGTGCAAAGTTTCGTTCGTTTTGAAGCATGGGAACATGTTCAAAATTGCCCAAAAGCGTGTTAAAAAAAAGTGTCCCAAGAATAATAATAATAATAATAATTAAAGCCGCAAGCGGCGTTGGTCGGGACCTCGCACCTGCGTTTGTTCGTCTTACTGAGACGCACACCCATACCGAATTTCGTGTGCCTGGCAAAAATGGTAAGCCATATCGGATAATTTTTCCTGTTAGGGGCTCAGCTAGCGGTAGATTTGACAGTTCACTGACCTGTCATATGGGGGCGCTATGTCAGACTGCCAGTTATTTGGCATGAAAATCTTGGTAGTCCTCATCTACATTACCCTGTGAAGTTTTAGTCTGAGGAAGAACTCCAAATTCAATAAATATCTCCCATTCATAACTCCCATTCAATAAATACCTAAGTTTATCGATCCGCCGTATCGTCATATTACCGTCTATTTGAAAATCCTTCGCAATTTAACATCTCCAACGTCTTAAGATTATGTTCACCAAAATTTAAGCCCATCTGAGGTACGTTGTAGGAGAAGTGTCTGCTAAATGAAGTGGTGACACACCTCCTATTGCATTTGGCACTTTCAAATGGTAGCAAAATTCATCAGGCTGCCATTTTGTCATCTTACAAGATATCAAAAATCCCTTCGCAATTTAACATCTCCAATGTCTTGAGCTCATGTACAAAAAATTTTACGCCCATCTGATGTACGGTGTAGGAGGAGTGTTTTAAAATCTATTCTATGTCATATCACAGAAAATCGCAATACAAGTCTTCTTATCTCACTTCCTGTTGGGCGTGGCCATGACATTGTAATTACAATTTTGTTCATCTTAGTGAGATACACACCCATACCAACTTTCGTGTGTCTGGCTGAAATCGTATGCCACCCACGATCCTTTTTGTGTTAAAATGCTCATTTGCTGTACATTTTCTGACAGTTCACTGGCCTGTCATATGGGGGCGCTATGTCAGACTGCCAGTTATTTGGCATGAAAATCTTGATAGTCCTCATCTACATTACCCTGTGAAGTTTTAGTCTGAGGAAGAACTCCAAATTCAATAAAAACCTCCCATTCATAACTCCCATTCAATAAATACCTAAGTTTATCGATCCGCCGTATCGTCATATTACCGCCTATTTGAAAATCCTTCGCAATTTAACATCTCCAACGTCTTAAGATTATGTTCACCAAAATTTAAGCCCATCTGAGGTACGTTGTAGGAGAAATGTTTCAAAATGAAGTGGTGACACACCTCCTATTGAATTTGGCACTTTCAAATGGTAGCAAAATTCATCAGGCCGCCATTTTGTCATCTTACAAGATATCAAAAATCCCTTCGCAATTTAACATCTCCATTGTCTTGAGCTCATGTACACCAAAATTTACGCCCATCTGATGTACGGTGTAGGAGGAGTGTTTTAAAATCCATTGTATGTCTTATCACACAAAATCGCAATACAAGTCTTTTTATCTCACTTCCTGTTGGGCGTGGCCATGACATTGTAATTACAATTTTGTTCATCTTAGTGAGATACACACCCATACCAACTTTCGTGTGTCTGGCTGAAATCGTATGCCACCCACGATCCTCTTTGTGTTAAAACGCTCATTTGCTGTACATTTTCTGACAGTTCACTGGCCTGTCATATGGGGGCGCTATGTCAGACTGCCAGTTATTTGGCATGAAAATCTTGGTAGTCCTCATCTACATTACCCTGTGAAGTTTTAGTCTGAGGAAGAACTCCAAATTCAATAAAAACCTCCTATTCATAATTCATAACTCCCATTCAATAAATACCTAAGTTTATCGATTCGCCGTATCGTCATATTACCTCCTATTTGAAAATCCTTCGCAATTTATCATCTCCAATGTCTTAAGATTATGTTCACCAAAATTTAAGCCCATCTGAGGTTCGGTGTAGGAGAAGTGTTTCAAATTCCATTGTCTGTCCAATATTACAAAATCACACAAAATGCCAATTATCTCACTTCCTGTTGGGCGTGGCCATGACATTGCAGTGAGGCGTTTGTTCGTCTTATTGAGATACACGTCCCTACCGAATTTCGTGCGCCTATCTTAAACGGAACTCCAAATTCAATAAATAACTCCCATCCATAACTCATAACTCATACCTAACTTTATCGATCCGCTGTATCGTCATATTACCGCCTATTTGAAAATCCTTCGCAATTTAACATCTACAACATCTTAAGATTATGTTCACCAAAATTTAAGCCCATCTGAGGTACGGTGTAGGAGAAGTGTTTCAAATTCCATTGTATGTCAAATTTCACAAAAGGCCAATTATCTCACTTCCTGTTGGGCGTGGACATGACATTGCAGTGAGGCGTTTGTTTGTCTTATTGAGATACACGTCCCTACCGAATTTCGTGCGCCTATCTTAAACGGTATGCCAGCCCCGAAAGACAATGCGCTAGGGGGCGCTATCGAGCTCCTGGGGGTCACCGGGGGACGGGTCTTTTTGGAGGCGTAGCTGCCGCCCTACATGATGCCCCTGCAAAGTCACGTTCGTTTTGAAGCATGGGAACATGCTCCAAATTGCCCAAAAGCGTGTGAACAAGAACAAGAATAATAATAATTAAAGCCGCAAGCGGCGTTGGTCGGGACCTCGCACCTGCGTTTGTTCGTCTTACTGAGACGTACACCCATACCGAATTTCGTGTGCCTGGCAAAAATGGTAAGCCATATCGGACAATTTTTCCTGTTAGGGGCTCAGCTAGCGGTAGATTTCTGACAGTTCACTGGCCTGTCATATGGGGGCGCTATGTCAAACTGCCAGTTATTTGGCATGAAAATCTTGGTAGTCCTCATCTACATTACCCTGTGAAGTTTTAGTCTGAGGAAGAACTCCAAATTCAATAAAAACCTCCCATTCATAACTCCCATTCAATAAATACCTAAGTTTATCGATCCGCCGTATCGTCATATTACCGCCTATTTGAAAATCCTTCGCAATTTAACATCTCCAACGTCTTAAGATTATGTTCACCAAAATTTAAGCCCATCTGAGGTACGGTGTAGGAGAAGTGTTTCAAAATGAAGTGGTGACACACTTCCTATTGAATTTGGCACTTTCAAATGGTAGCAAAATTCATCAGGCCGCCATTTTGTCATCTTACAAGATATCAAAAATCCCTTCGCACATCTCCATTGTCTTGAGCTCATGTACACCAAAATTTACGCCCATCTGATGTACGGTGTAGGAGGAGTGTTTTAAAATCCATTGTATGGCTTATCACACAAAATCGCAATACAAGTCTTATTATCTCACTTCCTGTTGGGCGTGGCCATGACATTGTAATTACAATTTTGTTCATCTTAGTGAGATACACACCCATACCAACTTCCGTGTGTCTGGCTTAAATCGTATGCCACCCACGATCCTCTTTGTGTTAAAACACTCATTTGCTGTACATTTTCTGATAGTTCACTGGCCTGTCATATGGGGGCGCTATGTCAGACTGCCAGTTATTTGGCATGAAAATCTTGGTAGTCCTCATCTACATTACCCTGTGAAGTTTTAGTTTGAGGAAGAACTCCAAATTCAATAAATATCTCCCATTCATAACTCCCATTCAATAAATACCTAAGTTTATCGATCCGCCGTATCGTCATATTACCGCCTATTTGAAAATCCTTCGCAATTTAACATCTCCAACGTCTTAAGATTATGTTCACCAAAATTTAAGCCCATCTGAGGTACGGTGTAGGAGAAGTGTCTGCTAAATGAAGTGCTGACACACCTCCTATTGCATTTGGCACTTTCAAATGGTAGCAAAATTCATCAGGCCGCCATTTTGTCATCTTACAAGATATCAAAAATCCCTTTGCAATTTAACATCTCCATTGTCTTGAGCTAATGTACACCAAAATTTACGCCCATCTGATGTACGGTGTAGGAGGAGTGTTTTAAAATCTATTCTATGTCATATCACAGAAAATTGCAATACAAGCCTTTTTATCTCACTTCCTGTTGGGCGTGGCCATGACATTGTAATTACAATTTTGTTCATCTTAGTGAGATACACACCCATACCAACTTTCGTGTGTCTGGCTGAAATCGTATGCCACCCACGATCTTCTTTGTGTTAAAATGCTCATTTGCTATACATTTTCTGACAGTTCACTGGCCTGTCATATGGGGGCGCTATGTCAGACTGCCAGTTATTTGGCATGAAAATCTTGGTAGTCCTCATGTACATTACCCTGTGAAGTTTTAGTCTGAGGAAGAACTCCAAATTTAATAAAAATCTCCCATTCATAACTCATAATTCACATTCAATAAATACCTAACTTTATCGATCCGCCGTATTGTCATATTAGCGCCTATTTGAAAATCCTTCGCAATTTAACATCTCCAACGTCTTAAGATTATGTTCACCAAAATTTAAGCCCATCTGAGGTACGGTGTAGGAGAAGTGTTTCAAATTCCATTGTATGTCCAATATCCACAAAATCACACAAAAGGCCAATTATCTCACTTCCTGTTGGGCGTGGCCATGACATTGCAGTGAGGCGTTTGTTCGTCTTATTGAGATACATGTCCCTACCAAATTTCGTGCGCCTATCTTAAACGGTATGCCAGCCCCGAAAGACAACGCGCAAGCCCCGAAAAACAACGCGCTAGGGGGCGCTATCAAGCTCCTGGGGGTCACCGGGGGACGGGTCTTTTTGGAGGCGTAGCTGCCGCCCTATGTGATGCCCGTGCAAAGTTTCGTTCGTTTTGAAGCATGGGAACATGTTCAAAATTGCCCAAAAGCGTGTTAAAAAAAAGTGTCCCAAGAATAATAATAATAATAATAATAATAGAGAAACAGAGCGAGAACAATAGGGACCTTCGTCCCCCTTCGGGCTCGGTCCCTAATAATAGAGAAACAAAGCAATTTCAATAGGGACCTTCGTGCCCCTTCGGGCTCGGTCCCTAATTAAAGCCGCAAGCGGCGTTGGTCGGGACCTCGCACCTGCGTTTGTTCGTCTTACTGAGACGCACAGCCATACCAAATTTCGTGTGCCTGGCACAATTATCTCACTTCCTGTTGGGCGTGGCCATGACATTGTAGATACCCTGTCAGACCAGACCCTGTCAGACCCTGTCAGACCCTGTCAGACCCTGTCAGACCCTGTCAGACTCTGTTAGACCCTGTCAGACCCTGCATGTGGCCTCCATGCTGAGGCCTACATGAACCTTCGATGCTTGTCCCCACATTGCTGCTTGCAGCTATATCAGATCAAAGGTACAAAGATCAAAGACCTTTGATCAGGGCGTTGCCTAGCAACAAATACCTCCCATTCATAACTCATCACTCCCATTCAATAAATACCTAACTTTATCGATCCGCCGTGTCGTCATATTACCGCCTATTTGAAAATCCTTCGCAATTTAACATCTCCAACGTCTTAAGATTATGTTCACCAAAATTTAAGCCTATCTGAGGTACGGTGTAGGAGAAGTGTTTCAAATTCCATACCTAACTTTATCGATCCGCCGTATCGTCATATTACCGCCTATTTGAAAATCCTTCGCAATTTAACATCTCCAACGTCTTAAGATTATGCTTACCAAAATTTATGCCCATCTGAGGTACGGTCTAGGAGACCCCCCACTGGGGGTCCCCCAGTGGGGGGTCTCCCAGGGACCCCCAGGTCCCCCAGGGACGAGACTTTGTGTGGTCGTACTGGCAGCACTTTGTGATGCCCGTGCAAAGTTTCGTTTGTTTTGAAGCATGGGAACATGCTCAAAATTGCCCCAGCGTGTATGAACAAGAATAATAATAATAATACGGAAACAAAGCAACAACAATAGGGACCTTCGTCCCCCTTCGGGCTCGGTCCCTAATAATAGAGAAACAGAGCGAGAACAATAGGGACCTTCGTGCCCCTTCGGGCTCGGTCCCTAATAATAATACGGAAACAAAGCAACAACAATAGGGACCTTCGTCCCCCTTCGGGCTCGGTCCCTAATAATAATAGGGAAACAAAGCAACAACAATAGGGACCTTCGTCCCCCTTCGGGGCTCGGTCCCTAATAAGTAATAATAGAATAAGTATGATCAAACAAACTTTGTCCAGTTGACAAATTGAACTTCTCCTTTGATCATGGATTCTACCTGGACGACTGAGGGACTTTTCACGAATAGAATAAGTAATAATAATAAAATAGTAACAAGGAGAGTATTGAAAAACGATATTGCATGTTAGGACGATTACAGTGGAGTTATAAGCACGTTAGGACCATTGAGACAGACTAATAATAAAGAGTAACTCAAACATGTGTGAATGAAACAAAAGACAATTTCAGGTTTGTTTTTGAGGAGGAAACAACATTATCTTCTCCTTTTTTACCCATAATTCTCTTCTTCATAGCGCAGCACACACCCACAGACACACACCCACCCACACGCAGACACTTAGCACCCACTCGCACTAGTCTAAGAAGTATCTGATTTGCTTTTCAGGCAATTTTCAAAAGAGGAGACTGAATAGCTTGGAAATGGTTGCCAGTGCGGAGTAAGTGGATTAAAAAAACAACTTAAAAGCAAAGCAAATATTTGGGAGACAGCGTGTTTTGGAAATAAAATTATACGAGGTGATGAGACGAAGGAGGAAGAGGAGGAAGAGGAAGAATGACGAGGAGGGAGGGAGAGTTAAAGATGGTGGAGAGGTTCATAAAGCAAAAAGGTCATTGGATGTGATCCTCGGAACAGCTGTGAGGCATGATAATGATATGCTACGTGTGTTAGCCGCTAAGCTAACGTATTATGCTAATATTATGCTAATCGTGAATGTGATGGATGACATTTAAGATTTATGTGTTGTTTTTTTTTACTGCTACTGCTACTACTACTGCATTTTATATATTTTGTTGACAAGTACTGCGATTACTTTTGAGTTATGTTTTAAAAGTACGATAAAATAATACAAAAATCCTATATATTTTCATAACAGGTACAGCAAGACAGAATATTTTGTTCTTTGGGTTTAAATTTTGTTTTGATTGCGATATACTGTACTATACTACCACTACTAATACTAGCCTACTACTACTACTATGAATACTACTAGAAATACTACTACAAATACTACAAAAAATAGTAATACTACATCTATATTGCTGCTACTACTTTCAACTTGGTCATTGAGTTAATTACCCAAATATTATTGTCTATAAACTGGTAAAAGTACTGCTCCTACAAAATAATATACTGTATTTCTAAACTAGAAATACTACTACAACTACTACAACTACTACTACTCATAGTACAAGTTCTCAATGAGGTCATTGAGTGTATCCTTTGTAACAGCTGCAAAGCATGGGCATAAAGAATATGCAAATCAGTTATATGAATGAAACACAAATCAAGTACTCAAATATGACGTTGAAGTAAAAGTACAGCCCTGTATGGTTTGTACTAGTCCCATGGAAGGGCATCTGATGTAAAACCATAAAAGTAGTAGAAAGTGGGATAATTACTGAAACTTATTTCTAAATACTTTATACTAGCCGTACCACTGGAGAACCGTTACTAAACAAAAACGTGTACTGTTAAGTTCATTCACTATTACGCAAACATCACATCAAAACTAGGACTGGATTGAACCAGGACTAGAACAGAACCTAAATCAGTCTACATTAAGACTAAAGCAGGATCAAACCAGGACCAAATCAACTGTAAATGCAGCCTCAGTAAAAGTCCTACAAAATGAATAATGGTAAAGAAGTGTACAAATTAGAATTATTACAACAACAACAACTACTATAGCTGCAATCTACTCATACTAGATCAGGACTAAACCAGGAGTAGAACAGAACTCAACCAAGTCTTCATTAGAAGATCAAACCAGGACTCAATCCAATACAAGTCAATGTACAAATTAAAATTACTGCTACTATGACTACTACTCCAAATACTATTAATACAGTAACTGATTCTACTCGTACTACTTATAAAGTTTAGATTAGGACCAAACCAGGACTAAATCCAATACAAGTCAATGTAAATATTACAATTACTACTATTACTACTACAATTACAACAAATACTGCAACTGATCCTACTCGTACTACTTATAATAATGATTCTCGTGAATTCAAGAAGCAGTAAAGTGCGATCCTTGTAACAGCTGCAAGGCACGATAATGAGATGCTAGCTCTTTAGCCGCTAGCAGCTAGCCAAAATGTAATATGCTAATGAGAAACGTGACGGACTAATTGCCTGGGTGAGAATTTATGCACTGGAGAAGATGACAGCAGCAAGTTTGTGTTTTTGTCAAAGGGTTTTTTTCTTTTTTCTTAAAGGTCCTATATTATGCAAAACTGACTCTTGTGAGCTTGTTATAATGTTGTTACCTCATCAAAAACTATACCTAGAGTTGTGTTTCATTAGTCTGTTTACATCTCCAAAGCTCAAAATGCTCTGTTCCACCTTGTAATGTCATGTAGTGGTAGTTTTTTACGTTAACAGCAACGTTTTAACTTTACTGCAGTAGCGATTGGCAATTCCAGCACTGAAATCAACCAAATGATTCTCATGAAGGTGTATGGAGTTTAAAAACACAGTGGAGCACTTCCTGTATCACCATATGACATCATAAGGTGGAACAGAGTGTTTTCAGTTTGAGAGAAGAACACAGCCTTGATATGCAGGGTTTGTGTGTTAAAAAGGAATGAAACAAAACAACTCCAGGTCCGTTTGTGACGAGGAAATAACATTATAACGCAGATTAGAAAATAGCGTAAAATGGGCCCTTTAAATCTTTTCTTATACGTCCATTGCGGTGACGTTTCTACCGCCGGGGGTGTTGTGCGCGCACTATGCTAGACCGCCTCATTTGTTCCAAGACATGCGTTTACCTCGAGATAAAGCCGAAACAGCGTGAAAATGGCGGTCTTCTGAATGCCTAATGAAAGCGCTGTCAATCTGAAACAAAAACAGCTGAAGTGGAGCATTCAAAGCCCCTGATCCGTTGATTACGAGTGACTAGAGTACAATGTGGGAATAGTCTATAGGTCCATAAAGGCTTTTGTTTTCGGACGGGGCTGGGTGAGGTTTTCGAGACAGGCGAAAAGCACGGAAAGGTGGGCTGAATTACAAAAATATATAAAAGGAAAATTCTAAAGAAGTAAGGGATATTATTAGGGAAAATTGTACTCAGATAGGTCATGTTTATGGATTTAAAACTCAAAATCTTTCTAACAAGTATTGTCATTAGACCTGTGTTTTATGGTTTCATAATAAGATTCTGTTCAAAGTTCACATTTTAAACACATCCAGAAGAATTGACAAAAAGACTGAAATCTGAACTGACAAACTAATACGAGAATCACATTTCAGAACATGTTTACAGATCTAAACTATGCTGGCAGTAGTTATAATATTGTAGGAGATTGTTGATAGTCATTTAGTAGTTTGTTAGTTTACCAAATATCGTATTAGCTGTCAAATTATTATTGTTATAAAGGATTCATACAGACAACAGCAAAAAGAAGAAGTCATGAAGGGAGTTACCTGGAGAAGTAGGAATGAATTGAGAATTTACTCTGCCTTTTTTATTCAAACATTCAATTTTAGTCATTTTTTTACCTTTTATTTGATTAATTCATGTACAGGGCCAATCCTCCAAGTCAACCAAGAATTTCTTTCGTTGATTTCAGTTTGTGTTATTTTTTGGTAGTTTTAACAGTGTTTTATATATATATATATATATATATATATATATATATATATATATATATATATATATATATATATATACATACATACATATATGTATATATATATATATATACATACATACATATATATATATATATATATATATACACTTTTTTGAGCCACAGAGGTTCTAAATATTAACCTATGAATTAATTTATGCCAATTCTTGTTTTCTTTTTTCCAATTTTGATATTTTACATAACAAAAACAAAAACTAACACTCAAAAATCTTAAGAAAGTTATTATGTCAATCTTATTAGGCTATGATTGTACATAATTCTTAAGTAATGTGTTCAGTAGCATTAAGTTGTCTTGTATTGTACTTCAAAAATGTTCCTTTTTGAATCAGTTTTGTGTCATTAATAGTCTAAGATTGTACGTTTATTGCAAGACTCTAATAGTAGAGACAGTAGAATACATAAGGAGTATTTGTTTAAGCATTTAATAGTGAAAAATCAACTGTCCTCTTATACTTCACCCTTATATTTGTACTAGAGGTGATTCTTATTTTACATTTTGAGCTACAGAGGATCTAATAATTAATCTCTGACATAATTTAGGTAACTTTCTTATGAATTATATTAGTATACCCTTCTTAAGAACACTATTATGCCAATCTCGTGTCATTATTAGTCTAAGAAGGTAGTTTTAACAGGTAAAACTGTAGTTAACATTGCAGGAAATTGTTGTTGTAGTTGTCTAATAATGTAACGTATTATACTTAAAAATGTACCTTTTCGAGTTACTTGTCTCATTATTAGTCTAAGATTGTACTTTTGTTTTAGTGGGCTGTTTGTTTAAAGGTCCCATGGCATGAAATTTTCACTGTCTGAGGTTTTTGAACGTTAATGTGAGCTCCCCTACCCTGTTTAGGGCCCCCCCCCCCCATGGTTAAAAGTTACGAAATGTCTAAACTGAGCATTTGCGATCCTTTTCTGCGTTAGAAAAAATCAGAGCTCAAACGGGCGATTTTGAACAAGGAAACTTATTGACGTCAGATCGAAAAAAGAAATGCAAATGCAGTTCCACCCCCGTCTGTCTCTACTCAGCGTCTCTGTAAATCACGCCCAAAGAGTTTGGACTGCGGAGGAGCTACGCAATGCGAAATGCGGTTTTTTATTTGCCTGGAGAAACTTGCGAGTGTTTCTAGGCTCGGAAGTCCTTTATCTGAGCCTGTGGATATCTGAAACAGCAGTGGTTTAATTTTATTTTCTGTGGAAATGTGTTTATTTTTCAATGGAAGGCTTCTCATCTCTCTCTCCGCGCGTGGGTCAGAGCGCACAGGCACAGCTGAGAGCTGAGAGCGGAGAGTTTGGCCACGCCCCCACCCTCTACTATAGGCCATCTCTGTCCTCCTCATTTGCATTCAAGCAACAACGCCCATAATGGAGTGTTCCAGAGTGACATTTATGACTCTTTCTCATCTTATCTCTCTTTCTCAAGCACTGAGTGTTGATTTTGAAGAAGGATTCATTTACAGTATTAGGGAACCATTAAGGAGCCATATAAAAGCATCAAGAAGTACCATGTCATGGGATCTTTAAGCATTTAACAGTGAAAAATGAACTGTCTTGTTATACTTCACCCTTATATTTGTACTAGAGATTATTGTTATTTTACATTTTGAGCTACAGAGGGTTTAATAATGAATCTATGACATAATTTCGGTAAGTTTCTTGAGAATTCTGTTAGCATCTTGTGTCATTATTAGTCTAAGATTGTACTTGTTTGTTTGATAGTGCAGTAGAGTACATAAGAGCTGTTTGTTTAAGCATTTAACAGTGAAAAATGAACTGTCCTCTCACACCTCCTCTTCACAAACACATCCGCTGCAGACATCTGAAGGGGTTTTGCGTTACCGTGGCGCTCGTTGCCGTAGCGCCCGTCCTCTTCCGCGGCTCTAATGTATTTTAGAGCTGCAGTCTTTATTGCTTTACCCCGGGGCCCGGTGGGTTTTGCCTCTGCCCAATAACACAAGCGGAGAGGAAGTATCAGGAGTATTCAATTAGACGGCTGCTCGGCTCTCCGCAGAGCTGACGCGTGGAGATTGTAATTTCCACGGCGTGATTTATGGAGGTAATAGCGGGCATCGTGTGGGTCCGACCGTGCGGAGATGCTGGGGGAGCACGCCATGCTTTTTCGGGTTTTTTGAGGGTTTGATAACGATTGGCAGAAACAGAATGCAATGATGTGAAAGAAAACCTGGTGCAAAAAGGCGTGAAATGGACGGAGTTTAGAACAAAAAGGGAGGTGAGGTGAAAAGAAGAGTTGATTTCGGTTAAAGTGGCTATACCCAATAATTTTTCTTTTTTTTTTTAGGTTTTACAGTCTCATAATCAGGAAATGTGCCATTATCATGCTAACCCAATTATCTTTGTGTCTTAATCCAACTATAAAGCATTTTGTTGTCCAATAATTAGGAAGTGTGCTGTTAGCATGCTAGTAGTTGCTAGCTTTACCGCTGAGGAGTAACCACGACAACTGTTTAAAATGTTTATTGTATAGTAAGGCATTAAATTTGGTGCAAAAAGGCGTGTGATGGACAGAGTTTTGAACATAAATTGGTGAGGTTAGAAGAAGAGTTGATTTTGGTTTTAGAGGCAATACCCGATTATCTTTCAGTGTAGTTTTCTCTTTCTTTCTTTTTTAATTTTCAAAAGCAAAATCTAACTGAATCTAACTGTTGTGTTGTCTGAATCCATCTCTAAAGCGTTCTGCTGTCCAATAATCAGGAAGTGTGCTGTTAGCATATTATCTATCCTTCTGAAAGTTGTGAAAAGTGCTTGTAAAAGTGAATAATTAGGATGCTAAGGAATTCACAAGGTAAGTAAGGAATAACTTTGGACCACTGCAAACTATTTAAAATGTCATTGCGTTCTCTGGAATGTTCCACAGTATGGCATTAAAATGATTCAACTCGTTTTATTGCCAAAATAATACTTGAAAAGAATACATTCTTACTGTACGAGTGTGGTTGCCTCTACACAGATCTGACTGTAACTTGGCCTGGCTCAGTTTCCATGGATTTAGATACGTTTAATTCGGACCAGAAAAATTACACATTGCACCTTTAACAACTCTTACGTTGCTTTTTCATTGCTGATGCAGCCTATGTGTGAGAAAAAAAAAATGATAAAAACTAGCTAGCCCGTGCACAAAGGCATGTAATAGACAGATTTGACTGAAGGGGGGGCTATCGGGGTAGAGAGGAGGGCAGGAGAGGGTGAGGGGGGAGTTGATTTTGCAAACTCGTGCACGGCGGGGGGCTCTGGGATGTTTCGATTGCGTCGCCGTGGTATTTAATCATAGCTGTCAGAGCGTAATCAGGGGATGGAGGGGCTGCTCGCTCAGGTGAAATGAGACGCGATGGAGAAAGAGGCAGTCAGCAGGTCCAGTGTACCTGCATATGCACTCATCACCGCTGTCACGGCAACGGGGGATAAATTAAACATCAAGAACTGATTTGGTGTAATTTTATTTTGATGGAAGGACCCTAAATGCAAGCTGATAGGGAGCGGTTGTCATGGCGAAGACGAGATTTTGTCATCGCTGCAGTTTCGGACGACGTCATGACGTTCTGTAGTTCAATATTTAATAGAGATGAACTGATCCAGGTTTTTCCGTTTTGATTACTTTTTTTATATGTCGATAGTTTGACTTTAAGTATCTGCCAATACCAGGGCAGAGATTAAAATACAATTTATGTTCTTTAAACACAAACAGCCCCTGGTAAAAGTTTTGCAACTGTTATTTATCATTTAAAATAATAACAGAATAACTTTTTGTGCCAACATTGGCCAGTAATTCATTTTATTACACCGGTTTAGGGACCAAAATAGGAACCAACATCAAATCCACCAATATTTTCAATATTGGCATCATTCGGCTTCTCACTTGTCTCCATGGAGATGTTATTGTGTTTTCTAATAGTAGTAGAAGTAATAATAAAAGCAGTAGTAGTAGTAGTAGTTGTAGTAGTAGTAGTATTAGTAATGGTTGCATCAGTAGTAGTAGTAGTGGTAGTAGTAGCAGTAGTAGTAGTAGTAGCATCAGTAGTAGCAGTAGCAGCAGTAGTAGTAATAGTAGTAGTAGTGGTTCCATCAGTAGTAGTAGTAGTAGTAGTACTAGTAGTAGTAGTGGTTCCATCAGTAGAAGTAGTAGTAGTAGTAGTAGTAGTAGTAGTAGTAGTAGTAGTAGTAGTAGTAGTAGTGGTTGCATCAGCAGTAGTAGTAGTAGTAGTAGCAGTGGTTGGATCAGTAGTAGTAGTAGTAGTAGTAGTAGTAGTAGTAGTAGTAGTAGTAGTAGTAGTAGTAGTAGCAGTAGCAGTAGCGGTTGCATCAGTAGTAGTAGTAGTAGCAGTAGTAGCAGTAGCAGTAGTGGTTGCATCAGTAGTAGTAGTAGTAGCAGTAGTAGCAGTAGTAGTAGTAGTAGTAGTAGTAGTAGTAGTAGTAGTAGTAGTAGTAGTAGTAGT